>CP136065.1:76454958-77022243 GCA_032622095.1 Siphonodentalium dalli | reverse complement strand
GGGTCTGAGTCGTCAGACACAGTTACAGACATAAGAATGGGTAGTCATTACTTGTCTACTCATAACTTTTCATTGACCGGCAATCTGCAAGTTTCACTTTACCTGTTTACATAGAGATGTTGAAATTACCTGTATTATCGGTTTGCCAAGCTCTTAATATGAAAGACAAATTCACCACATATTGCAGAAAACTTAATGTCCATTTGGTATAATCCTGATAGATAAAATTAAAATCTATAGAAGTTGCACTGATAATATCCACATCCATACCGAAACAACACAGCGATATTTTGGTCAGCCAACCGACCAAACACGAGGATGACGTGTGGTCAGTTAATTTTCCTTTGAATTGCTTGGCGGCAAAATGGGTCAACTATCATAGCTTGACAACACTTATTAGGGTCAATCGCGTTACATGTCACGTGTTTTTCATAGGAATTTCAGCAGTTCTCGATTTTTGGTGAGTTGCGAAACAAGGCCGAGTTGTTTAACAAAATCAACATGTGCCTTTGCAGATGTCTGTTCGCTTGTTCGTTTGTCTATCCGTCTTTCGTTTCGTGTCACGATGTAAGGGCAACAAATTCAACAAACGTAATCTTATCGACATTTGGTCCACGACTTCAAGAATCAGCCCTGCCCGTGTTTCTCTTCAGGAGTTATGCCTCCTTGATTGGATACGCAGCGTAAGTCGCTCTAAAACAGAAATAGCATCTTTCAAATCAAATTATCGTGGGGTAGCAATTCTGTTCAATAAAAATTTAGATTTCCACGTAAACGAATCTCTGAAAGATACTGGCGGCAATTATATAATTTTGGATATCACTATTGAAAATGTGAGAAATAGTTTGGCGAATATTTATGGGCCAAATGACGATAATCCAGAATTTTACCATAGCCTGAAAAAAAAGCGATTATTAAAATAGGCAATACTCAAATTGTTATATGATTGTGGTGCACAGTCTTGTCGACAGACTCGAACTAATTGATGTATGGAGATCCAATAATAAAGAACTTAAGCGTTTCACTTGGAGAAGAAAGTCACCTATACAAATGGCGAGGATGGACTATTTCCTCGTATCAGCAGGGGGGGGGGGGGGGGCGGAAAAAACTGCGTGACACACAACGTACCGGGGGGTGGGGGGGGGGGGGGTACCTAGGCGTCACAAATTTACACGTAAATTTTTTTCCTTATTTATTTAGGGGGGGGGGGGGGGTTGTCGGAAAAAATTTGCATGTAATTTTTTTCCAAATATGTATTTTCAGACTCACAACTTCAATTTTCTCTCATTTTATATAATATGGATTAACCTTAATATCCAAATCATATATACATGAGTAGTACAATCCCCCTAAAACAATTTTGGATAACCACTGTCTTGGTTTACATGTGATATTGACCCCATTAACCTAACCCTCTTAATAATGCCGACAATGTCAGTGTCTACCAGTCGAATGCAGAATTCTACCCTGCGATCGCTTATCTGGCAAATTTTTACTGCAGAACTATCCCATGTATTAAACAATTTCTACTCCAATGGTATCAGAAAACAGTTATATGCTGGTATTTCACTCATCTCATTTGCATCTTTTTCAAAGTCGAGGTAATGACTAGTTGTCATTTTTTAAAGTGCATACAAAGCGTTGCGATCACCAATATACATGTTTCTACATGTCATGACATCACGAGGTACAAATCTGCGTTCTACTGGTAGACAATAACCATTTTAGTCATAATAATCTAAACTAAGTTACCAAGCACCTTCTCGTGAATTGTATGCTCCGGTGTTTTTTTCGGTTTCCGGTCAAACCGAGTTGTTGTCCGGCTGGGGTAGATTTGATTTTTCTGGGGGGGGGGGGGCAATGGTCAGTGGAAAAAACTGCAGTTTTTGCTGTTTTTTTGGGGGGGGGGGTACCCAAACCGAAGAAAACAGTTTTTTCCACCCTGTGTCTGCAGTTTTTTTCCGCCCCCCCCCCCCCCCCCCCCCCCCTGGTATCAGATGACATTTTAAGCCTAACTGGAGAGCAACCAAACATACTACCGGGATATATATCCGATCTTTCGATAATAACATTATCAATAACATTAAATACTCACCAGAAGGGTCATGGTTTAAGAGATATCTAATAGGTGGGTTCCTCGACTCGAATCTAATATTTTTTACCCCCGAAAAAAAATAAATAGTAATTGAGGGGCGATTAATCGGATTATGCATCATTAACGGCAATAACTTAAAGGTACTCACTCCGATCAGACAGTCCCCATATCATCAAGATACAACAACAACAACACTTCTTCAAAATACTCTTTATTAATCAGAATCGATTAATTGCAACACAATAATGCTAACCACTATCAACTATGGTATCAAATTTCCCAAATCGTGTTATTTGTTACCATTTTGTTCAACTAAAATTGCCGTATTATTACTTTGAGTCTCACGAAATCTGGCTGTATTATACCACTTAATTTTAGAGTTATCCATTTTCATCCGCAATGTTGTACGACACCATCGGTTTGACGGCGTGTCTCTGTGCCACAAACAATTGCACATCTCGAGAAATAACAAACTTCAAACATCGATATTTGATCACTATGAGCTTTGATGGGTGGGTTCCTCGCCTCGAATCAACCCCCTCCCGAAGCCAAAGAACTAGTAATTTAGGAGCCTTAATTCGGATAATGCATCTTTAAGAAGAAATGAATGAACAAAATTTGCATAAGTGGATATTGTTCCCTTCATACCATCTTATTGGAATACCAAAAATAATTTAAAGCACTACCCATAAGATGTCTTATGTGAACGTTCAGCCTAATAACAGGCAATCTTAAAATAAAGTATAATAATCTATATAACAGAGTAGAATATGTATGTCTGTCTGTCCGTCTGATCGTCTGTCTGTCCGGAGTTTTTTTTATCAGACCCCTGGACCGACTTAACCAAATTTGGTGACTCTGTGTACCATGGCGGAGGTTATTATAACGGCGTTAGTTTTTTTTCAAAATTTTGATCTAAAAATATATAATTATATAAATAAAAAAAAAAACACAAAAATTAAAATAAGTTCACTATGTGCTTATTTCATAATCAAATATGAAGCTATGGTAATATTTAGGTCCAAATGTACCTGAAGCGCACACAGGTCACACAGGGGGCCGGGGGGGGGGGCGTGCCGCGACGCTGAATTCGGGAGACCGATCGACCTACGATGACTGAAATACGAAGATTCGATATGGATAAACATTTCCACTCTAAGGTTCATAACTCGATCGACAATAAGTGAATGAACGAAACCCGATGCATATGGATGTACATCTCACATGTGGGTTCATGAGCAGACCAATGATCATTAAAATCCGACCTATGATGTCAGAGAGATATATATAGAGAGAGAGAGCACCATGCACCGTTGTTACGGGTGTAAGGAATCAGTTTTATATATACCCCCCCCCCCCCCAACCACCAAATTTCCATTGTCTTGTAATTCCAAATTGCCTATGTATAAAATGCCAGAATACCGTGTCCACATCTCTCTGTTCCTATTTATCGAAATATTCTCGTTTCCATAATTCCGTCCTTGTTACACGGATTAGTCAATAGACAGGTTTTCGACGGGTGTGTCTTTTTACCGGATTCCGGATTCCGGATCCCGGATTTCGGTGTCTTTTTACCGGATTTCGACCCGGATTCGGGTATGAATTTCATGCTTGTTATATCACACATTTAACCCATTAAAAGCCGTTTCTGACACGATTAAACCAATATAGGGATGTCGTGCTCATTCAACCCGATTAATCGTATTTAAAGGTACATATCGTGCCCGGATCAGCATACTTCTTATTTGTTATATAGACACGGCGGTTGGATTGATTTTACGTGATCATGATGGCATTTAAGGGAACACACCATGTCCGGATCCGAATTAATTATCTCGTAAGAATTGATCATATTTAAAGGTAGATATCATGTCCGGATCCGGGTTTTTTCTCTCTCTCTTTTTGCCATATAAATTGTCGTCTTTTTGATATATTAAATGTCACGTGGAACAAAGTTATAAGTTTATTTTGAGACGTTATACTAGGCTGTTGGATTGATTTCACGGAATGATTATCGCATTTAAAGGTACACACCATGTGCGGAACCGAATTAATTTCCACGTATTTACTGATAATATTTAAAGGTACAGATTATGCCAGGATCCGGATTTTTCTTCTTATAAAGTAATGCTTATTTAATACAATAAATGTAAACTGAGTCGCGTGGAACCTGGTTCCACGTGACTCCGCTGGCATTTAATGTATAAAATAGGAGTTAATTTATAAGTGAAAGGAGAACAATCGGGATCCGGGCATAATCTGTACCTTTAAAAATGAGTAATAAATACGCGATAATTAATTCGGATCCGTGCATGGCATGCACCTTTAAATGCGATCATCGTGATCGTGATCCGTGAAATAAATCCAACAGCCGGGTCTAACATCTCAAAATCAACTTCTAACTTCCTCTTAACTCAGCTGACATTTAATATATTAAATAGGCGTTAATTTATATGGAGATTTTTTTTTTTAAACCGGATCCGGGCATGGTCTGTGTCATTTAATGTATTAAATACTTGACTATTTATATGAAATAGAAAAGAACTATTCGTATCAGAATCCGGGAATGATCTGACCTAAACATCAACATCTATAACCTAGTTCCACGCGACTCAGTTTACATTTATTGTATTAAATAAGCATTACTTTATAAGAAGAAAAATCCGGATCCGGGCATAATCTGTACCTTTAAATATTATCAGTAAATACGTGGAAATTAATTCGGTTCCGCACATGGTGTCTACCTTTAAATGCGATAATCATTCCGTGAAATCAATCCAACAGCCTAGTATAACGTCTCAAAATCAACTTATAACTTTGTTCCACGTGACATTTAATATATCAAAAAGACGATAATTTATATGGAAAAAAGAGAGAGAGAGAAAAACCGGATCCGGACATGATATCTACCTTTAAATATGATCAATAATTACGAGATAATTAATTCGGATCCGGACATGGTGTGTTCCCTTAAATGCCATCATGATCACGTAAAATCAATCCAACCGTCGTGTCTATATGAAAAAATAAGAAGTATGCTGATCCGGGCACGATATGTACCTTTAAATACGCTTAATCGGGTTGAATGAGCACGACAGCCCTATATTGGTTTAATCGTGTCAGAAACGGCTTTTAATGGGTTAAATGTGTGATAAAACAAGCATGAAATTCATACCCGAATCCGGGTCGAAATCCGGTAAAAAGACACCTAAATCCGGGTCGAAATCCGGGATCCGGAATCCGGTAAAAAGACACACCCGTTTTCGACACACAATTAGGAATAACATATCGTATACCTATATATAATATACTGCGCACCTAGCTCATTCCGGCTGCACCCAGTATATGAGTCCTTAGCACAATACTCCCGGCGTGACACGCACCACACCAATCATTGTTTGGTTTACATTGGAGCATTCAGATTCAAATATCTGAGCGGAACGGACATAACCAAGACACGAAGTATGTATTGACTTATTAATATTCATGAAGGGGGTTTACCTGGTTAAGTCTCCGTTTAACTTTTCGGTATATAGTTTTAGTTTAATATTGTTTGACGGAGTACGCCACCCACCCCCCCCCCCCCTTCCGACACTCAGCGTAAAAACACATGCCTTAATTGTTTCATCAATTTACGACCATTATATACTCAATACCACAGCTATATAACTGATCCGGCTGCATCTGCGTGCTATGGTATATCATTATGTCGACTGCGGTACGGTTACACCCACCAATAGATTAACACACGCCAGGTTGCATGGCACGTGGACACCGTCTATTAATATCTACTAAGGGGATTTACCCGGTTAAGTCTCCGTGTAACTTTTCTGTAGTTTTTTGAAGCAGTCGGTCGAAGTTTCAGCAAGTATGGTAAGTTTTTTATGATTTCCTCATTTTCACATCATTTATAACTATACAAAAGACATATCACATTAAATGAACCCGGTAGAGTAACTTCCCGTGGATCATTAATATTTAGGGTTCACTAAATTATGATGGCAACGACTTCACGTCGACTCAGCTAATTTCAAACATATAATATCGTTGGTATATTTTTCAGAGGGATATATATTGACTATATAATGGATTATACTATTAAATTAGGGCCACTTCCAGATGTCGCTTCTGTCATGCGACGAAAGCGCAACACATGCATGCGGCAATAGTTGGGCGACGAAAGAAGCGAAATTATATATGACGCCCATGCGATTTGCCGTTTAACCGTCTTCACGCGAATTGAAAACTGAAAAAAACAAATTCGTCCTCGCCTATAGCCATCGCTCTTCATCCGGACGAAGAAAAAACTTATCATTAAACGCGTGACCGTGCATATAGACTTAACATTTTTTATACTAAAGCATCATCGGTGAGTAGTTAGTTATCCCAATGCATAGGGAATGTTCAGATAATAAGTTTGACCCTTTCTATACTAAAGTATCGTTGATGAGTAGTTATCTCATAAGGAATGTTCATATAATAAGTTTAACCCTTTCTATACTAAAGTATCGTTGTTCAGATAATAAGTTTAACCCTGTCTACACTAAGGTATCATTGATGAGTAGTTATCCCATAAGGAATGTTCATATAATAAGTTTAACCCTTTCAATACTAAAGCATCATTGAGGAGTAGTTATCCCTTAGGAAATGTTCAGATAATAAGTTTAATCCTTTTTATACGAAACCATCATTGATGAGTAGTTTTCCCATAGGAAATGTTCAGATAATAAGTATAACCCTTTCTATACTAAAGTATCATTGATGAGTAGTTATCCCGTATGAAATGTTCAGATATTAAGTTTAGCCCTTTCTATAATAAAGTACCACTGATGAGTAGTTAGATACTAAGATAATAAGTTCAACAAAATAGGTCGTTTGTTGAACTTATTATCTAAACATTTCCCTCAACTTATAAATTGGGCTCCATCTGCACTTTTATTTATCTGTCGTCACAACATGGTTTGCAAAACTGTTTGCAAAAATTGCACAAATTGTAAGTCGGAATAGGCTAACAATTAATACGGAGAAAACAAAGTGCATTCATATAGTATTTCAGAAAGGAAACAGTCGACGCGATATCTCAATCAAAATAGTTTATTCCTGTGTCGGTATTGTCAAAGAATATACTTACATGGGCATTACATTTTGTGCCAATGTATCGTATAAAAAGGCGCAACGATGTCCACAATAAAAGCATGAAGGCACTAGCTGTATGCACTGATTAAATCTTTAAGACGAAATTATATATATTCAATCATCTTTTGGAACACGTTCTTCGATAATCTCGTCAAACCAATGGCACTTTATGGTTGTGAAGTATGGGCCTCCGACATGAATCTGAACAATCTTGAAACCGTGCCGCGTGAAACAACTGACATGCATAGGTTGTTGTAAATATGCGCGCCTGCATGTGCTACACCGTATATGGCATCAAATCACGCGCGGTGCGAGCAGAATTTGGTAGATATCCTATTGTGAATGAAGCCATATCTCGCGCAGTTAAATATGCAATAAAGTTATCGACCACAGACAAGAATATCTTATTTACTATTCTCCTAATTCCTAATAAATGTAATAGAAGATCGTATTTTACCAGATAAATGGTCGTTTAACTCGGAAGTCCCTAAATATAAAGAATTGTTCGATAGTGGTGATAAAGCCTTGAAATCAATTCGAAAAATTTGTGATAACTTAAAAATTGGTCATGTATGCTGTTTCAGACGAGATGTATATTCAACGACGAAAAACCATCAGGTAAAAACAAGTTGCGAACTTATAGAAGAGCGAAAATATTTGAACCCCCGTTAAAAATGTCGCTGTTAGATTATCTTTCACCATGGTTTAGAAATTGAGAAAGGCAGACACAAACGACCTAAAGTATCCGCTGATGAGAGAATTTGCAAAAAGTATGGAATGGAGGAAGAAACAGAAGAACACTTCATTATGAGATACCCCATTTATAAAAAATTTAGAGAGCGTTTATTTGCGGAAATAAGCGACAATATTCAGACCTGTAATAATATGGCCGACCAACAGAAATTCTCAATCATCTTAAGAAATGATGAACACAAAACATGCATGTAATATCATCTGCAACTCCCAACCCTTTCTACATAAACGGTATGAATCACCAAACATTAAAAATTAATATGTTTATGTCGGTCACTATGAATACCGGACACAACCGAACATAACCGAACACAACCGAAAACAATTCCAAATAAGGGTTAAAAGACGGAAATATATGAAATAAAGTTTATAATGATGTGTGTGTGTGTAAGCTAGTGATATGTGAAGTTTGGTGCAATTTGGTTGATTAAAAGTTATGTTAATGAAAGTTTTATGTAATTTTACGCCGTCGGCGCATAAGACATGCAGAGTCCGGCGTGATGGCGGCTAGCTCTATGAATACCGAACACAAGTTCAAATAAGGCGTATATTAGGGAAATAAATGAAATAAAGTTTATAATCATGTGTGTGTATATGTAAGTTAGTGATGTGTGAAGTTTGATGCAATTTGACCGATTAAAAGTTACGTTATTTGTAGGTTTATGTACAATATTAGCTGTCGGCACGTAAATCAGAGTTCGGCAAGATGGCGGCTAACTCTATGAATACCGAACACAAGTTCAAATAAGGCGTATATAAGGGAAATATATAAAATAAAGTTTGTACTGATGTGTATTTATATGTAAGTTAGTGATATGTGAAGTTTGATGCAATTTGGCCTATTGAAAGTTTAGTTATTTGTAGGTTTATGTACAATATTAGCTGTCGGCACGTAAACCAGAGTCCGGCAAGATGGCGGCTAACTCCGTGAATACCGAACACAAGTATAAAAGGGAAATATATATAATAATGTTTATAATGAATATGATGTGTATGTATATGTAAGTTAGTGGTATGTGAAGTCGGCACGCAAGCGAGAGTTCGGCGAGGATTTCTATGAATATCGAACACAAGTCGAAATAAGGGATGATTAAGGCATCAGCGATAGGTGATAATTAATTTCCCTGCACTGCGCAGTAGAGCCTTTGTTGCTAATTAATTACCGATATGCGATCGCGAATTACTCTGGCTTATTATATTATAAGCAAGGTTTCACAGGTTTCATCGAAACCAAAATGGTTGAATAAACAATATAATTATGGGTGATGATTAGTGGGTATGATATTTTCACTAGAAAAGGGCCTCCTCACAATAGATAGTAAGTTGGTTTACGAGGAGGTCGAAGCTGACATCATGACGAAAAATAAAAGTATATATATATTGAGTCTTTCATGCTGAGATTAATTTTATAGACAAAAGATTGAACAAGGAGAGGTGTTAACAATGAAAGCACCAGATAACTAGTAGGCAAAAATAGGCAGACCGGATTTCCTCTGCATAATGTTGCAGTCCGCCTAATGATGGTCAATGGTCCTCCTATAGCATTATAGGCAGACCTGAGAATTTGTATATTTTATATTATACTTGAGGAATCACAAATTCCCATTGATCATAGCTTGGTGAGTTGGTGGTCACATTTAGAACAAAACTAGAGAATGAGTGTTTAAAATTGTAACAAATTAAGAGACAATAACACAAAATAGCCTGTGTTGGTGATAGCCAGCCAACTGATTACCTGTAAGCTAATTTATTAACGGTGAATGCATGCCGAACACAAGAGTGCACGGCGTAAAAATATTATAAAAAGTGCCAATAACATAACTTTTAATCGCCCAAATTGTACCAAACTTCACATATTACTAGCTTACATATACACACACGTCATTATAAACTTTATTTCATATATTTCCATTATATACGAATTATTTGAACTTGTGTTCGGTATTCATAGAGTTAGCCACCATCTTGCATGCCGAACTCTGGTTTACGTGCCGACAGCTAATATTGTACATAAACCTACCAATAACTAAACTTCTAATCGGTCAAATTGCATCAAACTTCACATATCACTAACATACATATGCACACACATCTTTATAAACTTTATTTCATATATTTCCCTCATATACGCCTTATTTGGACTTGTGTTCGGTATTCATAGAGTTATATAGCCGCCATCACGCCGGACTCTGACTCGGCGTAAAATTACATAAAACTTTCATTAACGTAACTTTTAATCGGCCAAATTGCATCAAACTTCACATATCACTAGTTTACATATACACACACATCATTATAAACTTTATTTCATATATTTCCGTCTATTAACCCTTATTTGGACTTGTTTTCGGTTGTGTTCGGTTATGTTCGGTTGTGTTCGGTATTCATAGTGACCCGTTTATGTTGCTATGCTTAGGCCGAAAAAAAAAAAGTGATTTGGTTCTCGGGCAATTTTTTTTTCAAATATACATGGGGGGGGGGTATTTTTATTTTTTAGTAATAGCCAGAAAGGTAGAGGGAACTGTTATGCATATAAACTCATTTAGTCTTAACAATGGCATTGTACTACCAGTGTATGACTGGGATAACCTAACAATATATAATGCCCGTGACATTAACTACTGTTATTGTTGTCTAAAAACTGATACCTCCCCATTCTAATATGTGATCCTGAATTTAGTCCTGTGCCTTTCAATTGTATAAAGTTACAATTAGTGTAAGTTGTTCACAATGACTAATTGTAAGAAGAGCATGAGGATCGGCTAATCATTTTCTTAATTGTAGTCATCTACTTCATGTTGTAAGCCTGCAAGTCACTTTTTAACACATTACATGTTAGAGCTCAATGCACATTAATATTCAACACATATCTGCTATGGACATGTTGATAAAAATACCCCCTTTTTTTTTTTTTTTTGGTAAGTTTTTTTGTCATAACATCAGGCATTGCAATAAAAAGCCCTAATGCGGCCCTTTTTATTCAATGCGGCGGGCCTGAGAACCAAAACTTTTGTTTTGGCCTTATAATCACATTTTATTTATGTAATTGTTTTGACATCGGCCTTGTGTGGGCGTATATCATGTCCACATCAATAACACGCGAATATGTTTATGGGGGGCTATCTCCAGGATGGTCAAAATGGCCGATAGGCCCTTTCATTCACCCGTCATAGTATTGCCATTTATTAATCAAAAAAGCTAAAAAAAAGAAAAGCATTTAAATTTTTGATCGGTGTAGTTTCTCAATCAATAATAGACCTTCTGATTTACTTTTTAACTGACTGGTAGTGGGATAATCCATTTAGTATATAAAGGGTTAAAGTAACCAGTAACATCATCCACCTTATCATTTCAGAAGTTGTTGCGATTAAGGAAAACAAAGCAAGCGAGACAATGCAAGCTACCATTGTTAAAGCGGCAGGCTATCCATTTTTGGAAAATTTTGAATATTCCTCCAAGGATCTGTTTCAAGGAAGAAAAATTGAAGATATTTGTTAGTTTAAAAAGGTATCTTGTTATTGAAACTTAACCCTTTCTTTACTAAATACTCATTGATGAGAAGTTCCCTTAGGAAATGTTCAGATATGTTCGTTAGTTTAATTAATATCTGAACATTTCGCACCAATGAATAGGAATCCTTCTGAACTTTTATTATCCTTTGGTACGTCTGCTCAATAGACCACTCCAATTTATACTTTTAAAACTTGGTGGGATAACCCATAGTACAGAAAGATTAAAGTCATATATCTCAAAATACTGGCATGTCTGAGGTTCCTGGCGATGGCAGAACAATCCTGAAATGTGAAGATAAATGGAACTTTATATTGTTTAAAAGTAAAGTAGATCAATTCTAGGGGATCATCTTTAACCCTTTCTGCACTAAACACTCATTAATTAGTAGTTCCCTTAGGAAATGTTTAAATAATAATAACCATAGGTCATTTGCTGAACTTATTAGCTGAACATTTACAACCGATGAATATTAATCGTTCTGCTCTTGAATTTTCTGTCAGTCGTCTGCTTTTATTACCTACACACCCCTCTAAAATGAATAGACCATTCCATTATATAACCGAAAGGAAGAATCCATTCAGTATAGCAAGGCTTAACTTGATAATACTTTTACTTGACCACTTTGAGTATTTATGCCTGTATTTCGAATCTGAATTATACCTTTTTCTAACAATGCACCACCAGAGAGTGGCTTAATATGCCCGTTGTATACTGATTGACGAAGGTGACTTCCATTCCTTATTTGAACATTTTTATATTTAGGTCAAACAAAGGGTGTTGTAGGGTGGCCCCAATACACTCTTTCCACACACCCCACCCGATCAAAAATGGCCACCATCTAGATGGGTTCAAATAGGGCACCCATGCCATTTCTTGGCCCCTTGACTAATTCAGAAAAGAACTGAATCAATCGAAAACCCAAATTAATTTTGTACCAGGAGCGTTGATTGAATGGTGATAGCTGGACAAAGAGCTATTGCAACGACTCTGACAGCTAATCCGTGTTTTTTTTTATATGAAGGCTGTAAGATAAAATGTGTGAATGCATTTTCCCATAATTTGTTTTTGAAACTTGGCACAGATATTTAGTACCATGATGGTACATGTACTAAATATTTGTGCTAAGTTTCAAAAACATTGACTGAAAAAATAGGAATACCAGCTCGGACAAAATTATGCATGTTGTGAACAATTACTAAGTCGAAATTGTCAATGACAGTACTGTAAGTAAAAAAGTTTCAGTAAATGGATTGTATTGTGTAAATGAAATTATTTTCATTTCAAACATTTCTCTAATAAATGTGAGCTGCACGGTGTGCCGATGGATTCAAATGTGAAATTCAAGATGGCTGCAGATGGCCATGTTTTTTATCTTATTTCGGAAAAATAGGACAGCTTCATCTAGATCGAGTCACCCAAAGAACCATATGAAGTTTGGATGAGGGATGTGGCATGTTGGGTGTGCCAAAGAATGTTAGTCCTGTAATGAGTAAAACCCAAGATGGCCGATGGGACCATGTTTTTAACGAAATTTGGAAAATATCGTTAGCTCCCATCTGGACGTCACCCTGCAGATCCTTATGAAGTTTGGTGACGATAGGATGAGGGATATTGCCTGTAGTGTGCCGAAGGAGATAGTTATGCAAAGAGTAAAATTCAAAATTGTTGGCTCCCATGTAAAGGTCACCCTGAAGATCCATATGAAGTTTGGTGATGATCAGATGAGAGATGTGACCTGCAGGGTGTGCCAAAGGATTTAGTCATGCACAGAGTAAAATACAAGATGGCTGCAGGCGGCAATGTTCTTCATAAATTAAAGTGTCAATGACGCTGTAGCTCAACTTGGAAAGGGAATAATTTCATATGTTACAGTCAATGTAGTGATTAGGAATGTGGAAAGTTGAAAGGCCTAGTTATGGAAAGAGTAAAATCCAAGATGGCTGCTGGCAGCCATGTTTTTTTGCCGAATGGCCCCAAAAAGACTCGTTCCCATTTACATGTCATTATTAACATCCATCACAAATTTCATGATGATCCAACCAAAGATACGACTTGTAGCCCATGCCAAAATATTTAGTCATGCAAAGAGTAAAATCCAAGATGGCTGCTGGCGGACATGTTTTTTTGGCCGAACGACCCCAAAATTACTCGTTCCCATCTACATGTCAATATTAACATCGATGACAAATTTCATGATGATCAGACAACAGTACAACCTGTAGCCCGTGCTAATGGACTAAATTTTGAAATCTACATGTCATTGTTAACATCCACGACAAATTTCATGATGATCTGACCACAGATACGACTTGTAGCCCGTGCCAAAGGATTTATTCATGCAAAGATTAAAATCCAAGATGGCTGCTGGCGGCCATAATTTTTGGCCGAATGACCCCAAAATGACTCGTTCCCATCTACATGTCATTGTTAACATCCATGACAAATATCATGATGATCTGACCAAAGATACGACTTGTAGCCCGTGCCAACAGCCATGACAAATTTCATAATGATCTGACCAAAGGTAGGAACTGCAGCCATTGCCAAGGATTTAGTCATACAAAGAGTAAAATCCAAGATGGCTGCTGGCGGCCATGTTTTTTGGCCGAACAACCCCAAAATGACTCGTTCCCATCTACATATCAATATTAACATCCATGACAAATTTCATGATGATCAGACGAACAGTACGACCTGTAGCCCGTGCTAATGGATTGAATTTTGAAATCCGAGATGGCTGCTGGAGGCCATGTTTTTTTGCCGAATGACCCCAAATGACTCGTTTCCCATCTACGTGTCAATGTCAACAGCCATGACAAATTTCATAATGATCCGACCAAAGGTACGACCTGTAGCCCGTGCTAAAGGAAATTGTTGATGGATCACGCACACATGGACGAAGGACGACAAAGCCATGGCAATAGCTCAAACTTTACAAAGTAAAGTTGAGCTAAAAATCGTTCAAATTTGACAGTTCTCATTTAGAAGTGATCCTAATCATGCTGGCAGCCATGTTTTTGTTAACAAATTTCAGACAAAATCGATGGCTCCCATCTTGAGGTCACCCCGAAGATCCATATGAAGTTTGGTGATGATCGGATGAGGGATGCAGCCTGTAGTGTGAGCCAAAGGAATTTTTTGATGGACGGACGTAAGATGCCAACCGATGGCAATATCTCAAGCTTGACTTCGTCAAGTTGAGCTAAAACACCTCGGATGGACAACATAATCACCAATGCACAGGTTCCCCATGGTACTAAATATCTGTGCAAAGTTTTAAAAAAACATTACCCAATAATGTAGGAATAAAAGCTCGGACAAAGTTGGGTCTGCAGATGGACAGATATGGTGATTCCTATATACTCCACCATCCATAACTTTGTTAAGGGGCATATCAAAATCAAGATTTCAGGTAAAAACAAAGAAGGATAACTCTAGAATGGAAAACACAAATGTTCTTGGCTGCTCTATTAAAAGCAGTGATGGTGGTGAACCTCCATACTAAATTTCATTTAAATCAGATAACCCATTCTTGAGATAAATGCCTGGACGGACAGAAAACCATTATTTCAAAATGAAACAAAGAAGGATAACTCTAGAGTGGAAAATGTGAACAATGTCATTGCACTTTCTTTTGAAAGTACTCCCAATGCCGAACATGCATCCATACCAACTTTCATTCAGATCGGATAACCCATTATGGCTGAGATAAATGCCTGGATGGACGGATGGACAAAAAACCCGGATGGAAAGACTGAGAAGTTTTTATTTGAAAAAAAAAAAAAAATCCTTCGCCCTGCCCCAATTTTCATAGAAAATTCTATGATAATTGGTGTTGTCCCTTTATTCCAAATGTCCTATATTACGAATGCCTAATACTATGAAGGTCCCATATTACAAAGGCCCAGTACTCAGAAGGTCCCATATTAAGAAGGTCCAATACTATGAAGGTCCCATATTATGAAGGCCCCGTACTCAGAAAGTCCCATATTAAGAAGGTCCAATACTCTGAAGCTCCTATATTCCAAAGACCCAATACTTATTTGTTCTGGCCTAACTCAGTTACCTCTATTTTACAGGGATGCATTCAAGGCTTGTCTTAATAAGAGATGCCCAGCATACAGTAACAAGTGGCTCTGCGATGATGAAAATCTCCCTACAACCGATGCACTTCAGGATCCAGCATCCAGACATGTTCTAGATTTTTACCAAAAACATGTCAAGATTGACCCATTAGAGTTCAAAAGAACAGCGTCTGCAGTTGATGAAATACTCAGTTCACTATTCCACTATATGACAGAGAAACAGAAGCCGGGTCATCCCACCCTACTCTCCATTCTGCGGCGAGGAAGTGCGAGCGAGAACTTAAAAATAGGAGAACCAGATGAGTTTGATGTGATCGTTCCAATCTCTCTGAAAGGATGTATCGTTAATGAGTCACAATCACTCCCGAATGGTATGGCGTTGTGTGAAGTAGATGATCTTGAAGATTTATCCATCTTTTCTCAAAAAAATATGAAGGTCAAAAATAAACTTATAAGTCAATTAATTTCCGTAGAGAAAAAAGACAAAACTAAATATCAAGGTGGTTTTATTTCTGCTACTAAAATGGTAGAATGTTGGTTTCTACCTTTAGTCATGAAAGCAGTGAATTGGATCGTGAGAAATTCAAAGATGTCCGGAGCTACATTAAAACATATTGGAGTTCAGAAATTTATAGGTCCAGCGGTAACACTGGATGTTTCCCTTTCTATTACTGGAAATAAAATTATTCCTGATGTTACGAGGAATCTTACGATCGACCTTGTACCTGCGCTGCCATTTAACTGCAATGGTAGGCAGGGTGGAGCAATGAAATTTGTTATTCCTACCAAGAAATTCCCTACATTGAAAGAATATCGACATCACTATGGTATTGATAAGGAATCTGATGTTAACACTGACGTGTTCTGGAGGGTATCAAATACCATGGAGGAAAATGCATATATGTCATCATTCAGTCGTAACCATGGAAACACGAGCAGCCATTTAGTGTGTTTGAAAATAATGAAGTGGTTTAAGCAAAATTATTATACCATCAGCAGAGACAGATTTCAAGAAAGAGTGGAAATACTAAACATTAAGCAAAATTATGAAACTGACAGCGGATACACATCAGTTAATTGTCAAAAATTCAAGCAAAATTGTGATACCATCAGCAAAGACAAATTATATGAATTAGTCGATTTTCAAAAAGTACTGGATCGAGTTCATTCTTCTTATCAACTGAAAACAATACTATATAAGCTAATGGCAGACAATACAAAAGGTTGGTCATTCAACGATTTATCAAATAATGTAAAGGAAATGATATATTCATTGAGAAATTGCTGCAAAAATAGGTACCTCGCTGACTTTTTCCATGGAAGAGATGGAGAGACGAGGACGATTCATCACAAATTTCCGTCTGACTATCTGTCTTGTAAAGGCAGGACAATCAATATTTGGATTTAAATAAGTTTGAGTTGATAGTGCAATGTTGACATAATTCATGATACAAACAGGGTATTTTAAAATTTAAATAACTGAATGTTTCCATGATCTCTAGAAATTTGATTGTTGTAGGTGCTCCCAGAAATATAGTGTGTGTGAGCTGTATTCGTATGGGAGTAATAATTTAGAGATAAAAAATTTTGTTTTTATATTTTGTCCATAAAAGGCGCTATGTTGTAAGAAATTCTGAGTTTAGAATACTTTAGATATACGGCAAACTTGTGATATTTGTTTCTACATGTGTTAGATTTGAATTTTTTGCCTATTTATTTTTATTGATCGAGAGGGACACTGACAAGACAAATACAGCAGTGATTTTAATATGCCATCAACATCGTTTTCATGATGTATCAGAAGACAAACAACATATTGTAAAATACCTAACATTTTGAGCATTCATTCAGGCATTACACATGAACATGGCTGAAATAAAATGACAGAAGTATAGTAATCAAAGACCCGCATTTTAATGAAAACGAAAGTGGTTGCAATTATAAATAAATAAAATCAGTTTGTTTGGTTTTTATAAGTGTAATTTAACCCTTCTATGAATGGAGCTTCCTGAAAGTTTTCGAAAACCCTGTGCCAATGTATTCTCTTATATATGCGAGTCTCCCATAGGGAACCTCACATATATAAGAGAATACAATAGCCTAACAATCTTTACCTTGAACTGGTAAGCCAGTGCATTCTCTTATATATGTAAGGCTCCTTTATATGGGAGATACAATGGCACATGATCCGTCATGAAAGGCTTAAATGTAATGTGTCATTTCCAGTACGTTTATCCAGGATTCCAGACCAATTTTTACAAAAGCAATTTTACTGTTTAGTTAGCTTTTTAAAAGTGTATAAAATGACAAATTTAGAATGAGAAGAGCCACTTGAAACCTGCCATCCTTAGGGAGCCTCGCATATATAAGAGAATGCATTGGCCTAACAACATTACCATGACCGTGTAAGCCAGTGCATTCTCTTATATATGTGAGGCTCCCCATGTGAGACTCCCATATATGAGAGAATGCACTGGCACATGATCTGTAATGCTGCACCAGCACAGCTCCCGTCATGAAAGGGTTAAATATTGATTTTTCTATCCATTTATTTCAGACAGTTTCAATGTTTTAGAGCAATGATTATTTTCTTAAAATTACAATCTTTGGGGTATTTATAATGTCACACTTGGTTTTAATTTTTCAGTGAAACAAAGCCAAAAACAAAATAATGATAAATTAGTTATTGTATGTTGTTGTTGTAATTAGAGGTCTGGAACCCTGAATACATTTTGAAGTGAGACAAAGCCAGTAGTTGTGTATGAAATTGTGTTGAATTTTATCAAAAATAATAGCAGACACCTTCTGCATAATAAACTGCTACTGATATTGAAGTGATGTGATCATATAGAAATGGAGAATAATCTTGTTCAAAGTAGTAATCCAAATTGACAACACACACCATCATTCTTTTTTTTTATTAATTGCAGTGACTCGATGGCGAAATCGTTTTCTTTAGTTTATCGCCGATAGATGCGTCCCAAATCAAGAAGTAAATATTTACAATTGAGCATAGTTCTGACGATGTTTTCTATGGAGTGGTAGGGTCGATTTGCTACGAATTTTCGGCGATGTTAGTAGAATGTTGCTTTCCTCCAGTGGCATAGCACCTGGATACTAACTTACCAGTTTCATGCACCCAAACAATTACATAATATTGTCTTTAAAAAATTACAAATAGGGTCCTATACAGGGAAGTCAAGAGGTTTCAAATTGGGAGAAGTCACTTCTCCCTATTTGATTATTTGGGAGAAGTGGGCTGTTATCAAGGAGAACTCATAATAGCTCAAATTCACTTTACACCCAAACATAACCATTCGATTATCCAATAAGTATTAATCAATACAACATCCCATTTATAAAACCATTATACTGAGTAAGGACACATGTTATAATTAGAAACACACTTTATATATGTTGCAGGGACATATACATACTGGTATGTGAGAGAGGTCACTTCTCCCAAGGACAAAAATAGGGAGAAGCAGAATACTTTAGGGAGTTGGTTCCTGGTACTATGTCACTAGAATTTGTTTTCATTTTGCCATATCTGTAGTTAGTTTTGGTTTTCAACAATACTAACAAAAACATCATATGGAGATAAATTCTCTTATCCTTAATGCGGGAGTTTACTTCCAGATTGTGTCCTTAAATTGTAATGGCCATGTGTCCTTAATTTCTATTTCTTAGTGGTAATCAAATCATTCGTTTCCGTGAAACATGAGAATGCCAAGCATGACAATGGATAAATATTCTGTTCACAGTTAGGCATAACCTGTCATCAGCGATGAAGCCAACAACAAAAAAAACTGCTGAATTGGAAATTGTGCCCATGAAAGAAAATTTCTCTGAACCAAGCCTCCAAATAGTGTGTTTGTCATCACAAAATTTACCCTCTGGGTACCTCATTCTGCTGAGGCCTCAACTGCTATGTAAACCTAGGATCAGATTGAAGATCCTCAGTTGAAATTGGTGATGTTCACTCATTAGTCACCTTGATAATGCATTTTATCTTCTGCAAATTAGGGGATATAGAAACTTCCCAGAAGGGAAAAGTAACTAAAAACAATATCAATTTGACACTATAGATACTTCCCAGAAGATGAGGCCTATATTAAAGCAGAATGAGGTCCCTAGAGGGTGAATTTGGTGATGCTAGCCCAAGCCCACTGTGTGGGATAACATCACTAAATTCACCATCTGGTGGGATCTCATTCTGCAAATGACAGACACACTATTTGCAGGCTTTCTCTGATTGCGAGATATACATGTATATACATGTGTACCATAAAACCTGTACCTAGACCACTTCCATTTCACCATTGCCATCATAATAAGCTTTGTTTTTAATATAAACTATCACGGAAACAGAACCATATCACCTTACTGCGAGTGGCACAATTCTGAGTTTAGTGTGCCTGTCATTTGCATAGGGGGCAAGCATCACTAAATTCACCCTCTGGGAACCTCATTCTGCATGGCCTCATCTGCTATGGGAGACATAGACTCAGATTGAAGTTACCAAATGGTGCATATTGTGATCTACCCCCATTGAGAACCTTGATTATGCAATGTGTCATCCAATTTGCGGATATAGAGAAACTAAACAAAATGAAAGTGTCAATGACACTGTAGCTCAACTTTGGGAAGAAGTTAATTTGTGTGATGAGCAATGAATGGAAAGATTTTGAATTGAATTTTGAAATCCAAGATGGCCACTGGCAGCCATGTTTTTGTCCGAATGACCCCAAAATGACTCGTTCCCATCTACATTCCACTTTAAACAGCCATGACAAATTTCATGATGATCAGACTAAAGCTACGACCTGTAGCCCGTGCTAATGGATTGAATTTTGAAATCCAAGATGGCCACTGGCGGCCATGTTGTTTGTCCGAATGACCCCAAAATGACTCGTTCCCATCTACATTCCAATTTCAATAGCCATGACAATTTCATGATGATCAGACTAAAGGTACGACCTGTAGCCCGTGCTAAAGGATTTAGTCATACAAAGAGTAAAATCCAAAATGGCTGCTGGTGGCCATGTTTTTTTGCCAAATGACCCCAAAATGACTCGTTCCCATCTACATGTCATTGTTAACATCCATGGAAAAATTTATGATGATCCGACAAAAGGTACGACCTGTAGGCCGTGCCAAATAATTTAGTCACGCAAAGAGTAAATCTAAGATAGCTGCCAGCGGCCATGTTTTTGGCCGAATGACCCCAAAATTACTCGTTCCCATCTACATGTCAATGTTAACATTCATGACAAATTTCATGATGATCAGACCAAAGGTACGACCTGTAGCCCGTGCTAATGGATTGAATTTTGAAATCCAAGATGGCCGCCATCTTGTTTGTCCGAATGACCCCAAAATGTCTCGTTCCCATCTACATTCCAATTTCAACAGCCATGACAAATTTCATGATGATCAGGCTAAAGGTACGACCTGTAGCCCGTGCTAAAGGATTTAGTCATACAAAGAGTAAAATCCAAAATGGCTGCTGGTGGCCATGTTTTTTTGCCTAATGACCCCAAAATGACTCGTTCCCATCTACATGTCATTGTTAACATCCATGACACATTTTATGATGATCCGACCAAAGGTACGACCTGTAGGCCGTGCCAAAGAATTTAGTCATGCAAAGAGTAAATCTAAGATGGCTGCCGACGGCCATGTTTTTGGGCCGAATGACCCCAAAATTACTCGTTCCCATCTACATGTCAATGTTAACATTCATGACTAATTTCATGATGATCAGACCAAAGGTACGACCTGTAGCCCGTGCTAATGGATTGAATTTTGAAATCCAAGATGGCCGCTGGCGGCCATGTTGTTTGTCCGAATGACCCGTTCCCATCTACATTCCAATATCAACAGCCATGACAAATTTCATGATGATCAGGCTAAAGGTACGACCTGTAGCCCGTGCTAAAGGATTTAGTCATACAAAGAGTAAAATCCAAAATGGCTGCTGGTGGCCATGTTTTTTTGCCTAATGACCCCAAAATGACTCGTTCCCATCTACAAGTCATTGTTAACATCCATGACACATTTTATGACAAGAAAACCATAGTCAGAAATGGTAACGCCACCAAGATTATAGTATTACATATAAATAGAAATTATAAAAAATACATAAAATATTTTGATAACAATTGCGTTTAAACAAGTAATCCTTCAAATTATTACTAACAAAGCAAGTAAATGAATGTGGGGTCACTCAACAGATTATAAAGACTTGGACTTAGTATACTGTAAATACTGGGACTGTATATTTTTTAATTTTAGTCTAAAATTTAAATGAAATAATTAAAAGATAAAATTTAGCAAGTAGTAAAAGTTAATTTTATCATTTAATTTTTTTTTTTGGTTAAATAAAGGAATAATTTAAATGTAAAATTTGGTTTAAAAAAAAATGATTGACCGTGGCTCTTCCAATAATTGCGCGACTGACCTGGTCAATTGTTCTTAAGAAGTTGTTTTGAGAATTACTATGGAGGGACATAGTTATGGCTGTGGCTTCGCGAGTAATTGACTTGGTGACGTGATGTTAACAATCTGAACTCCAGTAAACCAAGGACGCTCCATACCAAATATAAGGTAAATAAATAATTCTTTATAAGTTGTTTTAATATTTACTATGGAGGGAAAGAATTGTGGTGCTGGCTTCGCAACTATTTGACCCCATTGTAACAAATATAAATATTAGTCACTCAGGCAATAGATGTATCTATTCTGTATATTAAGTTATTGGGTCTTACGTGTCTTGAGATGTCTAAATATGTTTTGATGGACAGATCGCGCAAGCGCAAGGGACCCCGCCAATCTTATTTGTTGTGCTTCGAATTGTTGACTTATTAAATATGCACATATACTTAAGAAACAGTCGTGTGCGAAGCGCGCTCCCGTATGTCGGTTTTTGGATGCCAGTTAATGAAAATATCATTGAAATAATCGGTTTCCCCCCAATAAACATCCATATATTCAATATACATGTTTTTGGAGCAGAATTAGGTAGACCATATTGAACGCCATAATTCTGCTGTGGTTAAGTGGTCAATTACTTTGGACATTACTGTATGTAGATGGAGTTATCATTAGACCTCACATCCTTATATGGGATACAGTAATGCCCAAAGTAATTGACCACTTAACCACAGCAGAATTATGGGTAATTTTTCAGGATTTAAAATCCGGAAAAATTACCCACAATCTGCTGTGCTTAAGTGGTCAATTACTTTGGACATTACTGTATGTGGATGGAGTTATCATTAGACCTCACATCCTTATATGGGCTACAGTAATGCCTAAAGTAATTGACCAATTAACCACAGCAGAATTAAGGGTAATTTTTCAGGATTTAAAATCTTGAAAAATTACCCATAATTCTGCTGTGGTTAAGTGATCAATTACTTTGGACATTACTGTATGTAGATGGAGTTAAACCTCACATCAGTTTGTTGGGGATTTGGACCTTGACTTGGGACCTCTTTTTTTTTAACGCAACAAATGCGAGTACACCTTATACACAAATTTCTGATGTAGCCAGAGTTTTTATTGGATAATATTAGTTTGAAGCCTGCTTACATTTCAATATGTTGTCAGTTTTGTATTCTCTGCAGCAGCTAGAACTCGGCGCGTTGAAGCAAAAGTTATAAAAGAAAAATGTGTACGTAACGAGACTATAATACAACTGAAAAAATAAATTGAGGGAGGGGTGGGCATTACAGGGAACTAAGGGTTGAACCGATATAAATCTGTAGAGCGATAACGACCAATGTTGACATATTATGCATCTCAACTCTACTGTTGCAACAAGGTTATAAAATAGGGGGGGGGGGGGTGTCAGAATTTTAGTCATCTCTATATAGTGCCAGAATAGTAATTTATGGACTTCTATAGTGGTACAATACAAATTAGAATCAAATGATAAAAAATATGTATGTAACACAACTATACCGATGAAAGTAAAAATAATAATTTAGGCCGGGATAAGATGTTGGTTTGGTTATATGGACTCGGAGAAAAAGGGGTTCGTACCGATGAACTGACATAAATTAGTGGAGCGATGTTGCCATGTAATGCATCGCGACTGTTCTAAAGCAGCAATGATATAAAATTGGGGGGGCCCGGGGGGGGGGTCGGAAATTATCTCTATCTCTATAGATGGCACCAGAATTATATAGAAAGGAATAGCAATTGATATACGTATACGGTATACTATAGTAATACCATAGACATATAAGTACAAGTATCACTCAATAAAATATTTCGTAACGTGACTATAGCGATGAAAAAAATAAATAAATTGGACTGGGATTAGAGATTGGGTTGGTTATATGTGGATAATTGGATATGGAATTCATACCGATGAAATGATACAAATTAGTGGAGCGATAAAGACCAATGTTGACACTTAGTCAGGCTACGCGGGGGAAATAGGGGTTGATACGATAGACCGAAATAAATTTGTCGAGTGATAATGACCAATGTTGACGTATAAAGTAACGCGACTGTACTGTTGCACAATTATCATGTAGAACCAGTCAAATATGGACTCTGGTGCCAATATGGAACAGCTCAGAAAACATTTGAAGGGCCCTAAAATTTATGGGATCTGCCATACAATTTTTCAAATCGATTTATGTTGATAAATCTCTTATTTTTCAAAATTTTAAGCTGAGACTTGGTGTGTTTGAGTGGGATACGTATATATTCCTAAAATGATAGGATACAGCACATAATTATGTTTTAGGTGGAAGAAATGAATTTTTTTCGATGATAAAATTTAACAATAAGTTAAATTTTAATAACAATAACATGGGATTTGCAAATAAAATCGATTTATGTTGACAAAACTGTCATTTTTCAAAATTTTGAGTTGAGAATTCGTGTGTCTGTGTGTAATACTTATATATTCTTAAAATGACAGAGTCCAGCGCGTAATTATCTTTTAGATGGAAGAAATTGAATTTGTTTTCGATAACCATCTACGGCCGTACTACGGCCGGGTTTATCGAGTACGCTATTTTATAAACAAACTTTTGTCAATAGCCGTTTTGGTCAAACTAAACCTTTTTCGACCGGGAAAGCAGATCCGAATAGTAGCTAAGATGTATTTAGATAGAATTATCAAAAGAATTTGACCGATTAGGGTGCATTTTAAAAGAATCGAGTGGAGAAATCTTGGTGACATTTTCATAAAACACGCCGATAATTCCAAAGATAAAAGATGGCGGTTACTACAAAAAAAACAGACATGCGCACTCCAATTAAAATTACCCATAATTCAGTTCACTACACCAGGGGCTCCCAACAGGTTATACAATATTTTCAGGCTATCAGATTATTTATATTTTCGACTTTAAGTTTACAATTTGAGCCTGTCCTCACTCTATCGATACGATTTATCATAAACATATTATACACCAGTGGCGTTAACTTTACAACTTCGGCATCTACGTGATTATATCGGTACGATTCAGTAAGGTACAAACAATCTCCATAAAATACCCACAATTCAGTTCACTACATGCAGGGGCTCCCAATAGGTTATTCCCATTTATTATGGGCTCCCAATAGGTTATACAATATTTTCAGGCTATCAGATTATTTATATTTTCAACAAGATATTATTACACCGGTGACTTTAAGTTTACAATTTGAGCCTGTCCTGACTCTATCGATAGGATTTATCATATTTTCATAAACGTATTATACACCGCTGGCGTTAACTTTACAATTTCGGCATCTACGTGATTATATCGGTACGATTGAGTAAGGTACAAACAATCTCCAAGAATACATTCGCCCTGTACTCCATGCGATATAAAAAAAACCAAATGCTAGAAACACCACACTAGGTGGCGTAATGATCCGACCAAAGATACGACCTGTAGGCCGTGCCAAAGAATTTAGTCATGCAAAGAGTAAATCTAAGATGGCTGCCGACGGCCATGTTTTTGGGCCGAATGACCCCAAAATTACTCGTTCCCATCTACATGTCAATGTTAACATCCATGACTAATTTCATGATGATCAGACCAAAGGTACGACCTGTAGCCCGTGCTAATGGATTGAATTTTGAAATCCAAGATGGCCGCTGGCGGCCATGTTGTTTGTCCGAATGGCCCGTTCCCAATTACATTCCAATATCAACAGCCATGACAAATTTCATGATGATCAGACTAAAGGTACGACCTGTAGCCCGTGCTAAAGGATTTAGTCATACAAAGAGTAAAATCCAAAATGGCTGTTGGTGGCCATGTTTTTTTGCCGAATGACCCCAAATTGACCCATTCCCATCTACATGTCATTGTTAACATCCATGAAAAAATTTATGATGATCCGACCAAAGGTACGACCTGTAGGCCGTGCCAAAGAATTTAGTCATGCAAAGAGTAAAATCTAAGATGGATGCCGGTGGCCATGTATTTTGGCCGAACAGTACGATCTGTAGCCCGTGCTAATGGATTGAATATTGAAATCCAAGATGGCCACTGGCGGCCATGTTTTTTTCCCAAATTAACCCAAAATGACTCGATCCCATCTACATGCCAATGTCAACAGCTATGACAAATTTCATAATGATCCGACCAAAGGTACGACCTGTAGCCCGTGCTAAAGGAAATTGTTGATGCATCACGCACACACACACGACAAAGCCATGGCAATAGCTCAAACTTTACAAAGTAAAGTTGAGCTAAAAATGTTTCTATAGAAATTTGATAATAAAGAAACTTTCCAGAGAAGATGAGGTCACCAGAGGGTGAATTTAGTGATGCTAGCCCGCTATGTGGGTTAGCATCACTAAATTCACCCTCTGGGGACCTCAATCTGCAAATGACAGGCACACAAAACTCAGACTTGGAGTGTCACAAAGTTTGAACATCACGGTTTTCTCACATTCTCGTAGTCATCAATATTTGTGAAAAGGTTTTTGGGTGGTCTGAAAAACTTCCGACTACTATGATCAATTCATATTCTTATCAGTACTAGTCCATTATACGAAAGGTGTCCACGGTTGTAACTGAAGCTTTTGCTGTGGAATGATTGTATGTTCGCTCATGCAGTTTTATACATTCACTAATCAATGTCTTTCAATGTTGTTGTGGCCAAAGTTTCCTACATTTTTGCCAGCCAGTGAAATATTAATCATTTCAAGACGGGAGCTGCAGCATTAAAGATCCTGGGCCAGTGCATTCTCTTATATATTAAAGTATCCCATAGGGAGCCTCGCATATACAAGAGTATGCAAGGCTCCCTATATATAAGAGAATGCATTGGTACAGGGTTTTCTTTTAATTTTTTAATTTCTTTATCTATTTTTCTGTCTGTCATCTGCTTATGATCCTCAACACCCCTCCAAATAATAATAGACCTTCACTAGACTTCTGGCTGACAACAATCGTGGAAACTTGGTTTAAGGTTCTTTTGCACTTTAAACCTTTCTATACTAAAGCATCATTGATGAGTAGTTATGCCATAGGTAATATTCACATAATAAGTTCAACAAACATGGAACTTATTATCTGAACATTTCCCTCCAATAAAAAAAGAGGTCCTGCGCTTTTATTTATATGTCGTCTCCTTTTATCGCCTCAACATCCCTCCAAATCAATAATAGACTATTCCGATGTACACTTTTTAACTGGCTCAGTGAACCCATTTAGTATAGAAAGGGCTACAGGTGTTGTGAACTTGGTTTAACCTTTTCAGTGTTTATTATTCTTAGAGCTCTTTCGATCAATGTATCACATTATTATAATCAATAAATTTGAAAAATGATCAAGGAAATATTCGTTGATAAAGAAATCGACTTGGCACTGAAAGGGTTAAAGTTATTATTTAAGGTTGTTGTGTTTATATTTTATAAATTCTCAGAGTGAAATTTCTTCTATTTACTGACATTGTCTTCCATTAATATGAATAACATATTTTTCCCACAGTAAAGCAGGACAGTATATATTTATATAGAGAATAATCTAGATTTATAAAACAATTAATTTTATTCACAATTATGTATTACAAACAATATATATTTACAAAAAAATGTTTTACAGATAATGAAAATTGACAATAAATTATTTCATCACAGCTTTGCTTTGGACAATTCATATTTATGACACTCATGGGGTTAACTTAGCATGTGTATTGCATGTTGGTGGGGGCACAGAGGGGGTCATGCCTCTAACTCATCACAGCTTTTCTTTGGACAATTCATAGTTATGACACTCATGGGGTTAAGTTAGCATGTGTATTGCATGGAGGTGGGCAGGGAGGTCATGCCTCCAACTCATTATCACAAACATTTTAAAGCTGGTAGCAGCATTAAAACAAATATTTTTAATGATTTTATCTCGGGATCAAATGGGGAAAAAAATACATACTTCAGCCATATGTATATGTCACTTTTAAAGGGGTACTGTATGCCAAATGTTGTTGTTGGTTTCTATAGTCTCCGAGTCGGAGAATAAGGTAACAATTTTTCCATTATTTGAAAGTCTGTTGAGTAGGAAGTCATGTTACGGATGACAAATTTACCGGAATGCAAAAATACAAATTGTCGTTGTCGAGTAATTTTTGTAAAGTTTTCAACCAAATGAATCAAATAAAAGTTATATTATATGCATACTAGTCCCATATAATCATTTAAGTTATTGTATCGTCGCTAGTCAGTGAGTGGCTTGAGTGTTCTCCCCGTATCATCATAATATTTTAAGCGATCGTGTGTGCGATCGGTTTAAAAATCCAGTATCCCTCAGGCTCAATTACTGTTTTTGATTACGGCAATTCGTAATTTAATTGACGCCATTTTATGGCTCCAGTCATAAATTCAATTTATATCAAATTATTAACTTTTAAATTATTAAATGTTAAGATAGCCTATTAACCTGAGCGTTTACAGAATACATCTTCGACTCAAATTACTTATGTTTCTATATATTATCGATATTAGATCGTTGTTGTCACCGGAAATTTAATGAAAATGGCGTACAGTACCCCTTTAAAAACCCAGCTATTTTGTTTTACATCAACCTTCTATTTAACTGAATAAGCACTTTATACCATGCCTTATACCAAGTCAACATTCATAAACTAGATTGCCCATGGGCGCACAATGAGCTCATCATGGAGGTCTCTAAGGGAGAAATAGTTCTCTGCTACATCCACCCCACAAGACTAAACATATGCACTGCCATAGTGCTAATGAACCCCATGTAATTCAATCATATGTCCCAAGAGGTTTACTATTCATTTGCATACCAGGTGATATCTATCACATTGAAACCTAACATCAGCAGTAATTGAGTTACTGTTCTTCTGCACATAACACTATCCTGCTAATATCAATGCATTGTTCGAGTCAAACATATACATACGTGACCAAAACACAGATTCAATTACGTCGACAGTATATATTACGTATATATACTATGCGATGTTTAGCCAAAAACATATATTTTATTATGTTTGCGTACATCAATGTTTATTTAAAGCTAAAACGTCACCAGCCATTTCTGTTAAAATAACTTTCAAGGCTACAGATTGACACAATAATATGATGTCATGACGTAGTGCAGGAGTAGGATAAACATCTTGAGAGTGGAATAACATGACCGGTCTTCTGGGAGTGGGGATACGATTTATATTTTGACATAAAAAGTTGATGAAAATATAATAAATATAGTTATCACAAAGTTACTTTAGACAAAAACAGTCTCATCAGTCAGATAAACATGAGTAACACATCTTAAAATAGTATCACCAAAAACAGATAATGGTACATAGTAGCATAGCAACCCAGCTTACATGGAAACTACCTTAAAGTTAATACAATACTTCCGACATTGCAAGTTGATAAAATTCAATGTATCACTTCAGACTGATGCATGGATGAAATCGGTAAAATTCTCAGTTGGAAAACGGCCATAACTGATCAAAATGGGCAGGCAGTATCATCCCATGTCCATGCCTTGAGAAAGTGTGTCTGTCATTTGCAGAATGAGGTCACCAGGGGGTGAATTTAGTGACGATATTCCACATGGTGGGCTAGCATCACCAAATTCACTTTTTTCATTTTATCTTCTGCAAATTAGGGGATATAGAAACTGAAGATAAGTAACTAGAAACAATGATAATTTGAGACTATAGATACTTCCCAGAAAATGAGGCCTAAGAAGAATGAGGTTATCAGACGATGAAATTAGTGATGCTAGCCTGCTGTGTATGTAGCATCACTAAATTCACCTTCTGGGGACCTCATTCTGCAAATGACAGACATACTATTTTCAAGACTTGTTGGCATGATGTTATGAAGGCATATTTCTGTAGATTTGATGAATTTTCAGATTTTCTTGTAGTTGGCTGCCTCTGGTGCATCGGATGGAGCGAATGTACCGGGCTGTTGAATCATTCAGATTTTCTTATCATTGGCCTCCTCGGGTGCATCGGATGGAATGAGTGTACAAGGTTGATGAATTATTCAGATTTTCTTGTAGTTGGCTGCCTCAGGTGCATCGGATGCAATGAGTTTACCAGGCTGATGGATGAGATCAATGGTGAAAGCTTTCGGTGGGAATTTGGGTGCTCCAGGCTGAAAATGATAAAATAAATCATGAGTTTTGATAAGATTGTACATCATTTATTTGTCCATTAATATATTTACATTATCAATTTTCATCCCTTGAATGAAACTGAGTGCAGGACTCACTGAACTTACTACTTACTGGGTCACTCCCAGGCAGACCTGAGCCTGTCATTTGCAGAATGAGGTCCCCAGAGGGTGAATTTAGTGACACTATCCCACATGGTGGGCTAGCATCACTAAATTCACCCTCTAGGGACCTAATTCTGCTTAGGCATCATCTTCTCTGGATAGTTTCTTTATTATCAAATTTATATAGAAACTTCTTCCCATAGATTCTAATTCTTTTTTAGTTTAGGTTCTCTATATCCCCAAATTGGCAGACGACACATTGCTTATTCGAGGTTCCCAATTGGTGTACATCACAATATTCACAATTTGGGAACTTCAATCTGAGTCTATGTCTCCCGTAGCAGATTAGGACATGCAGCATGAGGTTACCAGAGGGTGAATTTGGTGATACTAGCCCGCTATGTGGGATAGCGTCACTAAATTCACCCTCTGGGGGATCTCATTCTGCAAATGACAGGCACACTAAACTCAGACTTGTGCCCAGGGCTTAAAATCTAACGAGAATCAGAATCCTGATTCTCAGTTTGATTCTTGCAAAAGCAGCTGATACGCTGTAGAAATGCCATAATTATATTCTTGCAAATTTGGATGTATTTTAAGGCCTCACATCAATGTTGTAACAGAGAGAGAGAGAGAGAGCGAGATAGAGAGGGAGGGGGGGGGGTCTTAAATATAACTACTATGGTAGAGTGGTCTATTTGCCCTCAACTTGTTACAAATAAAATATTGGTCTTACGATCGGCATATTTGGGTTCTTGAATATTTATATCTGAATTCTTGGCTCAACATGAAGCACGATAGCTCATAACCATTTCATATTGAGGGAAATTATATAGAAAATTTATTTGAATTATAAAACTAAACAGAAGTATTTCTGAATATAATACAGTTTAAATAACAGAAATGAAGGAGAAACACAAATGAAAAGATTTGTCATCAAATTTATCTTCACCACTGACACCACATATTTCATATTTTAGTAAACACAAACATAAAGTAATCAATAAAAAGTTTTATTTTAATTTTACAATATGGAAAAAAATAGTTGTAGGATGGTTTTGGACATTAAACTGCTGTTACCTCATGAAGAAATTCCAAGTTATCATATATAAAACTTACCGTTTCATCATCGTCAGACAACATGACTTCATTCAATGCCCGATTGTAGGTTACACTGGTGTAAATGTTTTCCATAGGCCTCAGTGCTAACGTTTTAGCGTATAGTGTTGGCAATATAAATGTTGGGTCCAAAATTTTCTTTAAATCTGAAAAATTGACATTTTGGGAAACTTTTTACACAAAAAAATCATGTCTGTCTAGCAGGGAATTCGCCTTTAAATCTTATGTTTTCGTAACTAGTGTCAGAACCGCATAAAAAAATACAGTCATATTTTAGACCACACCAAAAAATTCAAACTTCACTACAAAGGGTTAATTCCTGTGCCAATTGTTATTTTACCTATGGGAAATCATAGGGAAGAGGTGTGATGATTTTTTTATGTGAAAAGCACACAAGGCTATTGACCAATCAGGGCCCAGTGTCTATTTTATTCTCTCCTATATATTCCTCCCGCATCCGCTAGATGTCGCTCGGAACCTTATTTACACCAGTGTAACCTGTACTCCCCTCGCACCAATGTGCATGCTATTGCAAGCTTGTCAGCTAGCGTCTGTAGAATGAGAAACCAGAAAATTAACCCGTATTTTCTGAATGGTGTTTTCCAATTCAATTCTAACAGTATACAATGGATTGTCTATTGTTCACATGTAGGGACATTCTGATAATATATGAGAAGTAGAGAAACATCCTGAGGATTGCATTCATTTATTTGTACGGATAAGGCTATAGGGTCCTGCAAATATGCAATGTTTGATTCGTTATTCGACTCAGGTCTCAATATTCGGTTTAAATATCCCAAGGTAAACACTGGGAATTGTTCTATCATTCTCTGTTAATATTTCAAATAAAATTTACTCGATGTTGATGGAAAATGATTGCAGGTTATGTGAAATTATGAAATCATTCGCTTGAATGCTACTGAACATATTACTAATAAACTACAAGTAAGAACAATCAATATGTTAGCCTGCGATCAACTGGAATAATGTATAATTTATTCAAACTCAGTCCGGCAAGCATGAACTCACAACCAAGTGGACCATATGCTCAAGCCTCGAAATAATTATGTATGTCATTTGCAAAATGAGGTCCCCAGAGGGCTAGCATAACTAAATTCATCCTCTGGGGATACCGTCATTCTTATCTATTAATTAAATGCAGTGAATCTCAATGGCGAAATCATTTGCGTTAGTTTATCGCCGATAGTTGCGTCCCGAATCAAGAAGTAAATATTTACAATTGAGCATAGTTCTGACGATGTTTTCTATGGAGTGGTAGCGTCGATTTGCTACAAATTTTCGGCGATGTTAATAGAATGTTGCTTTCCTCCAGTTGTCATAGTGCCTGAATACTAACTTACCAGTTTCACGCACCCAAACAATTACATAATATTGTCTTTAAAAAATTACAAATAGGGTCCTATAGAGGGAACAGTCAAGAGGTTTCAAATTGGGAGGTCACTTCTCCCTATTTGATTATTTGGGAGAAGTGGGCTGTTATCAAGGAGAACTCATAATGGCTCAAATTCACTTTACACCCAAACATAACCATTCTATTACCCAATAAGTATTAACCCTTTACCCAACAGAAGGACCCTGTGCCAATGCATTCTCTTATATATGCGAGTCGACCATAGGTCGCCTCGCATATATAAGAGAATGCATTGGCTTAACACATTAAAAATTATAAAATTGTTAAAGAATGTAAGAAAAAATGGTAAAAAGTGTTAAAAAAGGCCAATGCATTCTCTTATATATGCGAGGCGACCTATGGTCGACTCGCATATATAAGAGAATGCATTAGCACAGGGCATAACTGTAACCATCACAATGTGGTCAATGAGCCGGTTCCAATGATATCCATATTTGTATGGTTCTATTGAGACAGACCGAAGATATTTTAGGCTGTTGAAGCTTTATTTGGCCGGTTTGTTGGGTAAAGGGTTAAGCAATACAACATCCCATATATAAAACCATTATACTGAGTAAGGAGTCAGGACATGTTATAATCAGAAACACACTTTATATATGTTGCAGGGACATAATATTATACATACTGGTATGTGAGAGAGGTCACTTCTCCCAAGGACAAAAATAGGGAGAAGCAGAATACTTTAGGGAGTTGGTTCCTGGTACTATGTCACTAGAATTTGTTTTCATTTTGCCATATCTGTAGTTAGTTTTGGTTTTCAACAATACTAACAAAAACATAATATGGAGATAAATTCTCTTATCCTTAATGCGGGAGTTTACTTCCAGATTGTGTCCTTAAATTTTAATGGCCATGTGTCCTTAATTTCTATTTCTTAGTGGTAATCAAATCATTCGTTGCCGTGAAACATGAGAATGCCAAGCATGACAATGGATAAATATTCTGTTCACAGTTAGGCATAACCTGTCATCAGCGATGAAGCCAACAACCAAAAAAACTGCTGAATTGGAAATCGTGCCCATGAAATAAAATTTCTCTGAACCAAGCCTCCAAATAGTGTGTTTGTCATCACAAAATTTACCCTCTGGGTACCTCATTCTGCTGAGGCCTCAACTGCTATGTAAACCTAGGATCAGATTGAAGATCCTCAGTTGAAATAGGTGATGTTCACTCATTAGTCACCTTGATAATGCATTTTATCTTCTGCAAATTAGGGGATATAGAAACTTCCCAGAAGGGAAAAGTAACTAAAAACAATATCAATTTGACACTATAGATACTTCCCAGAAGATGAGGCCTATATTAAAGCAGAATGAGGTCCCTAGAGGGTGAATTTGGTGATGCTAGCCCACTGTGTGGGATAACATCGCTAAATTCACCATCTGGGGGATCTCATTCTGCAAATGACAGACACACTATTTGCAGGCTTTCTCTGATTGCGAGATATACATGTATATACATGTGTACCATAAAACCTGTACCTAGACCACTTCCATTTCACCATTGCCATCATAATAAGCTTTGTTTTTAATATAAACTATCACGGAAACAGAACCATATCACCTTACTGCGAGTGGCACAAGTCTGAGATTAGTGTGCCTGTCATTTGCATAGGGGGCAAGCATCACTAAATTCACCCTCTGGGAACCTCATTCTGCATGGCCTCATCTGCTATGGGAGACATAGACTCAGATTGAAGTTACCAAATGGTGCATATTGTGATCTACCCCCATTGAGAACCTTGATTATGCAATGCGTCATCCAATTTGCGGATATAGAGAAACTAAACAAAATGAAAGTGTCAATGACACTGTAGCTCAACTTTGGGAAGAAGTTAATTTGTGTGATGAGCAATGAATGGAAAGATTTTGAATTGAATTTTGAAATCCAAGATGGCCACTGGCAGCCATGTTTTTTGTCCGAATGACCCCAAAATGACTCGTTCCCATCTACATTCCACTTTAAACAGCCATGACAAATTTCATGATGATCAGACTAAAGCTACGACCTGTAGCCCGTGCTAATGGATTGAATTTGCAAATCCAAGATGGCCACTGGCGGCCATGTTGTTTGTCCGAATGACCCCAAAATGACTCGTTCCCATCTACATTCCAATTTCAATAGCCATGACAAATTTCATGATGATCAGACTAAAGGTACGACCTGTAGCCCGTGCTAAAGGATTTAGTCATACAAAGAGTAAAATCCAAAATGGCTGCTGGTGGCCATGTTTTTTTGCCGAATGACCCCAAAATGACTCGTTCCCATCTACATGTCATTGTTAACATCCATGGAAAAATTTATGATGATCCGACAAAAGGTACGACCTGTTGGCCGTGCCAAATAATTTAGTCACGCAAAGAGTAAATCTAAGATAGCTGCCAGCGGCCATGTTTTTGGCCGAATGACCCCAAAATTACTCGTTCCCATCTACATGTCAATGTTAACATTCATGACAAATTTCATGATGATCAGAACAAAGGTACGACCTGTAGCCCGTGCTAATGGATTGAATTTTGAAATCCAAGATGGCCACTTGCGGCCATGTTGTTTGTCCGAATGAACCCAAAATAACTCATTCCCATCTAGATTTCCAATTTCAACAGCCATGACAAATTTCATGATGATCAGGCTAAAGGTACGACCTGTAGCCCGTGCTAAAGGATTTAGTCATACAAAGAGTAAAATACAAAATGGCTGCTGGTGGCCATGTTTTTATGCCGAATGACCCCAAAATGACTCGTTACCATCTACATGTCATTGTCAACATCCATGACACATTTTATGATGATCCGACCAAAGGTACGACCTGTAGGCCGTGCCAAAGAATTTAGTCATGCAAGAGTAAATCTAAGATGGCTGCCGGTGGCCATGTTTTTGGGCCGAATGACCCCAAAATTACTCGTTCCCATCTACATGTCAATGTTAACATTCATTACTAATTTCATAATGATCAGACCAAAGGTACGACCTGTAGCCCGTGCTAATGGATTGAATTTTGAAATCCAAGATGGCCACTTGCGGCCATGTTGTTTGTCCGAATGACCCCAAAATGACTCGTTCCCATCTACATTCCAATTTCAACAGCCGTGACAAATTTCATGATGATCAGGCTAAAGGTACGACCTGTAGCCCGTGCTAAAGGATTTAGTCATACAAAGAGTAAAATACAAAATGGCTGCTGGTGGCCAATATTTTTTGCCGAATGACCCCAAAATGACTCGTTACCATCTACATGTCATTGTCAACATCCATGACACATTTTATGATGATCCGACCAAAGGTACGACCTGTAGGCCGTGCCAAAGAATTTAGTCATGCAAGAGTAAATCTAAGATGGCTGCCGGTGGCCATGTTTTTGGGCCGAATAACCCCAAAATTACTCGTTCCCATCTACATGTCAATGTTAACATTCATGACTAATTTCATAATGATCAGACCAAAGGTACGACCTGTAGCCCGTGCTAATGGATTGAATTTTGAAATCCAAGATGGCCGCCATCTTGTTTGTCCGAATGACCCCAAAATGACTCGTTCCCATCTACATTCCAATTTCAACAGCCATGACAAATTTCATGATGATCAGGCTAAAGGTACGACCTGTAGCCCGTGCTAAAGGATTTAGTCATACAAAGAGTAAAATCCAAAATGGCTGCTGGTGGCCATGTTTTTTTGCCTAATGACCCCAAAATAACTCGTTCCCATCTACATGTCATTGTTAACATCCATGACACATTTTATGATGATCCGACCAAAGGTACGACCTGTAGGCCGTGCCAAAGAATTTAGTCATGCAAAGAGTAAATCTAAGATGGCTGCTGACGGCCATGTTTTTGGGCCGAATGACCCCAAAATTACTCGTTCCCATCTACATGTCAATGTTAACATTCATGACAAATTTCATGATGATCAGACCAAAGGTACACCTGTAGCCCGTGCTAATGGATTGAATTTTGAAATCCAAGATGGCCGCTGGCGGCCATGTTGTTTGTCCGAATGACCCGTTCCCATCTACATTCCAATATCAACAGCCATGACAAATTTCATGATGATCAGACTAAAGGTACGACCTGTAGCCCGTGCTAAAGGATTTAGTCATACAAAGAGTAAAATCCAAAATGGCTGTTGGCGGCCATGTTTTTTTTGCCGAATGACCCCAAAATGACCCATTCCCATCTACATGTCATTGTTAACATCCATGAAAAAATTTATGATGATCCGACCAAAGGTACGACCTGTAGGCCATGCCAAAGAATTTAGTCATGCAAAGAGTAAAATCTAAGATGGATGCCGGTGGCCATGTATTTTGGCCGAACAGTACGATCTGTAGCCCGTGCTAATGGATTGAATATTGAAATCCAAGATGGCCACTGGCGGCCATGTTTTTTTCCCAAATGAACCCAAAATGACTCGATCCCATCTACATGCCAATGTCAACAGCTATGACAAATTTCATAATGATCCGACCAAAGGTACGACCTGTAGCCCGTGCTAAAGGAAATTGTTGATGCATCACGCACACACACACGACAAAGCCATGGCAATAGCTCAAACTTTACAAAGTAAAGTTGAGCTAAAAATGTTTCTATAGAAATTTGATAATAAAGAAACTTTCCAGAGAAGATGAGGTCACAAGAGGGTGAATTTAGTGATGCTAGCCCGCTATGTGGGTTAGCATCACTAAATTCACCCTCTGGGGACCTCAATCTGCAAATGACAGGCACACAAAACTCAGAGTTTGAACATCACGGTTTTCTCACATTCTCGTAGTCATCAATATTTGTGAAAAGGTTTTTGGGTGGTCCGAAAAACTTCCGACTACTATGATCAATTCATATTCTTATCAGTACTAGTCCATTATACGAAAGGTGTCCATGGTTGTAACTGAAGCTTTGGAGCTTTTGCTGTGGAATGATTGTATGTTCGCTCATGCAGTTTTATACATTCACTAATCAATGTCTTTCAATGTTGTTGTGGCCAAAGTTTCCTCCATTTTTGCCAGCCAGTGAAATATTAACCCTTTCATGATGGGAGCTGCGCTGCTGCAGCATTAAATATCCTGGGCCAGTGCATTCTCTTATATATGAAAGTATCCCATAGGGAGCCTCGTATATACAAGAGAATGCACTGGCTTACAACATCAAAGTAAATATTGTTAGGCCATTGTATTCTCTTATATATGCAAGGCTCCCTAAATATAAGAGAATGCATTGGTACAGGGTTTTCTTTTAATTTTTTAATTTCTTTATCTATTTTTCTGTCTGTCATCTGCTTATGATCCTCAACACCCCTCCAAATAATAATAGACCTTCACTAGACTTCTGGCTGACAACGATCGTGGAAACTTGGTTTAAGGTTGCTTGTGCACTTAGTTTAAACCTTTCTATACTAAAGCATCATTGATGAGTATTTATCCCATAGGAAACGTTCAGATAACAAGTTTAACCCTTTCTATACTAAATCATCATTGATGAGTATTTATCCCATACGAAATGTTCAGATAACAAGTTTAACCCTTTCTATACTAGAGCATCATTGATGAGCAGTTATCCATAGGAAATGTTCAGATAATAAGTTTAACCCTTTCTATACTAAAGCATCATTGATGAGCAGTTATCCATAGGAAATGTTCAGATAATAAGCTCAACAAACATGAGCTTAGTATCTGAACATTTCCCTCCAATAAATAGAGGTCCTACACTTTTATTTATCTGTCGTCTCCTTTTATCACCTCAATATCCCTCCAAATCAATAATAGACTATTCCGATGTACACTTTTTAACTGGCTCGGTGAACCCATTTAGTATAGAAAGGGTTATGGTTGTTGTGAACTTGGTTTAAAGTTGTTATTTAATGTTGTTGTGTTTATATTTTATAAATTCTCAGAGTGAAATTTCTTCTATTTACTGACATTGTCTTCCATTAGTTTGAATAACATATTTTTTCCCACAGTAAAGCAGGACAGTATATATTTATAGAGAGAATAATCTAGATTTATAAAACAATTAATTTTATTCACAATTATGTATTACAAACAATATATATTTACAAAAAAATGTTTTACAGATAATGAAAATTGACAATAAATTATTTCATCACAGCTTTGCTTTGGACAATTCATATTTATGACACTCATGGGGTTAACTTAGCATGTGTATTGCATATTGGTGGGGGCACAGAGGGGGTCATGCCTCTAACTCATCACAGCTTTTCTTTGGACAATTCATATTTATGACACTCATGGGGTTAAGTTAGCATGTGTATTGCATGGAGGTGGGCAGGGAGGTCATGCCTCCAACTCATTATCACAAACATTTTAAAGCTGGTAGCAGCATTAAAACAAATATTTTTAATGATTTTATCTCGGGATCAAATGGGAAAAAAATACATGCTTCAGCCATATGTATATGTCACTTTTAAAGGGGTACTGTATGCCAAATGTTGTTGTTGGTTTCTATAGTCTCCGAGTCGGAGAATAAGGTAACAATTTTTCCATTATTTGAAAGTCTGTTGAGTAGGAAGTCATGTTACGGATGACAAATTTACCGGAATGCAAAAATACAAATTGTCGTTGTCGAGTAATTTTTTTAAAGTTTTCAACCAAATGAATCAAATAAAAGTTATATTATATGCATACTAGTCCCATATAATCATTTAAGTTATTGTATCGTCGCTAGTCAGTGAGTGGCTTGAGTGTTCTCCCCGTATCATCATAATATTTTAAGCGATCGTGTGTGCGATCGGTTTAAAAATCCAGTATCCCTCAATTACTGTTTTTGATTACGGTAATTCGTAATTTAATTGACGCCATTTTATGGCTCCAGTCATAAATTCAATTTATATCAAATTATTAACTTTTAAATTATTAAATGTTAAGATAGCCTATTAACCTGAGCGTTTACAGAATACATCTTCGACTCAAATTACTTATGTTTCTATATATTATCGATATTAGATCGTTGTTGTCACCGGAAATTTAATGAAAATGGCGTACAGTACCCCTTTAAAAACCCAGCTATTTTGTTTTACATCAACCTTCTATTTCACTGAATAAGCACTTTATACCATGCGTTATACCAAGTCAACATTCATACACAAGATTGCCCATGTGTGCACAATGAGCTCATCATGGAGGTCTCTAACCGAGAAATAGTTCTCTGCTACATTCGTCCCCACAAGGCTGAACATATGCACTGCCACAGCGCTAATGAACCCCATGTAATTCAATCATATGTCCCAAGAGGTTTACTATTCATTTGCATACCATGGGATATCTATCACATTGAAACCTAACATCAGCAGTAATTGAGTTACTGTTCTTCTGCACATAACACTATCCTGCTAATATCAATGCATTGTTTGAGTCAAACATATACATACGTGACCAAAACACAGATTCAATTACGTCGACAGTATATATTACGTATATATACTATGCGATGTTTAGCCAAAACATATATTTATTTATATGTTTGCGTACATCAATGTTTATATAAAGCTAAAACATCACCAGCCATTTCTGTTAAATAACTTTCAAGGCTACAGATTAACACAAAAAATGATGTCATGACGTAGTGCAGGAGTAGGATACACATCTTGAGAGTGGAATAACATGACCGGTCTTCTGGGAGTGGGAATACGATTTATATTTTGACATAAAAAGTTGATGAAAATATAATAAATATAGTTATCACAAAGTTACTTTAGACAAAAACAGTCTCATCAGTCAGATAAACATGAGTAACACATCTTAAAATAGTATCACCAAAAACAGATAATGGTACATAGTAGCATAGCAACCCAGCTTACATGGAAACTACCTTAAAGTTAATACAATACTGCTGACATTGCAAGTTGATAAAATTCAATGTATCACTTCAGACTGATGCATGGATGAAATCGGTAAAATTCTCAGTTGGAAAACGGCCATAACTGATCCAAATGGGCAGGCAGTATCATCCCATGTCCATGCCTTGAGAAAGTGTGTCTGTCATTTGCAGAATGAGGTCACCAGGGGGTGAATTTAGTGACGATATCCCACACGGTGGGCTAGCATCACCAAATTCACTTTTTTAATTTTATCTTTTTAAAAATTAGGGGATATAGAAACTGAATAGAAGTAACTAGAAACAATGATAATTTGAGACTTTAGATATACTTCCCAGAAAATGAGGCCTAATAAGAATGAGGTTCTCAGACGATGACATTAGTGATGCTAGCCTGCTGTGTAGGTAGCATCACTAAATTCACCTTCTGGGGACCTCATTCTGCAAATGACAGACACACTATTTCAAGACTTGTTGGCATGATGTTATGAAGGCATATTTCTGTAGATTTGATGAATTTTCAGATTTTCTTGTAGTTGGCTGCCTCTGGTGCATCGGATGGAGCGAATGTACCGGGCTGTTGAATCATTCAGATTTTCTTATCATTGGCCTCCTCGGGTGCATCGGATGGAATGAGTGTACAAGGTTGATGAATTATTCAGATTTTCTTGTAGTTGGCTGCCTCAGGTGCATCGGATGCAATGAGTTTACCAGGCTGATGGATGAGATCAATGGTGAAAGCTTTCGGTGGGAATTTGGGTGCTCCAGGCTGAAAATGATAAAATAAATCATGAGTTTTGATAAGATTGTACATCATTTATTTGTCCATTAATATATTTACATTATCAATTTTCATCCCTTGAATGAAACTGAGTGCAGGACTCACTGAACTTACTACTTACTGGGTCGCTCCCAGGCAGACCTGAGCCTGTCATTTGCAGAATGAGGTCCCCAGAGGGTGAATTTAGTGACACTATCCCACATGGTGGGCTAGCATCACTAAATTCACCCTCTAGGGACCTAATTCTGCTTAGGCATCATCTTCTCTGGATAGTTTCTTTATTATCAAATTTATATAGAAACTTCTTCCCATAGATTCTAATTCTTTTTTAGTTTAGGTTCTCTATATCCCCAAATTGGCAGACGACACATTGCTTATTCGAGGTTCCCAATTGGTGTACATCACAATATTCACAATTTGGGAACTTCAATCTGAGTCTATGTCTCCCGTAGCAGATTAGGACATGCAGCATGAGGTTACCAGAGGGTGAATTTGGTGATACTAGCCCGCTATGTGGGATAGCGTCACTAAATTCACCCTCTGGGGGATCTCATTCTGCAAATGACAGGCACACTAAACTCAGACTTGTGCCCAGGGCTTAAAATCTAACGAGAATCAGAATCCTGATTCTCAGTTTGATTCTTGCAAAAGCAGCTGATACGCTGTAGAAATGCCATAATTATATTCTTGCAAATTTGGATGTATTTTAAGGCCTCACATCAATGTTGTAACAGAGAGAGAGAGAGAGAGCGAGATAGAGAGGGAGGGGGTCTTAAATATAACTACTATGGTAGAGTGGTCTATTTGCCCTCAACTTGTTACAAATAAAATATTGGTCTTACGATCGGCATATTTGGGTTCTTGAATATTTATATCTGAATTCTTGGCTCAACATGAAGCACGATAGCTCATAACCATTTCATATTGAGGGAAATTATATAGAAAATTTATTTGAATTATAAAACTAAACAGAAGTATTTCTGAATATAATACAGTTTAAATAACAGAAATGAAGGAGAAACACAAATGAAAAGATTTGTCATCAAATTTATCTTCACCACTGACACCACATATTTCATATTTTAGTAAACACAAACATAAAGTAATCAATAAAAAGTTTTATCTTATAATATAGCTATATTTCATCAAATACACGCGAAAACGACTAGGCGGTTTCCGATCTTGTATCCTGGATGGCAACAAGGATGTCTTCGATGGCAACAGCTGGTGCACGTGCGTTTCGACAACTGGCTTGTTTTCAAAACAAAACGTCTAAATAACCAACTAAAAGTCGTAAAATAATATACTCGTGTGCTACGAATGTAAAATAATCAATAATTAGTTCAATAAAGTTGACAAAATGTGGAGACAGGGCCCAAAAAGCTCAAAATAACCACCCAAAAATGTTTGGAAATCGAAAAAGGAACGAAGTTTACACATTGTTTACAGCGCGCACGAATACGGACTATTTTGACAATTTCTATTTTAGCGAAGTAGGGAATTCCCCGTAATTCAGTACGGTCTTGATCAAAAGCTACTGAACGCATTTTTATTCGATAAAACACAGAAGGGAAAATCAAATTAATTTTATCTTATGTTAAGGATATAAAACAGAATACTTACGAAAAGTCCGTGATTTATTGCATTTCCTCTAAATGGGTTATTTTAGTGCGAGTCAGAACTCGATTGTCGAAGTGTCGGAAAGTTCAAAATTCACCAAAACTCTGAATGGACAGTCATCTCCGGCAATGCATCTCGCCAACACTATCACTATCCAAGGAGATTGCACCATAAAATAATACAATTATCCTGTTAAAAGTGACAATTATGTCGAACATATGAAAAGAAAATATCGTCGCCTCTTCATTGAATCGGATTCCAGCCAAAGTGAATTTGAATAGTGACGTGAATTTCTCAGAATTTGACTTATCACAACGTCGCGTGTTGAGAATTGTGTACGTTGTGTGTTGCGCGTAATAAAATAGTTCCTGTTTTAAATTGAGTTTTATTGCATTTTTATGGGACGAATTGTAAGATAAATTGGTTATCATCACCCTGTGTGTTTCCGAGATCCGTATTCAAGTCTCGCTGCCTTCTCTGGGCTGTCTATCGACTCGTCCTACGGACTCGTCGATAGACTGCCCAGAGAAGGCAGCTCGACTTGAATACGGATCTCAGAAACACACATGGTGGTGATAACCTATATTTATTTTAATTTTACAATATGGAAAAAAATAGTTGTAGGATGGTTTTGGACATTAAACTGCTGTTACCTCATGAAGAAATTCCAAGTTATCATATATAAAACTTACCGTTTCATCATCGTCAGACAACATGACTTCATTCCATGCCCGATTGTAGGTTACACTGGTGTAAATGTTTTCCATAGGCCTCAGTGCTAACGTTTTAGCGTATAGTGTTGGCAATATAAATGTTGGGTCCAAAATTTTCTTTAAATCTGAAAAATTGACATTTTGGGAAACTTTTTACACAAAAAAATCATGTCTGTCTAGCAGGGAATTCGCCTTTAAATCTTATGTTTTCGTAACTAGTGTCAGAACCGCATAAAAAAATACAGTCATATTTTAGACCACACCAAAAAATTCAAACTTCACTACAAAGGGTTAATTCCTGTGCCAATTGTTATTTTACCTATGGGAAATCATAGGGAAGAGGTGTGATGATTTTTTTATGTGAAAAGCACACAAGGCTATTGACCAATCAGGGCCCAGTGTCTATTTTATTCTCTCCTATATATTCCTCCCGCATCCGCTAGATGTCGCTCGGAACCTTATTTACACCAGTGTAACCTGTACTCCCCTCGCACCAATGTGCATGCTATTGCAAGCTTGTCAGCTAGCGTCTGTAGAATGAGAAACCAGAAAATTAACCCGTATTTTCTGAATGGTGTTTTCCAATTCAATTCTAACAGTATACAATGGATTGTCTATTGTTCACATGTAGGGACCTTCTGATAATATATGAGAAGTAGAGAAACATCCTGAGGATTGCATTCATTTATTTGTACGGATAAGGCTATAGGGTCCTGCAAATATGCAATGTTTGATTCGTTATTCGACTCAGGTCTCAATATTCGGTTTAAATATCCCAAGGTAAACACTGGGAATTGTTCTATCATTCTCTGTTAATATTTCAAATAAAATTTACTCGATGTTGATGGAAAATGATTGCAGGTTATGTGAAATTATGAAATCATTCGCTTGAATGCTACTGAACATATTACTAATAAACTACAAGTAAGAACAATCAATATGTTAGCCTGCGATCAACTGGAATAATGTATAATTTATTCAAACTCAGTCCGGCAAGCATGAACTCACAACCAAGTGGACCATATGCTCAAGCCTCGAAATAATTATGTATGTCATTTGCAAAATGAGGTCCCCAGAGGGCTAGCATAACTAAATTCATCCTCTGGGGATACCGTCATTCTTATCTATTAATTAAATGCAGTGAATCTCAATGGCGAAATCATTTGCGTTAGTTTATCGCCGATAGTTGCGTCCCGAATCAAGAAGTAAATATTTACAATTGAGCATAGTTCTGACGATGTTTTCTATGGAGTGGTAGCGTCGATTTGCTACAAATTTTCGGCGATGTTAATAGAATGTTGCTTTCCTCCAGTTGTCATAGTGCCTGAATACTAACTTACCAGTTTCACGCACCCAAACAATTACATAATATTGTCTTTAAAAAATTACAAATAGGGTCCTATAGAGGGAACAGTCAAGAGGTTTCAAATTGGGAGGTCACTTCTCCCTATTTGATTATTTGGGAGAAGTGGGCTGTTATCAAGGAGAACTCATAATGGCTCAAATTCACTTTACACCCAAACATAACCATTCTATTACCCAATAAGTATTAAGCAATACAACATCCCATTTATAAAACCATTATACTGAGTCAGGAGACGTTATAATCAGAAACACACTTTATATATTTTGCAGGACATATACATATTGTTATGTGAGAGAGGTCACTTCTCCCAAGGACAAAAATAGGGAGAAGCACAATACTTTAGGGAGTTGGTTCCTGGTATTATGTCACTAGAATTTGTTTTCATTTTGCCATATCTGTAGTTAGTTTTGGTTTTCAACAATACTAACAAAAACATCATATGGAGATAAATTCTCTTATCCTTAATGCGGGAGTTTACTTCCAGATTGTGTCCTTAAATTGTAATGGCCATGTGTCCTTAATTTCTATTTCTTAGTGGTAATCAAATCATTCGTTGCCGTGAAACAAGAGAATGCCAAGCATGACAATGGATAAATATTCTGTTCACAGTTAGGCATAACCTGTCATCAGCGATGAAGCCAACAACCAAAAAAACTGCTGAATTGGAAATCGTGCCCATGAAAGAAAATTTCTCTGAACCAAGCCTCCAAATAGTGTGTTTGTCATCACAAAATTTACCCTCTGGGTACCTCATTCTGCTGAGGCCTCAACTGCTATGTAAACCTAGGATCAGATTGAAGATCCTCAGTTGAAATTGGTGATGTTCACTCATTAGTCACCTTGATAATGCATTTTATCTTCTGCAAATTAGGGGATATAGAAACTTCCCAGAAGGGAAAAGTAACTAAAAACAATATCAATTTGACACTATAGATACTTCCCAGAAGATGAGGCCTATATTAAAGCAGAATGAGGTCCCTAGAGGGTGAATTTGGTGATGCTAGCCCACTGTGTGGGATAACATCGCTAAATTCACCATCTGGGGGATCTCATTCTGCAAATGACAGACACACTATTTGCAGGCTTTCTCTGATTGCGAGATATACATGTATATACATGTGTACCATAAAACCTGTACCTTAACCACTTCCATTTCACCATTACAATCATAATAAGCTTTGTTTTTAATATAAACTATCACGGAAACAGAACCATATCACTTTACTGCGAGTGGCACAAGTCTGAGTTTAGTGTGCCTGTCATTTGCATAGGGGGCAAGCATCACTAAATTCACCCTCTGGGAACCTCATTCTGCATGGCCTCATCTGCTATGGGAGACATAGACTCAGATTGAAGTTACCAAATGGTGCATATTGTGATCTACCCCCATTGAGAACCTTGATTATGCAATGTGTCATCCAATTTGCGGATATAGAGAAACTAAACAAAATGAAAGTGTCAATGACACTGTAGCTCAACTTTGGGAAGAAGTTAATTTGTGTGATGAGCAATGAATGGAAAGATTTTGAATTTAATTTTGAAATCCAAGATGGCCACTGGCAGCCATGTTTTTTGTCCGAATGACCCCAAAATGACTCGTTCCCATCTACATTCCACTTTAAACAGCCATGACAAATTTCATGATGATCAGACTAAAGCTACGACCTGTAGCCCGTGCTAATGGATTGAATTTTGAAATCCAAGATGGCCACTGGTACGACCTGTAGGCCGTGCCAAATAATTTAGTCACGCAAAGAGTAAATCTAAGATAGCTGCCGGCGGCCATGTTTTTGGCCGAATGACCCCAAAATTACTCGTTCCCATCTACATGTCAATGTTAACATTCATGACTAATTTCATGATGATCAGACCAAAGGTACGACCTGTAGCCCGTGCTAATGGATTGAATTTTGAAATCCAAGATGGCCGCTGGCCGCCATCTTGTTTGTCCGAATGACCCCAAAATGACTCGTTTCCCATCTACATTCCAATTTCAACAGCCATGACAAATTTCATGATGATCAGGCTAAAGGTACGACATGTAGCCCATGCTAAAGGATTTAGTCATACAAAGAGTAAAATCCAAAATGGCTGCTGGTGGCCATGTTTTTTTGCTGAATGACCCCAAAATGACTCGTTCCCTCTACATGTCATTGTTAACATCCATGACACATTTTATGATGATCCGACCAAAGGTACGACCTGTAGGCCGTGCCAAAGAATTTAGTCATGCAAAGAGTAAATCTAAGATGGCTGCCGACGGCCATGTTTTTGGGCCGAATGACCCCAAAACTACTCGTTCCCATCTACATGTCAATGTTAACATTCATGACAAATTTCATGATGATCAGACCAAAGGTACGACATGTAGCCCGTGCTAATGGATTGAATTTTGAAATCCAAGATGGCCACTGGCGGCCATGTTGTTTGTCCGAATGACCCGTTCCCATCTACATTCCAATATCAACAGCCATGACAAATTTCATGATGATCAGGCTAAAGGTACGACCTGTAGCCCGTGCTAAAGGATTTAGTCATACAAAGAGTAAAATCCAAAATGGCTGCTGGTGGCCATGTTTTTTTGCTGAATGACCCCAAAATGACTCGTTCCCTCTACATGTCATTGTCAACATCCATGACATATTTTATGATGATCCGACCAAAGGTACGACCTGTAGGCGTGCCAAAGAATTTAGTCATGCAAGAGTAAATCTAAGATGGCTGCCAGCGGCCATGTTTTTGGGCCGAATGACCCCAAAATTACTCGTTCCCATCTACATGTCAATGTTAACATTCATGACTAATTTCATGATGATCAGACCAAAGGTACGACCTGTAGCCCGTGCTAATGGATTGAATTTTGAAATCCAAGATGGCCGCTGGCCGCCATCTTGTTTGTCCGAATGACCCCAAAATGACTCGTTCCCATCTACATTCCAATTTCAACAGCCATGACAAATTTTATGATGATCAGGCTAAAGGTACGACCTGTAGCCCGAGCTAAAGGATTTAGTCATACAAAGAGTAAAATCCAAAATGGCTGCTGGTGGCCATGTTTTTTTGCCGAATAACCCCAAAATGACTCGTTCCCATCTACATGTCATTGTTAACATCCATGACACATTTTATGATGATCCGACCAAAGGTACGACCTGTAGGCCGTGCCAAAGAATTTAGTCATGCAAGAGTAAATCTAAGATGGCTGCCGGCGGCCATGTTTTTGGGCCGAATGACCCCAAAAATACTCGTTCCCATCTACGTGTCAATGTTAACATTCATGACTAATTTCATGATGATCAGACCAAAGGTACGACCTGTAGCCCGTGCTAATGGATTGAATTTTGAAATCCAAGATGGCCGCTGGCCGCCATCTTGTTTGTCCGAATGACCCCAAAATGACTCGTTCCCATCTACATTCCAATTTCAACAGCCATGACAAATTTCATGATGATCAGGCTAAAGGTACGACCTGTAGCCCGTGCTAAAGGATTTAGTCATACAAAGAGTAAAATCCAAAATGGCTGTTGGCGGCCATGTTTTTATGCCGAATGACCCCAAAATGACTCATTCCCATCTACATGTCATTGTTAACATCCATGAAAAAATTTATGATGATCCGACCAAAGGTACGACCTGTAGGCCGTGCCAAAGAATTTAGTCATGCAAAGAGTAAAATCTAAGATGGATGCCGGTGGCCATGTATTTTGGCCAAACAACCCCCAAAATTACTCGTTCCCATCTACATGTCAATATTAACATTCATGACAAATTTCATGATGATCAGACGAACAGTACGACCTGTAGCCCGTGCTAAATGAAATTGTTGACGCATCACGCACACACACACGACAAAGCCATGGCAATAGCTCAAACTTTACAAAGTAAAGTTGAGCTAAAAATGTTTCTATAGAAATTTGATAATAAAGAAACTTTCCAGAGAAGATGAGGTCACCAGAGGGTGAATTTTGTGATGCTAGCCCGCTATGTGGGTTAGCATCACTAAATTCACCCTCTGGGGACCTCAATCTGCAAATGACAGGCACACAAAACTCAGACTTGGAGTGTCACAAAGTTTGAACATCACGGTTTTCTCACATTCTCGTAGTCATCAATATTTGTGAAAAGGTTTTTGGGTGGTCCGAAAAACTTCCGACTACTATGATCAATTCATATTCTTATCAGTACTAGTCCATTATACGAAAGGTGTCCATGGTTGTAACTGAAGCTTTGGAGCTTTTGCTGTGGAATGATTGTATGTTCGCTCATGCAGTTTTATACATTCACTAATCAATGTCTTTCAATGTTGTTGTGGCCAAAGTTTCCTACATTTTTGCCAGCCAGTGAAATATTAACCCTTTCATGATGGGAGCTGCGCTGCTGCAGCATTAAATATCCTGGGCCAGTGCAATCTCTTATATATGAAAGTATCCCATAGGGAGCCTCGTATATACAAGAGAATGCACTGGCTTACAACATCAAAGTAAATATTGTTAGGCCATTGTATTCTCTTATATATGCAAGGCTCCCTATATATAAGAGAATGCATTGGTACAGGGTTTTCTTTTAATTTTTTTATCTATTTTTCTGTCTGTCATCTGCTTATGATCCTCAACACCCCTCCAAATAATAATAGACCTTCACTAGACTTCTGGCTGACAACGATCGTGGAAACTTGGTTTAAGGTTGCTTGTGCACTTAGTTTAAACCTTTCTATACTAAAGCATCATTGATGAGTATTTATCCCATAGGAAACGTTCAGATAACACGTTTAACCCTTTCTATACTAAATCATCATTGATGAGTATTTATCCCATACGAAATGTTCAGATAACAAGTTTAACCCTTTCTATACTAAAGCATCATTGATGAGCAGTTATCCATAGGAAATGTTCAGATAATAAGTTTAACCCTTTCTATACTAAAGCATCATTGATGAGCAGTTATCCATAGGAAATGTTCAGATAATAAGTTCAACAAACATGAGCTTAGTATCTGAACATTTCCCTCCAATAAATAGAGGTCCTGCACTTTTATTTATCTGTCGTCTCCTTTTATCACCTCAATATCCCTCCAAATCAATAATAGACTATTCCGATGTACACTTTTTAACTGGCTCGGTGAACCCATTTAGTATAGAAAGGGTTATGGTTGTTGTGAACTTGGTTTAAAGTTGTTATTTAATGTTGTTGTGTTTATATTTTATAAATTCTCAGAGTGAAATTTCTTCTATTTACTGACATTGTCTTCCATTAGTTTGAATAACATGTTTTTTCCCACAGTAAAGCAGGACAGTATATATTTATATAGAGAATAATCTAGATTTATAAAACAATTAATTTTATTCACAATTATGTATTACAAACAATATATATTTACAAAAAAATGTTTTACAGATAATGAAAATTGACAATAAATTATTTCATCACAGCTTTGCTTTGGACAATTCATATTTATGACACTCATGGGGTTAACTTAGCATGTGTATTGCATGTTGGTGGGGGCACAGAGGGGGTCATGCCTCTAACTCATCACAGCTTTTCTTTGGACAATTCATATTTATGACACTCATGGGGTTAAGTTAGCATGTGTATTGCATGGAGGTGGGCAGGGAGGTCATGCCTCCAACTCATTATCACAAACATTTTAAAGCTGGTAGCAGCATTAAAACAAATATTTTTAATGATTTTATCTCGGGATCAAATGGGAAAAAAATACATGCTTCAGCCATTATGTATATGTCAATTTAAAAACCCAGCAATTTTGTTTTACATCAACCTTCTATTTCACTGAATAAGCACTTTATACCATGTCAACATTCATACACAAGATTGCCCATGTGTGCACAATGAGCTCATCATGGAGGTCTCTAACCGAGAAATAGTTCTCTGCTACATCCGTCCCCACAAGGCTGAACATATGCACTGCCACAGCGCCAATGAACCCCATGTAATTCAATCATATGTCCCAAGAGGTTTACTATTCATTTGCATATCATGGGATATCTATCACATTGAAACCTAACATCAGCAGTAATTGAGTTACTGTTCTTCTGCACATAACACTATCCTGCTAATATCAATGCATTGTTTGAGTCAAACATATACATACGTGACCAAAACACAGATTCAATTACGTCGACAGTATATATTACGTATATATACTATGCGATGTTTAGCCAAAACATATATTTATTTATATATTTGCGTACATCAATGTTTATATAAAGCTAAAACATCACCAGCCATTTCTGTTAAATAACTTTCAAGGCTACAGATTAACACAAAAAATGATGTCATGACGTAGTGCAGGAGTAGGATACACATCTTGAGAGTGGAATAACATGACCGGTCTTCTGGGAGTGGGAATACGATTTATATTTTGACATAAAAAGTTGATGAAAATATAATAAATATAGTTATCACAAAGTTACTTTAGACAAAAACAGTCTCATCAGTCAGATAAACATGAGTAACACATCTTAAAATAGTATCACCAAAAACAGATAATGGTACATAGTAGCATAGCAACCCAGCTTACATGGAAACTACCTTAAAGTTAATACAATACTTCCGACATTGCAAGTTGATAAAATTCAATGTATCACTTCAGACTGATGCATGGATGAAATCGGTAAAATTCTCAGTTGGAAAACGGCCATAACTGATCAAAATGGGCAGGCAGTATCATCCCATGTCCATGCCTTGAGAAAGTGTGTCTGTCATTTGCAGAATGAGGTCACCAGGGGGTGAATTTAGTGACGATATCCCACACGGTGGGCTAGCATCACCAAATTCACTTTTTTAATTTTATCTTTTTTAAAATTAGGGGATATAGAAACTGAATAGAAGTAACTAGAAACAATGATAATTTGAGACTTTAGATATACTTCCCAGAAAATGAGGCCTAATAAGAATGAGGTTCTCAGACGATGACATTAGTGATGCTAGCCTGCTGTGTAGGTAGCATCACTAAATTCACCTTCTGGGGACCTCATTCTGCAAATGACAGACACACTATTTCAAGACTTGTTGGCATGATGTTATGAAGGCATATTTCTGTAGATTTGATGAATTTTCAGATTTTCTTGTAGTTGGCTGCCTCTGGTGCATCGGATGGAGCGAATGTACCGGGCTGTTGAATCATTCAGATTTTCTTATCATTGGCCTCCTCGGGTGCATCGGATGGAATGAGTGTACAAGGTTGATGAATTATTCAGATTTTCTTGTAGTTGGCTGCCTCAGGTGCATCGGATGCAATGAGTTTACCAGGCTGATGGATGAGATCAATGGTGAAAGCTTTCGGTGGGAATTTGGGTGCTCCAGGCTGAAAATGATAAAATAAATCATGAGTTTTGATAAGATTGTACATCATTTATTTGTCCATTAATATATTTACATTATCAATTTTCATCCCTTGAATGAAACTGAGTGCAGGACTCACTGAACTTACTACTTACTGGGTCACTCCCAGGCAGACCTGAGCCTGTCATTTGCAGAATGAGGTCCCCAGAGGGTGAATTTAGTGACACTATCCCACATGGTGGGCTAGCATCACTAAATTCACCCTCTAGGGACCTAATTCTGCTTAGGCATCATCTTCTCTGGATAGTTTCTTTATTATCAAATTTATATAGAAACTTCTTCCCATAGATTCTAATTCTTTTTTAGTTTAGGTTCTCTATATCCCCAAATTGGCAGACGACACATTGCTTATTCGAGGTTCCCAATTGGTGTACATCACAATATTCACAATTTGGGAACTTCAATCTGAGTCTATGTCTCCCGTAGCAGATTAGGACATGCAGCATGAGGTTACCAGAGGGTGAATTTGGTGATACTAGCCCGCTATGTGGGATAGCGTCACTAAATTCACCCTCTGGGGGATCTCATTCTGCAAATGACAGGCACACTAAACTCAGACTTGTGCCCAGGGCTTAAAATCTAACGAGAATCAGAATCCTGATTCTCAGTTTGATTCTTGCAAAAGCAGCTGATACGCTGTAGAAATGCCATAATTATATTCTTGCAAATTTGGATGTATTTTAAGGCCTCACATCAATGTTGTAACAGAGAGAGAGAGAGAGAGAGATAGAGAGGGAGGGGGGTCTTAAATATAACTACTATGGTAGAGTGGTCTATTTGCCCTCAACTTGTTACAAATAAAATATTGGTCTTACGATCGGCATATTTGGGTTCTTGAATATTTATATCTGAATTCTTGGCTCAACATGAAGCACGATAGCTCATAACCATTTCATATTGAGGGAAATTATATAGAAAATTTATTTGAATTATAAAACTAAACAGAAGTATTTCTGAATATAATACAGTTTAAATAACAGAAATGAAGGAGAAACACAAATGAAAAGATTTGTCATCAAATTTATCTTCACCACTGACACCACATATTTCATATTTTAGTAAACACAAACATAAAGTAATCAATAAAAAGTTTTATTTTAATTTTACAATATGGAAAAAAATAGTTGTAGGATGGTTTTGGACATTAAACTGCTGTTACCTCATGAAGAAATTCCAAGTTATCATATATAAAACTTACCGTTTCATCATCGTCAGACAACATGACTTCATTCCATGCCCGATTGTAGGTTACACTGGTGTAAATGTTTTCCATAGGCCTCAGTGCTAACGTTTTAGCGTATAGTGTTGGCAATATAAATGTTGGGTCCAAAATTTTCTTTAAATCTGAAAAATTGACATTTTGGGAAACTTTTTACACAAAAAAATCATGTCTGTCTAGCAGGGAATTCGCCTTTAAATCTTATGTTTTCGTAACTAGTGTCAGAACCGCATAAAAAAATACAGTCATATTTTAGACCACACCAAAAAATTCAAACTTCACTACAAAGGGTTAATTCCTGTGCCAATTGTTATTTTACCTATGGGAAATCATAGGGAAGAGGTGTGATGATTTTTTTATGTGAAAAGCACACAAGGCTATTGACCAATCAGGGCCCAGTGTCTATTTTATTCTCTCCTATATATTTCCTCCCGCATCCGCTAGATGTCACTCGGAACCTTATTTACACCAGTGTAACCTGTACTCCCCTCGCACCAATGTGCATGCTATTGCAAGCTTGTCAGCTAGCGTCTGTAGAATGAGAAACCAGAAAATTAACCCGTATTTTCTGAATGGTGTTTTCCAATTCAATTCTAACAGTATACAATGGATTGTCTATTGTTCACATGTAGGGACCTTCTGATAATATATGAGAAGTAGAGAAACATCCTGAGGATTGCATTCATTTATTTGTACGGATAAGGCTATAGGGTCCTGCAAATATGCAATGTTTGATTCGTTATTCGACTCAGGTCTCAATATTCGGTTTAAATATCCCAAGGTAAACACTGGGAATTGTTCTATCATTCTCTGTTAATATTTCAAATAAAATTTACTCGATGTTGATGGAAAATGATTGCAGGTTATGTGAAATTATGAAATCATTCGCTTGAATGCTACTGAACATATTACTAATAAACTACAAGTAAGAACAATCAATATGTTAGCCTGCGATCAACTGGAATAATGTATAATTTATTCAAACTCAGTCCGGCAAGCATGAACTCACAACCAAGTGGACCATATGCTCAAGCCTCGAAATAATTATGTATGTCATTTGCAAAATGAGGTCCCCAGAGGGCTAGCATAACTAAATTCATCCTCTGGGGATACCGTCATTCTTATCTATTAATTAAATGCAGTGAATCTCAATGGCGAAATCATTTGCGTTAGTTTATCGCCGATAGTTGCGTCCCGAATCAAGAAGTAAATATTTACAATTGAGCATAGTTCTGACGATGTTTTCTATGGAGTGGTAGCGTCGATTTGCTACAAATTTTCGGCGATGTTAATAGAATGTTGCTTTCCTCCAGTTGTCATAGTGCCTGAATACTAACTTACCAGTTTCACGCACCCAAACAATTACATAATATTGTCTTTAAAAAATTACAAATAGGGTCCTATAGAGGGAACAGTCAAGAGGTTTCAAATTGGGAGGTCACTTCTCCCTATTTGATTATTTGGGAGAAGTGGGCTGTTATCAAGGAGAACTCATAATGGCTCAAATTCACTTTACACCCAAACATAACCATTCTATTACATAATAAGTATTAAGCAATACAACATCCCATTTATAAAACCATTATACTGAGTAAGGAGTCAGGACATGTTATAATCAGAAACACACTTTATATATGTTGCAGGGACATATACATATTGTTATGTGAGAGAGGTCACTTCTCCCAAGGACAAAAATAGGGAGAAGCACAATACTTTTGGGAGTTGGTTCCTGGTATTATGTCAATAGAATTTGTTTTCATTTTGCCATATCTGTAGTTAGTTTTGGTTTTCAACAATACTAACAAAAACATCATATGGAGATAAATTCTCTTATCCTTAATGCGGGAGTTTACTTCCAGATTGTGTCCTTAAATTGTAATGGCCATGTGTCCTTAATTTCTATTTCTTAGTGGTAATCAAATCATTCGTTGCCGTGAAACATGAGAATGTCAAGCATGACAATGGATAAATATTCTGTTCACAGTTAGGCATAACCTGTCATCAGCGATGAAGCCAACAACCAAAAAAACTGCTGAATTGGAAATAGTGCCCATGAAAGAAAATTTCTCTGAACCAAGCCTCCAAATAGTGTGTTTGTCATCACAAAATTGGTGATGTTCACTCATTAGTCACCTTGATAATGCATTTTATCTTCTGCAAATTAGGGGATATAGAAACTTCCCAGAAGGGAAAAAAGTAACTAAAAACAATATCAATTTGACACTATAGATACTTCCCAGAAGATGAGGCCTATATTAAAGCAGAATGAGGTCCCTAGAGGGTGAATTTGGTGATGCTAGCCCACTGTGTGGGATAACATCGCTAAATTCACCATCTGGGGGATCTCATTCTGCAAATGACAGACACACTATTTGCAGGCTTTCTCTGATTGCGAGATATACATGTATATACATGTGTACCATAAAACCTGTACCTTGACCACTTCCATTTCACCATTACAATCATAATAAGCTTTGTTTTTAATATAAACTATCACGGAAACAGAACCATATCACCTTACTGCGAGTGGCACAAGTCTGAGTTTAGTGTGCCTGTCATTTGCATAGGGGGCAAGCATCACTAAATTCACCCTCTGGGAACCTCATTCTGCATGGCCTCAACTGCTATGGGAGACATAGACTCAGATTGAAGTTACCAAATGGTGCATATTGTGATCTACCCCCATTGAGAACCTTGATTATGCAATGTGTCATCCAATTTGCGGATATAGAGAAACTAAACAAAATGAAAGTGTCAATGACACTGTAGCTCAACTTTGGGAAGAAGTTAATTTGTGTGATGAGCAATGAATGGAAAGATTTTGAATTGAATTTTGAAATCCAAGATGGCCACTGGCAGCCATGTTTTTTGTCCGAATGACCCCAAAATGACTCGTTCGAGTCGTTCCCATCTACATTCCACTTTAAACAGCCATGACAAATTTCATGATGATCAGACTAAAGCTACGACCTGTAGCCCGTGCTAATGGATTGAATTTTGAAATCCAAGATGGCCACTGGCGGCCATGTTGTTTGTCCGAATGACCCCAAAATGACTCGTTCCCATCTACATTCCAATTTCAATAGCCATGACAAATTTCATGATGATCAGACTAAAGGTACGACCTGTAGCCCGTGCTAAAGGATTTAGTCATACAAAGAGTAAAATCCAAAATGGCTGTTGGCGGCCATGTTTTTTTGCCAAATGACCCCAAAATGACCCATTCCCATCTACATGTCATTGTTAACATCCATGAAAAAATTTATGATGATCCGACCAAAGGTACGACCTGTAGGCCGTGCCAAAGAATTTAGTTATGCAAAGAGTAAAATCTAAGATGGATGCCGGTGGCCATGTATTTTGGCCGAACAGTACGATCTGTAGCCCGTGCTAATGGATTGAATATTGAAATCCAAGATGGCCACTGGCGGCCATGTTTTTTTCCCAAATGAACCCAAAATGACTCGATCCCATCTACATGCCAATGTCAACAGCTATGACAAATTTCATAATGATCCGACCAAAGGTACGACCTGTAGCCCGTGCTAAAGGAAATTGTTGATGCATCACGCACACACACACGACAAAGCCATGGCAATAGCTCAAACTTTACAAAGTAAAGTTGAGCTAAAAATGTTTCTATAGAAATTTGATAATAAAGAAACTTTCCAGAGAAGATGAGGTCACCAGAGGGTGAATTTAGTGATGCTAGCCCGCTATGTGGGTTAGCATCACTAAATTCACCCTCTGGGGACCTCAATCTGCAAATGACAGGCACACAAAACTCAGACTTGGAGTGTCACAAAGTTTGAACATCACGGTTTTCTCACATTCTCGTAGTCATCAATATTTGTGAAAAGGTTTTTGGGTGGTCCGAAAAACTTCCGACTACTATGATCAATTCATATTCTTATCAGTACTAGTCCATTATACGAAAGGTGTCCATGGATGTAACTGAAGCTTTGGAGCTTTTGCTGTGGAATGATTGTATGTTCGCTCATGCAGTTTTATACATTCACTAATCAATGTCTTTCAATGTTGTTGTGGCCAAAGTTTCCTACATTTTTGCCAGCCAGTGAAATATTAATAATTTCAAGACGGGAGCTGCAGCATTAAAGATCCTGGGCCAGTGCATTCTCTTATATATTAAAGTATCCCATAGGGAGCCTCGCATATACAAGAGAATGCACTGGCTTATAACGTCAAAGAAAATATTGTTAGGCCATTGTATTCTCTTATATATGCAAGGCTCCCTATATATAAGAGAATGCATTTGTACAGGGTTTTCTTTTAATTTTTTAATTTCTTTATCTATTTTTCTGTCTGTCATCTGCTTATGATCCTCAACACCCCTCCAAATAATAATAGACCTTCACTAGACTTCTGGCTGACAACAATCGTGGAAACTTGGTTTAAGGTTCTTTAGCACTTAGTTTAAACCTTTCTATACTAAAGCATCATTGATGAGTAGTTATGCCATAGGAAATATTCACATAATAAGTTCAACAAACATGGAACTTATTATCTGAACATTTCCCTCCAATAAAAAAAGAGGTCCTGCACTTTTATTTATCTGTCGTCTCCTTTTATCGCCTCAACATCCCTCCAAATCAATAATAGACTATTCCGATGTACACTTTTTAACTGGCTCAGTGAACCCATTTAGTATAGAAAGGGCTACAGGTGTTGTGAACTTGGTTTAACCTTTTCAGTGTTTATTATTCTTAGAGCTCTTTCGATCAATGTATCACATTATTATAATCAATAAATTTGAAAAATGATCAAGGAAATATTATTGATAAAGAAATCGACTTGGCACTGAAAGGGTTAAAGTTATTATTTAAGGTTGTTGTGTTTATATTTTATAAATTCTCAGAGTGAAATTTCTTCTATTCACTGACATTGTCTTCCATTAATATGAATAACATATTTTTCCCACAGTAAAGCAGGACAGTATATATTTATATAGAGAATAATCTAGATTTAGAAAACAATTAATTTTATTCACAATTATGTATTACAAACAATATATATTTACAAAAAATTATGTTTTACAGATAATGAAAATTCACAATAAATTATTTCATCACAGCTTTGCTTTGGACAATTCATATTTATGACACTCATGGGGTTAACTTAGCATGTGTATTGCATGTTGGGGGGAGCAGGGGTGGGGGGGGGGGTCATATACATACGTGACCAAAACACAGATTCAATTATATCAACAGTATATATTATGTATATATACTATGCTATGTTTAGCCAAAAACATATATTTTATTATGTTTGCGTACATCAATGTTTATTTAACCCTTTACCCAACAAACCGGCCAAAACCGGCCAAATAAAGCTTCAACAGCCTAAAATATCTTCGGTCTGTCTCAATAGAACCATACAAATATGGATATCATTGGAACCGGCTCCTTGACCACATTGTGATAGTTACAGTTATGCCCTGTGCCAATGCATTCTCTTATATATGCGAGTCGACCATAGGTCGCCTCGCATATATAAGAGAATGCATTGGCCTAAAAAAATATCTTTTTTTAACACTTTTTACCATTTTTTCTTACATTCTTTAATAATTTTATAATTTTTAATGTGTTAAGCCAATGCATTCTCTTATATATGCGAGGCGACCTATGGTCGACTCGCATATATAAGAGAATGCATTGGCACAGGGCCCTTCTGTTGGTTAAAGGGTTAAAGCTAAAACATCACCAGCCATTTCTGTTAAAATAACTTTCAAGGCTACAGATTGACACAATAATATGATGTCATGACGTAGTGCAGGAGTAGGATACACATCTTGAGAGTGGAATAACATGACCGGTCTTCTGGGAGTGGGGATACGATTTATATTTTGACATAAAAAGTTGATGAAAATATAATAAATATAGTTATCACAAAGTTACTTTTGACAAAAACAGTCTCATCAGTCAGATAAACATGAGTAACACATCTTAAAATAGTATCACCAAAAACAGATAATGGTACATAGTAGCATAGCAACCCAGCTTACATGGAAACTACCTTAAAGTTAATACAATACTTCCGACATTGCAAGTTGATAAAATTCAATGTATCACTTCAGACTGATGCATGGATGAAATCGGTAAAATTCTCAGTTGGAAAACGGCCATAACTGATCAAAATGGGCAGGCAGCATCATCCCATGTACATGCCTTGAAAAAGTGTGTCTGTCATTTGCAGAATGAGGTCCCCAGGGGGTGAATTTAGTGACGATATCCCACATGGTGGGCTAGTATCACCAAATTCACTTTTTTCATTTTATCTTCTGCAAATTAGGGGATATAGAAACTGAAGAGAAGTAACTAGAAACAATGATAATTTGAGACTATAGATACTTCCCAGAAAATGAGGCATAAGAAGAATGAGGTTCTCAGACGATGAAATTAGTGATGCTAGCCTGCTGTGTAGGTAGCATCACTAAATTCACCTTCTGGGGACCTCATTCTGCAAATGACAGACATACTATTTCAAGACTTGTTGGTATGATGTTATGAAGGCATAATATTTCTGTAGATTTTGATGAATTTTCAGATTTTCTTGTAGTTGGCTGCCTCTGGTGCATCGGATGGAGCGAATGTACCGGGCTGTTGAATCATTCAGATTTTCTTATCATTGGCCTCCTCGGGTGCATCGGATGGAATGAGTGTACAAGGTTGATGAATTATTCAGATTTTCTTGTAGTTGGCTGCCTCAGGTGCATCGGATGCAATGAGTTTACCAGGCTGATGGATGAGATCAATGGTGAAAGCTTTCGGTGGGAATTTGGGTGCTCCAGGCTGAAAATGATAAAATAAATCATGAGTTTTGATAAGATTGTACATCATTTATTTGTCCATTAATATATTTACATTATCAATTTTCATCCCTTGAATGAAACTGAGTGCAGGACTCACTGAACTTACTACTTACTGGGTCACTCCCAGGCAGACCTGAGCCTGTCATTTGCAGAATGAGGTCCCCAGAGGGTGAATTTAGTGACACTATCCCACATGGTGGGCTAGCATAACTAAATTCACCCTCTAGGGACCTAATTCTGCTTAGGCATCATCTTCTCTGGATAGTTTCTTTATTATCAAATTTATATAGAAACTTCTTCCCATAGATTCTAATTCTTTTTTAGTTTAGGTTCTCTATATCCCCAAATTGGCAGACGACACATTGCTTATTCGAGGTTCCCAATTGGTGTACATCACAATATTCACAATTTGGGAACTTCAATCTGAGTCTATGTCTCCCGTAGCAGATTAGGACATGCAGCATGAGGTTACCAGAGGGTGAATTTGGTGATACTAGCCCGCTATGTGGGATAGCGTCACTAAATTCACCCTCTGGGGGATCTCATTCTGCAAATGACAGGCACACTAAACTCAGACTTGTGCCCAGGGCTTAAAATCTAACGAGAATCAGAATCCTGATTCTCAGTTTGATTCTTGCAAAAGCAGCTGATACGCTGTAGAAATGCCATAATTATATTCTTGCAAATTTGGATGTATTTTAAGGCCTCACATCAATGTTGTAACAGAGAGAGAGAGAGAGAGCGAGATAGAGAGGGAGGGGGGTCTTAAATATAACTACTATGGTAGAGTGGTCTATTTGCCCTCAACTTGTTACAAATAAAATATTGGTCTTACGATCGGCATATTTGGGTTCTTGAATATTTATATCTGAATTCTTGGCTCAACATGAAGCACGATAGCTCATAACCATTTCATATTGAGGGAAATTATATAGAAAATTTATTTGAATTATAAAACTAAACAGAAGTATTTCTGAATATAATACAGTTTAAATAACAGAAATGAAGGAGAAACACAAATGAAAAGATTTGTCATCAAATTTATCTTCACCACTGACACCACATATTTCATATTTTAGTAAACACAAACATAAAGTAATCAATAAAAAGTTTTATCTACCATTTCCTATGAAATTCCCTGATACAATGAGCGATAACGAATGGGCGATAAAAGCATCCGTATCGTTACTGCAGTTGCGATACAAGGCGCTCGTGACGTCGTTGACTGATCAAAATCATGAATGAACTGACGTCACATCAATCGCGTGAAAAATCAAAACGACATTCCAACGTATATTCTTGCGTACTATAAACAAATAGTTCCAATGTTTTAACATTATTTGATTGTCTACCGGGTAACCATCACGGGTATTATGGTATAACACATCACAAGGGAACTAATATGTATGTGTTCAGTATGTATTATAACTGTAAGAAATTGTGTCCATTGAATACATTTCCGTTAGGCATATTCGCGTGAACAGGCAGGTTGTGAGAATTTAGCAAAGCGAGCTAATCGCGTGACACATATACCTTTGCAGGTTGGGAGAATTTACTCAAGAAAGCGAATCATCGGACACAAATTCAACAGTTTTGGCATTTACGAAACTCCTGAAATGTAATTTGTGCGGTGGATTCTGTCACACCAATTGTAGATAAATGTGTTATATACACAATGTGTTTGTAACGATTCATGTATCGCGACTCGGGCTAGTTTTCGTGTCCATATAGCGACTCGGCGACCAAGGTCGCCTCGTCGCTATATGGCCACGAAAACTTGCCTCGTCGCGATACATGAATCGTTACAAACACATTGTGTATATAACACATATTTATCTTATAATATAGCTATATTTCATCAAATACACGCGAAAACGACTAGGCGGTTTCCGATCTTGTATCCTGGATGGCAACAAGGATGTCTTCGATGGCAACAGCTGGTGCACGTGCGTTTCGACAACTGGCTTGTTTTCAAAACAAAACGTCTAAATAACCAACTAAAAGTCGTAAAATAATATACTCGTGTGCTACGAATGTAAAATAATCAATAATTAGTTCAATAAAGTTGACAAAATGTGGAGACAGGGCCCAAAAAGCTCAAAATAACCACCCAAAAATGTTTGGAAATCGAAAAAGGAACGAAGTTTACACATTGTTTACAGCGCGCACGAATACGGACTATTTTGACAATTTCTATTTTAGCGAAGTAGGGAATTCCCCGTAATTCAGTACGGTCTTGATCAAAAGCTACTGAACGCATTTTTATTCGATAAAACACAGAAGGGAAAATCAAATTAATTTTATCTTATGTTAAGGATATAAAACAGAATACTTACGAAAAGTCCGTGATTTATTGCATTTCCTCTAAATGGGTTATTTTAGTGCGAGTCAGAACTCGATTGTCGAAGTGTCGGAAAGTTCAAAATTCACCAAAACTCTGAATGGACAGTCATCTCCGGCAATGCATCTCGCCAACACTATCACTATCCAAGGAGATTGCACCATAAAATAATACAATTATCCTGTTAAAAGTGACAATTATGTCGAACATATGAAAAGAAAATATCGTCGCCTCTTCATTGAATCGGATTACAGCCAAAGTGAATTTGAATAGTGACGTGAATTTCTCAGAATTTGACTTATCACAACGTCGCGTGTTGAGAATTGTGTACGTTGTGTGTTGCGCGTAATAAAATAGTTCCTGTTTTAAATTGAGTTTTATTGCATTTTTATGGGACGAATTGTAAGATAAATTGGTTATCATCACCCTGTGTGTTTCCGAGATCCGTATTCAAGTCTCGCTGCCTTCTCTGGGCTGTCTATCGACTCGTCCTACGGACTCGTCGATAGACTGCCCAGAGAAGGCAGCTCGACTTGAATACGGATCTCAGAAACACACATGGTGGTGATAACCTATATTTATTTTAATTTTACAATATGGAAAAAAATAGTTGTAGGATGGTTTTGGACATTAAACTGCTGTTACCTCATGAAGAAATTCCAAGTTATCATATATAAAACTTACCGTTTCATCATCGTCAGACAACATGACTTCATTCCATGCCCGATTGTAGGTTACACTGGTGTAAATGTTTTCCATAGGCCTCAGTGCTAACGTTTTAGCGTATAGTGTTGGCAATATAAATGTTGGGTCCAAAATTTTCTTTAAATCTGAAAAATTGACATTTTGGGAAACTTTTTACACAAAAAAATCATGTCTGTCTAGCAGGGAATTCGCCTTTAAATCTTATGTTTTCGTAACTAGTGTCAGAACCGCATAAAAAAATACAGTCATATTTTAGACCACACCAAAAAATTCAAACTTCACTACAAAGTGTTAATTCCTGTGCCAATTGTTATTTTACCTATGGGAAATCATAGGGAAGAGGTGTGATGATTTTTTTATGTGAAAAGCACACAAGGCTATTGACCAATCAGGGCCCAGTGTCTATTTTATTCTCTCCTATATATTCCTCCCGCATCCGCTAGATGTCGCTCGGAACCTTATTTACACCAGTGTAACCTGTCCTCCCCTCGCACCAATGTGCATGCTATTGCAAGCTTGTCAGCTAGCGTCTGTAGAATGAGAAACCAGAAAATTAACCCGTATTTTCTTAATGGTGTTTTCCAATTCAATTCTAACAGTATACAATGGATTGTCTATTGTTCACATGTAGGGACCTTCTGATAATATATGAGAAGTAGAGAAACATCCCGAGGATTGCATTCATTTATTTGTACGGATAAGGCTATAGGGTCCTGCAAATATGCAATGTTTGATTCGTTATTCGACTCAGGTCTCAATATTCGGTTTAAATATCCCAAGGTAAACACTGGGAATTGTTCTATCATTCTCTGTTAATATTTCAAATAAAATTTACTCGATGTTGATGGAAAATGATTGCAGGTTATGTGAAATTATGAAATCATTCGCTTGAATGCTACTGAACATATTACTAATAAACTACAAGTAAGAACAATCAATATGTTAGCCTGCGATCAACTGGAATAATGTATAATTTATTCAAACTCAGTCCGGCAAGCATGAACTCACAACCAAGTGGACCATATGCTCAAGCCTCGAAATAATTATGTATGTCATTTGCAAAATGAGGTCCCCAGAGGGCTAGAATAACTAAATTCATCCTCTGGGGATACCGTCATTCTTATCTATTAATTAAATGCAGTGAATCTCAATGGCGAAATCATTTGCGTTAGTTTATCGCCGATAGTTGCGTCCCGAATCAAGAAGTAAATATTTACAATTGAGCATAGTTCTGACGATGTTTTCTATGGAGTGGTAGCGTCGATTTGCTACAAATTTTCGGCGATGTTAATAGAATGTTGCTTTCCACCAGATGTCATAGTGCCTGAATACTAACTTACCAGTTTCACGCACCCAAACAATTACATAATATTGTCTTTAAAAAATTACAAATAGGGTCCTATAGAGGGAACAGTCAAGAGGTTTCAAATTGGGAGGTCACTTCTCCCTATTTGATTATTTGGGAGAAGTGGGCTGTTATCAAGGAGAAGTCATAATGGCTCAACAGAAGGACCCTGTGCCAATGCATTCTCTTATATATGCGAGTCGACCATAGGTCGCCTCGCATATATAAGAGAATGCATTGGCTTAACACATTAAAAATTATAAAATTGTTAAAGAATGTAAGAAAAAATGGTAAAAAGTGTTAAAAAAGGCCAATGCATTCTCTTATATATGCGAGGCGACCTATGGTCGACTCGCATATATAAGAGAATGCATTGGCACAGGGCATAACTGTAACCATCACAATGTGGTCAATGAGCCGGTTCCAATGATATCCATATTTGTATGGTTCTATTGAGACAGACCGAAGATATTTTAGGCTGTTGAAGCTTTATTTGGCCGGTTTGTTGGGTAAAGGGTTAAGCAATACAACATCCCATTTATAAAACCATTATACTGAGTAAGGAGTCAGGACATGTTATAATCAGAAACACACTTTATATATGTTGCAGGGACATATACATATTGTTATGTGAGAGAGGTCACTTCTCCCAAGGACAAAAATAGGGAGAAGCACAATACTTTTGGGAGTTGGTTCCTGGTATTATGTCACTAGAATTTGTTTTCATTTTGCCATATCTGTAGTTAGTTTTGGTTTTCAACAATACTAACAAAAACATCATATGGAGATAAATTCTCTTATCCTTAATGCGGGAGTTTACTTCCAGATTGTGTCCTTAAATTGTAATGGCCATGTGTCCTTAATTTCTATTTCTTAGTGGTAATCAAATCATTCGTTGCCGTGAAACATGAGAATGTCAAGCATGACAATGGATAAATATTCTGTTCACAGTTAGGCATAACCTGTCATCAGCGATGAAGCCAACAACCAAAAAAACTGCTGAATTGGAAATAGTGCCCATGAAAGAAAATTTCTCTGAACCAAGCCTCCAAATAGTGTGTTTGTCATCACAAAATTGGTGATGTTCACTCATTAGTCACCTTGATAATGCATTTTATCTTCTGCAAATTAGGGGATATAGAAACTTCCCAGAAGGGAAAAAAGTAACTAAAAACAATATCAATTTGACACTATAGATACTTCCCAGAAGATGAGGCCTATATTAAAGCAGAATGAGGTCCCTAGAGGGTGAATTTGGTGATGCTAGCCCACTGTGTGGGATAACATCGCTAAATTCACCATCTGGGGGATCTCATTCTGCAAATGACAGACACACTATTTGCAGGCTTTCTCTGATTGCGAGATATACATGTATATACATGTGTACCATAAAACCTGTACCTTGACCACTTCCATTTCACCATTACAATCATAATAAGCTTTGTTTTTAATATAAACTATCACGGAAACAGAACCATATCACCTTACTGCGAGTGGCACAAGTCTGAGTTTAGTGTGCCTGTCATTTGCATAGGGGGCAAGCATCACTAAATTCACCCTCTGGGAACCTCATTCTGCATGGCCTCAACTGCTATGGGAGACATAGACTCAGATTGAAGTTACCAAATGGTGCATATTGTGATCTACCCCCATTGAGAACCTTGATTATGCAATGTGTCATCCAATTTGCGGATATAGAGAAACTAAACAAAATGAAAGTGTCAATGACACTGTAGCTCAACTTTGGGAAGAAGTTAATTTGTGTGATGAGCAATGAATGGAAAGATTTTGAATTGAATTTTGAAATCCAAGATGGCCACTGGCAGCCATGTTTTTTGTCCGAATGACCCCAAAATGACTCGTTCGAGTCGTTCCCATCTACATTCCACTTTAAACAGCCATGACAAATTTCATGATGATCAGACTAAAGCTACGACCTGTAGCCCGTGCTAATGTATTGAATTTTGAAATCCAAGATGGCCACTGGCGGCCATGTTGTTTGTCCGAATGACCCCAAAATGACTCGTTCCCATCTACATTCCAATTTCAATAGCCATGACAAATTTCATGATGATCAGACTAAAGGTACGACCTGTAGCCCGTGCTAAAGGATTTAGTCATACAAAGAGTAAAATCCAAAATGGCTGTTGGCGGCCATGTTTTTTTGCCAAATGACCCCAAAATGACCCATTCCCATCTACATGTCATTGTTAACATCCATGAAAAAATTTATGATGATCCGACCAAAGGTACGACCTGTAGGCCGTGCCAAAGAATTTAGTCATGCAAAGAGTAAAATCTAAGATGGATGCCGGTGGCCATGTATTTTGGCCGAACAGTACGATCTGTAGCCCGTGCTAATGGATTGAATATTGAAATCCAAGATGGCCACTGGCGGCCATGTTTTTTTCCCAAATGAACCCAAAATGACTCGATCCCATCTACATGCCAATGTCAACAGCTATGACAAATTTCATAATGATCCGACCAAAGGTACGACCTGTAGCCCGTGCTAAAGGAAATTGTTGATGCATCACGCACACACACACGACAAAGCCATGGCAATAGCTCAAACTTTACAAAGTAAAGTTGAGCTAAAAATGTTTCTATAGAAATTTGATAATAAAGAAACTTTCCAGAGAAGATGAGGTCACCAGAGGGTGAATTTAGTGATGCTAGCCCGCTATGTGGGTTAGCATCACTAAATTCACCCTCTGGGGACCTCAATCTGCAAATGACAGGCACACAAAACTCAGACTTGGAGTGTCACAAAGTTTGAACATCACGGTTTTCTCACATTCTCGTAGTCATCAATATTTGTGAAAAGGTTTTTGGGTGGTCCGAAAAACTTCCGACTACTATGATCAATTCATATTCTTATCAGTACTAGTCCATTATACGAAAGGTGTCCATGGATGTAACTGAAGCTTTGGAGCTTTTGCTGTGGAATGATTGTATGTTCGCTCATGCAGTTTTATACATTCACTAATCAATGTCTTTCAATGTTGTTGTGGCCAAAGTTTCCTACATTTTTGCCAGCCAGTGAAATATTAATAATTTCAAGACGGGAGCTGCAGCATTAAAGATCCTGGGCCAGTGCATTCTCTTATATATTAAAGTATCCCATAGGGAGCCTCGCATATACAAGAGAATGCACTGGCTTATAACGTCAAAGAAAATATTGTTAGGCCATTGTATTCTCTTATATATGCAAGGCTCCCTATATATAAGAGAATGCATTTGTACAGGGTTTTCTTTTAATTTTTTAATTTCTTTATCTATTTTTCTGTCTGTCATCTGCTTATGATCCTCAACACCCCTCCAAATAATAATAGACCTTCACTAGACTTCTGGCTGACAACAATCGTGGAAACTTGGTTTAAGGTTCTTTAGCACTTAGTTTAAACCTTTCTATACTAAAGCATCATTGATGAGTAGTTATGCCATAGGAAATATTCACATAATAAGTTCAACAAACATGGAACTTATTATCTGAACATTTCCCTCCAATAAAAAAAGAGGTCCTGCACTTTTATTTATCTGTCGTCTCCTTTTATCGCCTCAACATCCCTCCAAATCAATAATAGACTATTCCGATGTACACTTTTTAACTGGCTCAGTGAACCCATTTAGTATAGAAAGGGCTACAGGTGTTGTGAACTTGGTTTAACCTTTTCAGTGTTTATTATTCTTAGAGCTCTTTCGATCAATGTATCACATTATTATAATCAATAAATTTGAAAAATGATCAAGGAAATATTATTGATAAAGAAATCGACTTGGCACTGAAAGGGTTAAAGTTATTATTTAAGGTTGTTGTGTTTATATTTTATAAATTCTCAGAGTGAAATTTCTTCTATTCACTGACATTGTCTTCCATTAATATGAATAACATATTTTTCCCACAGTAAAGCAGGACAGTATATATTTATATAGAGAATAATCTAGATTTAGAAAACAATTAATTTTATTCACAATTATGTATTACAAACAATATATATTTACAAAAAATTATGTTTTACAGATAATGAAAATTCACAATAAATTATTTCATCACAGCTTTGCTTTGGACAATTCATATTTATGACACTCATGGGGTTAACTTAGCATGTGTATTGCATGTTGGGGGGAGCAGGGGTGGGGGGGGGGGGTCATATACATACGTGACCAAAACACAGATTCAATTATATCAACAGTATATATTATGTATATATACTATGCTATGTTTAGCCAAAAACATATATTTTATTATGTTTGCGTACATCAATGTTTATTTAACCCTTTACCCAACAAACCGGCCAAAACCGGCCAAATAAAGCTTCAACAGCCTAAAATATCTTCGGTCTGTCTCAATAGAACCATACAAATATGGATATCATTGGAACCGGCTCCTTGACCACATTGTGATAGTTACAGTTATGCCCTGTGCCAATGCATTCTCTTATATATGCGAGTCGACCATAGGTCGCCTCGCATATATAAGAGAATGCATTGGCCTAAAAAAATATCTTTTTTTAACACTTTTTACCATTTTTTCTTACATTCTTTAACAATTTTATAATTTTTAATGTGTTAAGCCAATGCATTCTCTTATATATGCGAGGCGACCTATGGTCGACTCGCATATATAAGAGAATGCATTGGCACAGGGCCCTTCTGTTGGTTAAAGGGTTAAAGCTAAAACATCACCAGCCATTTCTGTTAAAATAACTTTCAAGGCTACAGATTGACACAATAATATGATGTCATGACGTAGTGCAGGAGTAGTATACACATCTTGAGAGTGGAATAACATGACCGGTCTTCTGGGAGTGGGGATACGATTTATATTTTGACATAAAAAGTTGATGAAAATATAATAAATATAGTTATCACAAAGTTACTTTTGACAAAAACAGTCTCATCAGTCAGATAAACATGAGTAACACATCTTAAAATAGTATCACCAAAAACAGATAATGGTACATAGTAGCATAGCAACCCAGCTTACATGGAAACTACCTTAAAGTTAATACAATACTTCCGACATTGCAAGTTGATAAAATTCAATGTATCACTTCAGACTGATGCATGGATGAAATCGGTAAAATTCTCAGTTGGAAAACGGCCATAACTGATCAAAATGGGCAGGCAGCATCATCCCATGTACATGCCTTGAAAAAGTGTGTCTGTCATTTGCAGAATGAGGTCCCCAGGGGGTGAATTTAGTGACGATATCCCACATGGTGGGCTAGTATCACCAAATTCACTTTTTTCATTTTATCTTCTGCAAATTAGGGGATATAGAAACTGAAGAGAAGTAACTAGAAACAATGATAATTTGAGACTATAGATACTTCCCAGAAAATGAGGCATAAGAAGAATGAGGTTCTCAGACGATGAAATTAGTGATGCTAGCCTGCTGTGTAGGTAGCATCACTAAATTCACCTTCTGGGGACCTCATTCTGCAAATGACAGACATACTATTTCAAGACTTGTTGGTATGATGTTATGAAGGCATAATATTTCTGTAGATTTTGATGAATTTTCAGATTTTCTTGTAGTTGGCTGCCTCTGGTGCATCGGATGGAGCGAATGTACCGGGCTGTTGAATCATTCAGATTTTCTTATCATTGGCCTCCTCGGGTGCATCGGATGGAATGAGTGTACAAGGTTGATGAATTATTCAGATTTTCTTGTAGTTGGCTGCCTCAGGTGCATCGGATGCAATGAGTTTACCAGGCTGATGGATGAGATCAATGGTGAAAGCTTTCGGTGGGAATTTGGGTGCTCCAGGCTGAAAATGATAAAATAAATCATGAGTTTTGATAAGATTGTACATCATTTATTTGTCCATTAATATATTTACATTATCAATTTTCATCCCTTGAATGAAACTGAGTGCAGGACTCACTGAACTTACTACTTACTGGGTCACTCCCAGGCAGACCTGAGCCTGTCATTTGCAGAATGAGGTCCCCAGAGGGTGAATTTAGTGACACTATCCCACATGGTGGGCTAGCATAACTAAATTCACCCTCTAGGGACCTAATTCTGCTTAGGCATCATCTTCTCTGGATAGTTTCTTTATTATCAAATTTATATAGAAACTTCTTCCCATAGATTCTAATTCTTTTTTAGTTTAGGTTCTCTATATCCCCAAATTGGCAGACGACACATTGCTTATTCGAGGTTCCCAATTGGTGTACATCACAATATTCACAATTTGGGAACTTCAATCTGAGTCTATGTCTCCCGTAGCAGATTAGGACATGCAGCATGAGGTTACCAGAGGGTGAATTTGGTGATACTAGCCCGCTATGTGGGATAGCGTCACTAAATTCACCCTCTGGGGGATCTCATTCTGCAAATGACAGGCACACTAAACTCAGACTTGTGCCCAGGGCTTAAAATCTAACGAGAATCAGAATCCTGATTCTCAGTTTGATTCTTGCAAAAGCAGCTGATACGCTGTAGAAATGCCATAATTATATTCTTGCAAATTTGGATGTATTTTAAGGCCTCACATCAATGTTGTAACAGAGAGAGAGAGAGAGAGCGAGATAGAGAGGGAGGGGGGTCTTAAATATAACTACTATGGTAGAGTGGTCTATTTGCCCTCAACTTGTTACAAATAAAATATTGGTCTTACGATCGGCATATTTGGGTTCTTGAATATTTATATCTGAATTCTTGGCTCAACATGAAGCACGATAGCTCATAACCATTTCATATTGAGGGAAATTATATAGAAAATTTATTTGAATTATAAAACTAAACAGAAGTATTTCTGAATATAATACAGTTTAAATAACAGAAATGAAGGAGAAACACAAATGAAAAGATTTGTCATCAAATTTATCTTCACCACTGACACCACATATTTCATATTTTAGTAAACACAAACATAAAGTAATCAATAAAAAGTTTTATCTACCATTTCCTATGAAATTCCCTGATACAATGAGCGATAACGAATGGGCGATAAAAGCATCCGTATCGTTACTGCAGTTGCGATACAAGGCGCTCGTGACGTCGTTGACTGATCAAAATCATGAATGAACTGACGTCACATCAATCGCGTGAAAAATCAAAACGACATTCCAACGTATATTCTTGCGTACTATAAACAAATAGTTCCAATGTTTTAACATTATTTGATTGTCTACCGGGTAACCATCACGGGTATTATGGTATAACACATCACAAGGGAACTAATATGTATGTGTTCAGTATGTATTATAACTGTAAGAAATTGTGTCCATTGAATACATTTCCGTTAGGCATATTCGCGTGAACAGGCAGGTTGTGAGAATTTAGCAAAGCGAGCTAATCGCGTGACACATATACCTTTGCAGGTTGGGAGAATTTACTCAAGAAAGCGAATCATCGGACACAAATTCAACAGTTTTGGCATTTACGAAACTCCTGAAATGTAATTTGTGCGGTGGATTCTGTCACACCAATTGTAGATAAATGTGTTATATACACAATGTGTTTGTAACGATTCATGTATCGCGACTCGGGCTAGTTTTCGTGTCCATATAGCGACTCGGCGACCAAGGTCGCCTCGTCGCTATATGGCCACGAAAACTTGCCTCGTCGCGATACATGAATCGTTACAAACACATTGTGTATATAACACATATTTATCTTATAATATAGCTATATTTCATCAAATACACGCGAAAACGACTAGGCGGTTTCCGATCTTGTATCCTGGATGGCAACAAGGATGTCTTCGATGGCAACAGCTGGTGCACGTGCGTTTCGACAACTGGCTTGTTTTCAAAACAAAACGTCTAAATAACCAACTAAAAGTCGTAAAATAATATACTCGTGTGCTACGAATGTAAAATAATCAATAATTAGTTCAATAAAGTTGACAAAATGTGGAGACAGGGCCCAAAAAGCTCAAAATAACCACCCAAAAATGTTTGGAAATCGAAAAAGGAACGAAGTTTACACATTGTTTACAGCGCGCACGAATACGGACTATTTTGACAATTTCTATTTTAGCGAAGTAGGGAATTCCCCGTAATTCAGTACGGTCTTGATCAAAAGCTACTGAACGCATTTTTATTCGATAAAACACAGAAGGGAAAATCAAATTAATTTTATCTTATGTTAAGGATATAAAACAGAATACTTACGAAAAGTCCGTGATTTATTGCATTTCCTCTAAATGGGTTATTTTAGTGCGAGTCAGAACTCGATTGTCGAAGTGTCGGAAAGTTCAAAATTCACCAAAACTCTGAATGGACAGTCATCTCCGGCAATGCATCTCGCCAACACTATCACTATCCAAGGAGATTGCACCATAAAATAATACAATTATCCTGTTAAAAGTGACAATTATGTCGAACATATGAAAAGAAAATATCGTCGCCTCTTCATTGAATCGGATTACAGCCAAAGTGAATTTGAATAGTGACGTGAATTTCTCAGAATTTGACTTATCACAACGTCGCGTGTTGAGAATTGTGTACGTTGTGTGTTGCGCGTAATAAAATAGTTCCTGTTTTAAATTGAGTTTTATTGCATTTTTATGGGACGAATTGTAAGATAAATCGGTTATCATCACCCTGTGTGTTTCCGAGATCCGTATTCAAGTCTCGCTGCCTTCTCTGGGCTGTCTATCGACTCGTCCTACGGACTCGTCGATAGACTGCCCAGAGAAGGCAGCTCGACTTGAATACGGATCTCAGAAACACACATGGTGGTGATAACCTATATTTATTTTAATTTTACAATATGGAAAAAAATAGTTGTAGGATGGTTTTGGACATTAAACTGCTGTTACCTCATGAAGAAATTCCAAGTTATCATATATAAAACTTACCGTTTCATCATCGTCAGACAACATGACTTCATTCCATGCCCGATTGTAGGTTACACTGGTGTAAATGTTTTCCATAGGCCTCAGTGCTAACGTTTTAGCGTATAGTGTTGGCAATATAAATGTTGGGTCCAAAATTTTCTTTAAATCTGAAAAATTGACATTTTGGGAAACTTTTTACACAAAAAAATCATGTCTGTCTAGCAGGGAATTCGCCTTTAAATCTTATGTTTTCGTAACTAGTGTCAGAACCGCATAAAAAAATACAGTCATATTTTAGACCACACCAAAAAATTCATACTTCACTACAAAGTGTTAATTCCTGTGCCAATTGTTATTTTACCTATGGGAAATCATAGGGAAGAGGTGTGATGATTTTTTTATGTGAAAAGCACACAAGGCTATTGACCAATCAGGGCCCAGTGTCTATTTTATTCTCTCCTATATATTCCTCCCGCATCCGCTAGATGTCGCTCGGAACCTTATTTACACCAGTGTAACCTGTCCTCCCCTCGCACCAATGTGCATGCTATTGCAAGCTTGTCAGCTAGCGTCTGTAGAATGAGAAACCAGAAAATTAACCCGTATTTTCTTAATGGTGTTTTCCAATTCAATTCTAACAGTATACAATGGATTGTCTATTGTTCACATGTAGGGACCTTCTGATAATATATGAGAAGTAGAGAAACATCCCGAGGATTGCATTCATTTATTTGTACGGATAAGGCTATAGGGTCCTGCAAATATGCAATGTTTGATTCGTTATTCGACTCAGGTCTCAATATTCGGTTTAAATATCCCAAGGTAAACACTGGGAATTGTTCTATCATTCTCTGTTAATATTTCAAATAAAATTTACTCGATGTTGATGGAAAATGATTGCAGGTTATGTGAAATTATGAAATCATTCGCTTGAATGCTACTGAACATATTACTAATAAACTACAAGTAAGAACAATCAATATGTTAGCCTGCGATCAACTGGAATAATGTATAATTTATTCAAACTCAGTCCGGCAAGCATGAACTCACAACCAAGTGGACCATATGCTCAAGCCTCGAAATAATTATGTATGTCATTTGCAAAATGAGGTCCCCAGAGGGCTAGAATAACTAAATTCATCCTCTGGGGATACCGTCATTCTTATCTATTAATTAAATGCAGTGAATCTCAATGGCGAAATCATTTGCGTTAGTTTATCGCCGATAGTTGCGTCCCGAATCAAGAAGTAAATATTTACAATTGAGCATAGTTCTGACGATGTTTTCTATGGAGTGGTAGCGTCGATTTGCTACAAATTTTCGGCGATGTTAATAGAATGTTGCTTTCCACCAGATGTCATAGTGCCTGAATACTAACTTACCAGTTTCACGCACCCAAACAATTACATAATATTGTCTTTAAAAAATTACAAATAGGGTCCTATAGAGGGAACAGTCAAGAGGTTTCAAATTGGGAGGTCACTTCTCCCTATTTGATTATTTGGGAGAAGTGGGCTGTTATCAAGGAGAAGTCATAATGGCTCAACAGAAGGACCCTGTGCCAATGCATTCTCTTATATATGCGAGTCGACCATAGGTCGCCTCGCATATATAAGAGAATGCATTGGCTTAACACATTAAAAATTATAAAATTGTTAAAGAATGTAAGAAAAAATGGTAAAAAGTGTTAAAAAAGGCCAATGCATTCTCTTATATATGCGAGGCGACCTATGGTCGACTCGCATATATAAGAGAATGCATTGGCACAGGGCATAACTGTAACCATCACAATGTGGTCAATGAGCCGGTTCCAATGATATCCATATTTGTATGGTTCTATTGAGACAGACCGAAGATATTTTAGGCTGTTGAAGCTTTATTTGGCCGGTTTGTTGGGTAAAGGGTTAAGCAATACAACATCCCATTTATAAAACCATTATACTGAGTAAGGAGTCAGGACATGTTATAATCAGAAACACACTTTATATATGTTGCAGGGACATATACATATTGTTATGTGAGAGAGGTCACTTCTCCCAAGGACAAAAATAGGGAGAAGCACAATACTTTTGGGAGTTGGTTCCTGGTATTATGTCACTAGAATTTGTTTTCATTTTGCCATATCTGTAGTTAGTTTTGGTTTTCAACAATACTAACAAAAACATCATATGGAGATAAATTCTCTTATCCTTAATGCGGGAGTTTACTTCCAGATTGTGTCCTTAAATTGTAATGGCCATGTGTCCTTAATTTCTATTTCTTAGTGGTAATCAAATCATTCGTTGCCGTGAAACATGAGAATGCCAAGCATGACAATGGATAAATATTCTGTTCACAGTTAGGCATAACCTGTCATCAGCGATGAAGCCAACAACCAAAAAAACTGCTGAATTGGAAATAGTGCCCATGAAAGAAAATTTCTCTGAACCAAGCCTCCAAATAGTGTGTTTGTCATCACAAAATTGGTGATGTTCACTCATTAGTCACCTTGATAATGCATTTTATCTTCTGCAAATTAGGGGATATAGAAACTTCCCAGAAGGGAAAAAAGTAACTAAAAACAATATCAATTTGACACTATAGATACTTCCCAGAAGATGAGGCCTATATTAAAGCAGAATGAGGTCCCTAGAGGGTGAATTTGGTGATGCTAGCCCACTGTGTGGGATAACATCGCTAAATTCACCATCTGGGGGATCTCATTCTGCAAATGACAGACACACTATTTGCAGGCTTTCTCTGATTGCGAGATATACATGTATATACATGTGTACCATAAAACCTGTACCTTGACCACTTCCATTTCACCATTACAATCATAATAAGCTTTGTTTTTAATATAAACTATCACGGAAACAGAACCATATCACCTTACTGCGAGTGGCACAAGTCTGAGTTTAGTGTGCCTGTCATTTGCATAGGGGGCAAGCATCACTAAATTCACCCTCTGGGAACCTCATTCTGCATGGCCTCAACTGCTATGGGAGACATAGACTCAGATTGAAGTTACCAAATGGTGCATATTGTGATCTACCCCCATTGAGAACCTTGATTATGCAATGTGTCATCCAATTTGCGGATATAGAGAAACTAAACAAAATGAAAGTGTCAATGACACTGTAGCTCAACTTTGGGAAGAAGTTAATTTGTGTGATGAGCAATGAATGGAAAGATTTTGAATTGAATTTTGAAATCCAAGATGGCCACTGGCAGCCATGTTTTTTGTCCGAATGACCCCAAAATGACTCGTTCGAGTCGTTCCCATCTACATTCCACTTTAAACAGCCATGACAAATTTCATGATGATCAGACTAAAGCTACGACCTGTAGCCCGTGCTAATGGATTGAATTTTGAAATCCAAGATGGCCACTGGCGGCCATGTTGTTTGTCCGAATGACCCCAAAATGACTCGTTCCCATCTACATTCCAATTTCAATAGCCATGACAAATTTCATGATGATCAGACTAAAGGTACGACCTGTAGCCCGTGCTAAAGGATTTAGTCATACAAAGAGTAAAATCCAAAATGGCTGTTGGCGGCCATGTTTTTTTGCCAAATGACCCCAAAATGACCCATTCCCATCTACATGTCATTGTTAACATCCATGAAAAAATTTATGATGATCCGACCAAAGGTACGACCTGTAGGCCGTGCCAAAGAATTTAGTTATGCAAAGAGTAAAATCTAAGATGGATGCCGGTGGCCATGTATTTTGGCCGAACAGTACGATCTGTAGCCCGTGCTAATGGATTGAATATTGAAATCCAAGATGGCCACTGGCGGCCATGTTTTTTTCCCAAATGAACCCAAAATGACTCGATCCCATCTACATGCCAATGTCAACAGCTATGACAAATTTCATAATGATCCGACCAAAGGTACGACCTGTAGCCCGTGCTAAAGGAAATTGTTGATGCATCACGCACACACACACGACAAAGCCATGGCAATAGCTCAAACTTTACAAAGTAAAGTTGAGCTAAAAATGTTTCTATAGAAATTTGATAATAAAGAAACTTTCCAGAGAAGATGAGGTCACCAGAGGGTGAATTTAGTGATGCTAGCCCGCTATGTGGGTTAGCATCACTAAATTCACCCTCTGGGGACCTCAATCTGCAAATGACAGGCACACAAAACTCAGACTTGGAGTGTCACAAAGTTTGAACATCACGGTTTTCTCACATTCTCGTAGTCATCAATATTTGTGAAAAGGTTTTTGGGTGGTCCGAAAAACTTCCGACTACTATGATCAATTCATATTCTTATCAGTACTAGTCCATTATACGAAAGGTGTCCATGGATGTAACTGAAGCTTTGGAGCTTTTGCTGTGGAATGATTGTATGTTCGCTCATGCAGTTTTATACATTCACTAATCAATGTCTTTCAATGTTGTTGTGGCCAAAGTTTCCTACATTTTTGCCAGCCAGTGAAATATTAATAATTTCAAGACGGGAGCTGCAGCATTAAAGATCCTGGGCCAGTGCATTCTCTTATATATTAAAGTATCCCATAGGGAGCCTCGCATATACAAGAGAATGCACTGGCTTATAACGTCAAAGAAAATATTGTTAGGCCATTGTATTCTCTTATATATGCAAGGCTCCCTATATATAAGAGAATGCATTTGTACAGGGTTTTCTTTTAATTTTTTAATTTCTTTATCTATTTTTCTGTCTGTCATCTGCTTATGATCCTCAACACCCCTCCAAATAATAATAGACCTTCACTAGACTTCTGGCTGACAACAATCGTGGAAACTTGGTTTAAGGTTCTTTAGCACTTAGTTTAAACCTTTCTATACTAAAGCATCATTGATGAGTAGTTATGCCATAGGAAATATTCACATAATAAGTTCAACAAACATGGAACTTATTATCTGAACATTTCCCTCCAATAAAAAAAGAGGTCCTGCACTTTTATTTATCTGTCGTCTCCTTTTATCGCCTCAACATCCCTCCAAATCAATAATAGACTATTCCGATGTACACTTTTTAACTGGCTCAGTGAACCCATTTAGTATAGAAAGGGCTACAGGTGTTGTGAACTTGGTTTAACCTTTTCAGTGTTTATTATTCTTAGAGCTCTTTCGATCAATGTATCACATTATTATAATCAATAAATTTGAAAAATGATCAAGGAAATATTATTGATAAAGAAATCGACTTGGCACTGAAAGGGTTAAAGTTATTATTTAAGGTTGTTGTGTTTATATTTTATAAATTCTCAGAGTGAAATTTCTTCTATTCACTGACATTGTCTTCCATTAATATGAATAACATATTTTTCCCACAGTAAAGCAGGACAGTATATATTTATATAGAGAATAATCTAGATTTAGAAAACAATTAATTTTATTCACAATTATGTATTACAAACAATATATATTTACAAAAAATTATGTTTTACAGATAATGAAAATTCACAATAAATTATTTCATCACAGCTTTGCTTTGGACAATTCATATTTATGACACTCATGGGGTTAACTTAGCATGTGTATTGCATGTTGGGGGGAGCAGGGGTGGGGGGGGGGGGTCATATACATACGTGACCAAAACACAGATTCAATTATATCAACAGTATATATTATGTATATATACTATGCTATGTTTAGCCAAAAACATATATTTTATTATGTTTGCGTACATCAATGTTTATTTAACCCTTTACCCAACAAACCGGCCAAAACCGGCCAAATAAAGCTTCAACAGCCTAAAATATCTTCGGTCTGTCTCAATAGAACCATACAAATATGGATATCATTGGAACCGGCTCCTTGACCACATTGTGATAGTTACAGTTATGCCCTGTGCCAATGCATTCTCTTATATATGCGAGTCGACCATAGGTCGCCTCGCATATATAAGAGAATGCATTGGCCTAAAAAAATATCTTTTTTTAACACTTTTTACCATTTTTTCTTACATTCTTTAATAATTTTATAATTTTTAATGTGTTAAGCCAATGCATTCTCTTATATATGCGAGGCGACCTATGGTCGACTCGCATATATAAGAGAATGCATTGGCACAGGGCCCTTCTGTTGGTTAAAGGGTTAAAGCTAAAACATCACCAGCCATTTCTGTTAAAATAACTTTCAAGGCTACAGATTGACACAATAATATGATGTCATGACGTAGTGCAGGAGTAGGATACACATCTTGAGAGTGGAATAACATGACCGGTCTTCTGGGAGTGGGGATACGATTTATATTTTGACATAAAAAGTTGATGAAAATATAATAAATATAGTTATCACAAAGTTACTTTTGACAAAAACAGTCTCATCAGTCAGATAAACATGAGTAACACATCTTAAAATAGTATCACCAAAAACAGATAATGGTACATAGTAGCATAGCAACCCAGCTTACATGGAAACTACCTTAAAGTTAATACAATACTTCCGACATTGCAAGTTGATAAAATTCAATGTATCACTTCAGACTGATGCATGGATGAAATCGGTAAAATTCTCAGTTGGAAAACGGCCATAACTGATCAAAATGGGCAGGCAGCATCATCCCATGTACATGCCTTGAAAAAGTGTGTCTGTCATTTGCAGAATGAGGTCCCCAGGGGGTGAATTTAGTGACGATATCCCACATGGTGGGCTAGTATCACCAAATTCACTTTTTTCATTTTATCTTCTGCAAATTAGGGGATATAGAAACTGAAGAGAAGTAACTAGAAACAATGATAATTTGAGACTATAGATACTTCCCAGAAAATGAGGCATAAGAAGAATGAGGTTCTCAGACGATGAAATTAGTGATGCTAGCCTGCTGTGTAGGTAGCATCACTAAATTCACCTTCTGGGGACCTCATTCTGCAAATGACAGACATACTATTTCAAGACTTGTTGGTATGATGTTATGAAGGCATAATATTTCTGTAGATTTTGATGAATTTTCAGATTTTCTTGTAGTTGGCTGCCTCTGGTGCATCGGATGGAGCGAATGTACCGGGCTGTTGAATCATTCAGATTTTCTTATCATTGGCCTCCTCGGGTGCATCGGATGGAATGAGTGTACAAGGTTGATGAATTATTCAGATTTTCTTGTAGTTGGCTGCCTCAGGTGCATCGGATGCAATGAGTTTACCAGGCTGATGGATGAGATCAATGGTGAAAGCTTTCGGTGGGAATTTGGGTGCTCCAGGCTGAAAATGATAAAATAAATCATGAGTTTTGATAAGATTGTACATCATTTATTTGTCCATTAATATATTTACATTATCAATTTTCATCCCTTGAATGAAACTGAGTGCAGGACTCACTGAACTTACTACTTACTGGGTCACTCCCAGGCAGACCTGAGCCTGTCATTTGCAGAATGAGGTCCCCAGAGGGTGAATTTAGTGACACTATCCCACATGGTGGGCTAGCATAACTAAATTCACCCTCTAGGGACCTAATTCTGCTTAGGCATCATCTTCTCTGGATAGTTTCTTTATTATCAAATTTATATAGAAACTTCTTCCCATAGATTCTAATTCTTTTTTAGTTTAGGTTCTCTATATCCCCAAATTGGCAGACGACACATTGCTTATTCGAGGTTCCCAATTGGTGTACATCACAATATTCACAATTTGGGAACTTCAATCTGAGTCTATGTCTCCCGTAGCAGATTAGGACATGCAGCATGAGGTTACCAGAGGGTGAATTTGGTGATACTAGCCCGCTATGTGGGATAGCGTCACTAAATTCACCCTCTGGGGGATCTCATTCTGCAAATGACAGGCACACTAAACTCAGACTTGTGCCCAGGGCTTAAAATCTAACGAGAATCAGAATCCTGATTCTCAGTTTGATTCTTGCAAAAGCAGCTGATACGCTGTAGAAATGCCATAATTATATTCTTGCAAATTTGGATGTATTTTAAGGCCTCACATCAATGTTGTAACAGAGAGAGAGAGAGAGAGCGAGATAGAGAGGGAGGGGGGTCTTAAATATAACTACTATGGTAGAGTGGTCTATTTGCCCTCAACTTGTTACAAATAAAATATTGGTCTTACGATCGGCATATTTGGGTTCTTGAATATTTATATCTGAATTCTTGGCTCAACATGAAGCACGATAGCTCATAACCATTTCATATTGAGGGAAATTATATAGAAAATTTATTTGAATTATAAAACTAAACAGAAGTATTTCTGAATATAATACAGTTTAAATAACAGAAATGAAGGAGAAACACAAATGAAAAGATTTGTCATCAAATTTATCTTCACCACTGACACCACATATTTCATATTTTAGTAAACACAAACATAAAGTAATCAATAAAAAGTTTTATCTACCATTTCCTATGAAATTCCCTGATACAATGAGCGATAACGAATGGGCGATAAAAGCATCCGTATCGTTACTGCAGTTGCGATACAAGGCGCTCGTGACGTCGTTGACTGATCAAAATCATGAATGAACTGACGTCACATCAATCGCGTGAAAAATCAAAACGACATTCCAACGTATATTCTTGCGTACTATAAACAAATAGTTCCAATGTTTTAACATTATTTGATTGTCTACCGGGTAACCATCACGGGTATTATGGTATAACACATCACAAGGGAACTAATATGTATGTGTTCAGTATGTATTATAACTGTAAGAAATTGTGTCCATTGAATACATTTCCGTTAGGCATATTCGCGTGAACAGGCAGGTTGTGAGAATTTAGCAAAGCGAGCTAATCGCGTGACACATATACCTTTGCAGGTTGGGAGAATTTACTCAAGAAAGCGAATCATCGGACACAAATTCAACAGTTTTGGCATTTACGAAACTCCTGAAATGTAATTTGTGCGGTGGATTCTGTCACACCAATTGTAGATAAATGTGTTATATACACAATGTGTTTGTAACGATTCATGTATCGCGACTCGGGCTAGTTTTCGTGTCCATATAGCGACTCGGCGACCAAGGTCGCCTCGTCGCTATATGGCCACGAAAACTTGCCTCGTCGCGATACATGAATCGTTACAAACACATTGTGTATATAACACATATTTATCTTATAATATAGCTATATTTCATCAAATACACGCGAAAACGACTAGGCGGTTTCCGATCTTGTATCCTGGATGGCAACAAGGATGTCTTCGATGGCAACAGCTGGTGCACGTGCGTTTCGACAACTGGCTTGTTTTCAAAACAAAACGTCTAAATAACCAACTAAAAGTCGTAAAATAATATACTCGTGTGCTACGAATGTAAAATAATCAATAATTAGTTCAATAAAGTTGACAAAATGTGGAGACAGGGCCCAAAAAGCTCAAAATAACCACCCAAAAATGTTTGGAAATCGAAAAAGGAACGAAGTTTACACATTGTTTACAGCGCGCACGAATACGGACTATTTTGACAATTTCTATTTTAGCGAAGTAGGGAATTCCCCGTAATTCAGTACGGTCTTGATCAAAAGCTACTGAACGCATTTTTATTCGATAAAACACAGAAGGGAAAATCAAATTAATTTTATCTTATGTTAAGGATATAAAACAGAATACTTACGAAAAGTCCGTGATTTATTGCATTTCCTCTAAATGGGTTATTTTAGTGCGAGTCAGAACTCGATTGTCGAAGTGTCGGAAAGTTCAAAATTCACCAAAACTCTGAATGGACAGTCATCTCCGGCAATGCATCTCGCCAACACTATCACTATCCAAGGAGATTGCACCATAAAATAATACAATTATCCTGTTAAAAGTGACAATTATGTCGAACATATGAAAAGAAAATATCGTCGCCTCTTCATTGAATCGGATTACAGCCAAAGTGAATTTGAATAGTGACGTGAATTTCTCAGAATTTGACTTATCACAACGTCGCGTGTTGAGAATTGTGTACGTTGTGTGTTGCGCGTAATAAAATAGTTCCTGTTTTAAATTGAGTTTTATTGCATTTTTATGGGACGAATTGTAAGATAAATTGGTTATCATCACCCTGTGTGTTTCCGAGATCCGTATTCAAGTCTCGCTGCCTTCTCTGGGCTGTCTATCGACTCGTCCTACGGACTCGTCGATAGACTGCCCAGAGAAGGCAGCTCGACTTGAATACGGATCTCAGAAACACACATGGTGGTGATAACCTATATTTATTTTAATTTTACAATATGGAAAAAAATAGTTGTAGGATGGTTTTGGACATTAAACTGCTGTTACCTCATGAAGAAATTCCAAGTTATCATATATAAAACTTACCGTTTCATCATCGTCAGACAACATGACTTCATTCCATGCCCGATTGTAGGTTACACTGGTGTAAATGTTTTCCATAGGCCACAGTGCTAACGTTTTAGCGTATAGTGTTGGCAATATAAATGTTGGGTCCAAAATTTTCTTTAAATCTGAAAAATTGACATTTTGGGAAACTTTTTACACAAAAAAATCATGTCTGTCTAGCAGGGAATTCGCCTTTAAATCTTATGTTTTCGTAACTAGTGTCAGAACCGCATAAAAAAATACAGTCATATTTTAGACCACACCAAAAAATTCAAACTTCACTACAAAGTGTTAATTCCTGTGCCAATTGTTATTTTACCTATGGGAAATCATAGGGAAGAGGTGTGATGATTTTTTTATGTGAAAAGCACACAAGGCTATTGACCAATCAGGGCCCAGTGTCTATTTTATTCTCTCCTATATATTCCTCCCGCATCCGCTAGATGTCGCTCGGAACCTTATTTACACCAGTGTAACCTGTCCTCCCCTCGCACCAATGTGCATGCTATTGCAAGCTTGTCAGCTAGCGTCTGTAGAATGAGAAACCAGAAAATTAACCCGTATTTTCTTAATGGTGTTTTCCAATTCAATTCTAACAGTATACAATGGATTGTCTATTGTTCACATGTAGGGACCTTCTGATAATATATGAGAAGTAGAGAAACATCCCGAGGATTGCATTCATTTATTTGTACGGATAAGGCTATAGGGTCCTGCAAATATGCAATGTTTGATTCGTTATTCGACTCAGGTCTCAATATTCGGTTTAAATATCCCAAGGTAAACACTGGGAATTGTTCTATCATTCTCTGTTAATATTTCAAATAAAATTTACTCGATGTTGATGGAAAATGATTGCAGGTTATGTGAAATTATGAAATCATTCGCTTGAATGCTACTGAACATATTACTAATAAACTACAAGTAAGAACAATCAATATGTTAGCCTGCGATCAACTGGAATAATGTATAATTTATTCAAACTCAGTCCGGCAAGCATGAACTCACAACCAAGTGGACCATATGCTCAAGCCTCGAAATAATTATGTATGTCATTTGCAAAATGAGGTCCCCAGAGGGCTAGAATAACTAAATTCATCCTCTGGGGATACCGTCATTCTTATCTATTAATTAAATGCAGTGAATCTCAATGGCGAAATCATTTGCGTTAGTTTATCGCCGATAGTTGCGTCCCGAATCAAGAAGTAAATATTTACAATTGAGCATAGTTCTGACGATGTTTTCTATGGAGTGGTAGCGTCGATTTGCTACAAATTTTCGGCGATGTTAATAGAATGTTGCTTTCCACCAGATGTCATAGTGCCTGAATACTAACTTACCAGTTTCACGCACCCAAACAATTACATAATATTGTCTTTAAAAAATTACAAATAGGGTCCTATAGAGGGAACAGTCAAGAGGTTTCAAATTGGGAGGTCACTTCTCCCTATTTGATTATTTGGGAGAAGTGGGCTGTTATCAAGGAGAAGTCATAATGGCTCAACAGAAGGACCCTGTGCCAATGCATTCTCTTATATATGCGAGTCGACCATAGGTCGCCTCGCATATATAAGAGAATGCATTGGCTTAACACATTAAAAATTATAAAATTGTTAAAGAATGTAAGAAAAAATGGTAAAAAGTGTTAAAAAAGGCCAATGCATTCTCTTATATATGCGAGGCGACCTATGGTCGACTCGCATATATAAGAGAATGCATTGGCACAGGGCATAACTGTAACCATCACAATGTGGTCAATGAGCCGGTTCCAATGATATCCATATTTGTATGGTTCTATTGAGACAGACCGAAGATATTTTAGGCTGTTGAAGCTTTATTTGGCCGGTTTGTTGGGTAAAGGGTTAAGCAATACAACATCCCATTTATAAAACCATTATACTGAGTAAGGAGTCAGGACATGTTATAATCAGAAACACACTTTATATATGTTGCAGGGACATATACATATTGTTATGTGAGAGAGGTCACTTCTCCCAAGGACAAAAATAGGGAGAAGCACAATACTTTTGGGAGTTGGTTCCTGGTATTATGTCACTAGAATTTGTTTTCATTTTGCCATATCTGTAGTTAGTTTTGGTTTTCAACAATACTAACAAAAACATCATATGGAGATAAATTCTCTTATCCTTAATGCGGGAGTTTACTTCCAGATTGTGTCCTTAAATTGTAATGGCCATGTGTCCTTAATTTCTATTTCTTAGTGGTAATCAAATCATTCGTTGCCGTGAAACATGAGAATGCCAAGCATGACAATGGATAAATATTCTGTTCACAGTTAGGCATAACCTGTCATCAGCGATGAAGCCAACAACCAAAAAAACTGCTGAATTGGAAATAGTGCCCATGAAAGAAAATTTCTCTGAACCAAGCCTCCAAATAGTGTGTTTGTCATCACAAAATTGGTGATGTTCACTCATTAGTCACCTTGATAATGCATTTTATCTTCTGCAAATTAGGGGATATAGAAACTTCCCAGAAGGGAAAAAAGTAACTAAAAACAATATCAATTTGACACTATAGATACTTCCCAGAAGATGAGGCCTATATTAAAGCAGAATGAGGTCCCTAGAGGGTGAATTTGGTGATGCTAGCCCACTGTGTGGGATAACATCGCTAAATTCACCATCTGGGGGATCTCATTCTGCAAATGACAGACACACTATTTGCAGGCTTTCTCTGATTGCGAGATATACATGTATATACATGTGTACCATAAAACCTGTACCTTGACCACTTCCATTTCACCATTACAATCATAATAAGCTTTGTTTTTAATATAAACTATCACGGAAACAGAACCATATCACCTTACTGCGAGTGGCACAAGTCTGAGTTTAGTGTGCCTGTCATTTGCATAGGGGGCAAGCATCACTAAATTCACCCTCTGGGAACCTCATTCTGCATGGCCTCAACTGCTATGGGAGACATAGACTCAGATTGAAGTTACCAAATGGTGCATATTGTGATCTACCCCCATTGAGAACCTTGATTATGCAATGTGTCATCCAATTTGCGGATATAGAGAAACTAAACAAAATGAAAGTGTCAATGACACTGTAGCTCAACTTTGGGAAGAAGTTAATTTGTGTGATGAGCAATGAATGGAAAGATTTTGAATTGAATTTTGAAATCCAAGATGGCCACTGGCAGCCATGTTTTTTGTCCGAATGACCCCAAAATGACTCGTTCGAGTCGTTCCCATCTACATTCCACTTTAAACAGCCATGACAAATTTCATGATGATCAGACTAAAGCTACGACCTGTAGCCCGTGCTAATGTATTGAATTTTGAAATCCAAGATGGCCACTGGCGGCCATGTTGTTTGTCCGAATGACCCCAAAATGACTCGTTCCCATCTACATTCCAATTTCAATAGCCATGACAAATTTCATGATGATCAGACTAAAGGTACGACCTGTAGCCCGTGCTAAAGGATTTAGTCATACAAAGAGTAAAATCCAAAATGGCTGTTGGCGGCCATGTTTTTTTGCCAAATGACCCCAAAATGACCCATTCCCATCTACATGTCATTGTTAACATCCATGAAAAAATTTATGATGATCCGACCAAAGGTACGACCTGTAGGCCGTGCCAAAGAATTTAGTCATGCAAAGAGTAAAATCTAAGATGGATGCCGGTGGCCATGTATTTTGGCCGAACAGTACGATCTGTAGCCCGTGCTAATGGATTGAATATTGAAATCCAAGATGGCCACTGGCGGCCATGTTTTTTTCCCAAATGAACCCAAAATGACTCGATCCCATCTACATGCCAATGTCAACAGCTATGACAAATTTCATAATGATCCGACCAAAGGTACGACCTGTAGCCCGTGCTAAAGGAAATTGTTGATGCATCACGCACACACACACGACAAAGCCATGGCAATAGCTCAAACTTTACAAAGTAAAGTTGAGCTAAAAATGTTTCTATAGAAATTTGATAATAAAGAAACTTTCCAGAGAAGATGAGGTCACCAGAGGGTGAATTTAGTGATGCTAGCCCGCTATGTGGGTTAGCATCACTAAATTCACCCTCTGGGGACCTCAATCTGCAAATGACAGGCACACAAAACTCAGACTTGGAGTGTCACAAAGTTTGAACATCACGGTTTTCTCACATTCTCGTAGTCATCAATATTTGTGAAAAGGTTTTTGGGTGGTCCGAAAAACTTCCGACTACTATGATCAATTCATATTCTTATCAGTACTAGTCCATTATACGAAAGGTGTCCATGGATGTAACTGAAGCTTTGGAGCTTTTGCTGTGGAATGATTGTATGTTCGCTCATGCAGTTTTATACATTCACTAATCAATGTCTTTCAATGTTGTTGTGGCCAAAGTTTCCTACATTTTTGCCAGCCAGTGAAATATTAATAATTTCAAGACGGGAGCTGCAGCATTAAAGATCCTGGGCCAGTGCATTCTCTTATATATTAAAGTATCCCATAGGGAGCCTCGCATATACAAGAGAATGCACTGGCTTATAACGTCAAAGAAAATATTGTTAGGCCATTGTATTCTCTTATATATGCAAGGCTCCCTATATATAAGAGAATGCATTTGTACAGGGTTTTCTTTTAATTTTTTAATTTCTTTATCTATTTTTCTGTCTGTCATCTGCTTATGATCCTCAACACCCCTCCGAATAATAATAGACCTTCACTAGACTTCTGGCTGACAACAATCGTGGAAACTTGGTTTAAGGTTCTTTAGCACTTAGTTTAAACCTTTCTATACTAAAGCATCATTGATGAGTAGTTATGCCATAGGAAATATTCACATAATAAGTTCAACAAACATGGAACTTATTATCTGAACATTTCCCTCCAATAAAAAAAGAGGTCCTGCACTTTTATTTATCTGTCGTCTCCTTTTATCGCCTCAACATCCCTCCAAATCAATAATAGACTATTCCGATGTACACTTTTTAACTGGCTCAGTGAACCCATTTAGTATAGAAAGGGCTACAGGTGTTGTGAACTTGGTTTAACCTTTTCAGTGTTTATTATTCTTAGAGCTCTTTCGATCAATGTATCACATTATTATAATCAATAAATTTGAAAAATGATCAAGGAAATATTATTGATAAAGAAATCGACTTGGCACTGAAAGGGTTAAAGTTATTATTTAAGGTTGTTGTGTTTATATTTTATAAATTCTCAGAGTGAAATTTCTTCTATTCACTGACATTGTCTTCCATTAATATGAATAACATATTTTTCCCACAGTAAAGCAGGACAGTATATATTTATATAGAGAATAATCTAGATTTAGAAAACAATTAATTTTATTCACAATTATGTATTACAAACAATATATATTTACAAAAAATTATGTTTTACAGATAATGAAAATTCACAATAAATTATTTCATCACAGCTTTGCTTTGGACAATTCATATTTATGACACTCATGGGGTTAACTTAGCATGTGTATTGCATGTTGGGGGGAGCAGGGGTGGGGGGGGGGGGGGGTCATATACATACGTGACCAAAACACAGATTCAATTATATCAACAGTATATATTATGTATATATACTATGCTATGTTTAGCCAAAAACATATATTTTATTATGTTTGCGTACATCAATGTTTATTTAACCCTTTACCCAACAAACCGGCCAAAACCGGCCAAATAAAGCTTCAACAGCCTAAAATATCTTCGGTCTGTCTCAATAGAACCATACAAATATGGATATCATTGGAACCGGCTCCTTGACCACATTGTGATAGTTACAGTTATGCCCTGTGCCAATGCATTCTCTTATATATGCGAGTCGACCATAGGTCGCCTCGCATATATAAGAGAATGCATTGGCCTAAAAAAATATCTTTTTTTAACACTTTTTACCATTTTTTCTTACATTCTTTAACAATTTTATAATTTTTAATGTGTTAAGCCAATGCATTCTCTTATATATGCGAGGCGACCTATGGTCGACTCGCATATATAAGAGAATGCATTGGCACAGGGCCCTTCTGTTGGTTAAAGGGTTAAAGCTAAAACATCACCAGCCATTTCTGTTAAAATAACTTTCAAGGCTACAGATTGACACAATAATATGATGTCATGACGTAGTGCAGGAGTAGTATACACATCTTGAGAGTGGAATAACATGACCGGTCTTCTGGGAGTGGGGATACGATTTATATTTTGACATAAAAAGTTGATGAAAATATAATAAATATAGTTATCACAAAGTTACTTTTGACAAAAACAGTCTCATCAGTCAGATAAACATGAGTAACACATCTTAAAATAGTATCACCAAAAACAGATAATGGTACATAGTAGCATAGCAACCCAGCTTACATGGAAACTACCTTAAAGTTAATACAATACTTCCGACATTGCAAGTTGATAAAATTCAATGTATCACTTCAGACTGATGCATGGATGAAATCGGTAAAATTCTCAGTTGGAAAACGGCCATAACTGATCAAAATGGGCAGGCAGCATCATCCCATGTACATGCCTTGAAAAAGTGTGTCTGTCATTTGCAGAATGAGGTCCCCAGGGGGTGAATTTAGTGACGATATCCCACATGGTGGGCTAGTATCACCAAATTCACTTTTTTCATTTTATCTTCTGCAAATTAGGGGATATAGAAACTGAAGAGAAGTAACTAGAAACAATGATAATTTGAGACTATAGATACTTCCCAGAAAATGAGGCATAAGAAGAATGAGGTTCTCAGACGATGAAATTAGTGATGCTAGCCTGCTGTGTAGGTAGCATCACTAAATTCACCTTCTGGGGACCTCATTCTGCAAATGACAGACATACTATTTCAAGACTTGTTGGTATGATGTTATGAAGGCATAATATTTCTGTAGATTTTGATGAATTTTCAGATTTTCTTGTAGTTGGCTGCCTCTGGTGCATCGGATGGAGCGAATGTACCGGGCTGTTGAATCATTCAGATTTTCTTATCATTGGCCTCCTCGGGTGCATCGGATGGAATGAGTGTACAAGGTTGATGAATTATTCAGATTTTCTTGTAGTTGGCTGCCTCAGGTGCATCGGATGCAATGAGTTTACCAGGCTGATGGATGAGATCAATGGTGAAAGCTTTCGGTGGGAATTTGGGTGCTCCAGGCTGAAAATGATAAAATAAATCATGAGTTTTGATAAGATTGTACATCATTTATTTGTCCATTAATATATTTACATTATCAATTTTCATCCCTTGAATGAAACTGAGTGCAGGACTCACTGAACTTACTACTTACTGGGTCACTCCCAGGCAGACCTGAGCCTGTCATTTGCAGAATGAGGTCCCCAGAGGGTGAATTTAGTGACACTATCCCACATGGTGGGCTAGCATAACTAAATTCACCCTCTAGGGACCTAATTCTGCTTAGGCATCATCTTCTCTGGATAGTTTCTTTATTATCAAATTTATATAGAAACTTCTTCCCATAGATTCTAATTCTTTTTTAGTTTAGGTTCTCTATATCCCCAAATTGGCAGACGACACATTGCTTATTCGAGGTTCCCAATTGGTGTACATCACAATATTCACAATTTGGGAACTTCAATCTGAGTCTATGTCTCCCGTAGCAGATTAGGACATGCAGCATGAGGTTACCAGAGGGTGAATTTGGTGATACTAGCCCGCTATGTGGGATAGCGTCACTAAATTCACCCTCTGGGGGATCTCATTCTGCAAATGACAGGCACACTAAACTCATACTTGTGCCCAGGGCTTAAAATCTAACGAGAATCAGAATCCTGATTCTCAGTTTGATTCTTGCAAAAGCAGCTGATACGCTGTAGAAATGCCATAATTATATTCTTGCAAATTTGGATGTATTTTAAGGCCTCACATCAATGTTGTAACAGAGAGAGAGAGAGAGCGAGATAGAGAGGGAGGGGGGTCTTAAATATAACTACTATGGTAGAGTGGTCTATTTGCCCTCAACTTGTTACAAATAAAATATTGGTCTTACGATCGGCATATTTGGGTTCTTGAATATTTATATCTGAATTCTTGGCTCAACATGAAGCACGATAGCTCATAACCATTTCATATTGAGGGAAATTATATAGAAAATTTATTTGAATTATAAAACTAAACAGAAGTATTTCTGAATATAATACAGTTTAAATAACAGAAATGAAGGAGAAACACAAATGAAAAGATTTGTCATCAAATTTATCTTCACCACTGACACCACATATTTCATATTTTAGTAAACACAAACATAAAGTAATCAATAAAAAGTTTTATTTTAATTTTACAATATGGAAAAAAATAGTTGTAGGATGGTTTTGGACATTAAACTGCTGTTACCTCATGAAGAAATTCCAAGTTATCATATATAAAACTTACCGTTTCATCATCGTCAGACAACATGACTTCATTCCATGCCCGATTGTAGGTTACACTGGTGTAAATGTTTTCCATAGGCCTCAGTGCTAACGTTTTAGCGTATAGTGTTGGCAATATAAATGTTGGGTCCAAAATTTTCTTTAAATCTGAAAAATTGACATTTTGGGAAACTTTTTACACAAAAAAATCATGTCTGTCTAGCAGGGAATTCGCCTTTAAATCTTATGTTTTCGTAACTAGTGTCAGAACCGCATAAAAAAATACAGTCATATTTTAGACCACACCAAAAAATTCAAACTTCACTACAAAGGGTTAATTCCTGTGCCAATTGTTATTTTACCTATGGGAAATCATAGGGAAGAGGTGTGATGATTTTTTTATGTGAAAAGCACACAAGGCTATTGACCAATCAGGGCCCAGTGTCTATTTTATTCTCTCCTATATATTCCTCCCGCATCCGCTAGATGTCGCTCGGAACCTTATTTACACCAGTGTAACCTGTACTCCCCTCGCACCAATGTGCATGCTATTGCAAGCTTGTCAGCTAGCGTCTGTAGAATGAGAAACCAGAAAATTAACCCGTATTTTCTGAATGGTGTTTTCCAATTCAATTCTAACAGTATACAATGGATTGTCTATTGTTCACATGTAGGGACCTTCTGATAATATATGAGAAGTAGAGAAACATCCTGAGGATTGCATTCATTTATTTGTACGGATAAGGCTATAGGGTCCTGCAAATATGCAATGTTTGATTCGTTATTCGACTCAGGTCTCAATATTCGGTTTAAATATCCCAAGGTAAACACTGGGAATTGTTCTATCATTCTCTGTTAATATTTCAAATAAAATTTACTCGATGTTGATGGAAAATGATTGCAGGTTATGTGAAATTATGAAATCATTCGCTTGAATGCTACTGAACATATTACTAATAAACTACAAGTAAGAACAATCAATATGTTAGCCTGCGATCAACTGGAATAATGTATAATTTATTCAAACTCAGTCCGGCAAGCATGAACTCACAACCAAGTGGACCATATGCTCAAGCCTCGAAATAATTATGTATGTCATTTGCAAAATGAGGTCCCCAGAGGGCTAGCATAACTAAATTCATCCTCTGGGGATACCGTCATTCTTATCTATTAATTAAATGCAGTGAATCTCAATGGCGAAATCATTTGCGTTAGTTTATCGCCGATAGTTGCGTCCCGAATCAAGAAGTAAATATTTACAATTGAGCATAGTTCTGACGATGTTTTCTATGGAGTGGTAGCGTCGATTTGCTACAAATTTTCGGCGATGTTAATAGAATGTTGCTTTCCTCCAGTTGTCATAGTGCCTGAATACTAACTTACCAGTTTCACGCACCCAAACAATTACATAATATTGTCTTTAAAAAATTACAAATAGGGTCCTATAGAGGGAACAGTCAAGAGGTTTCAAATTGGGAGGTCACTTCTCCCTATTTGATTATTTGGGAGAAGTGGGCTGTTATCAAGGAGAACTCATAATGGTTCAAATTCACTTTACACCCAAACATAACCATTCTATTACCCAATAAGTATTAACCCTTTACCCAACAGAAGGACCCTGTGCCAATGCATTCTCTTATATATGCGAGTCGACCATAGGTCGCCTCGCATATATAAGAGAATGCATTGGCTTAACACATTAAAAATTATAAAATTGTTAAAGAATGTAAGAAAAAATGGTAAAAAGTGTTAAAAAAGGCCAATGCATTCTCTTATATATGCGAGGCGACCTATGGTCGACTCGCATATATAAGAGAATGCATTGGCACAGGGCATAACTGTAACCATCACAATGTGGTCAAGGAGCCGGTTTCAATGATATCCATATTTGTATGGTTCTATTGAGACAGACCGAAGATATTTTAGGCTGTTGAAGCTTTATTTGGCCGGTTTGTTGGGTAAAGGGTTAAGCAATACAACATCCCATTTATAAAACCATTATACTGAGTAAGGAGTCAGGACATGTTATAATCAGAAACACACTTTATATATGTTGCAGGGACATATACATACTGGTATGTGAGAGAGAGGTCACTTCTCCCAAGGACAAAAATAGGGAGAAGCAGAATACTTTAGGGAGTTGGTTCCTGGTATTATGTCAATAGAATTTGTTTTCATTTTGCCATATCTGTAGTTAGTTTTGGTTTTCAACAATACTAACAAAAACATCATATGGAGATAAATTCTCTTATCCTTAATGCGGGAGTTTACTTCCAGATTGTGTCCTTAAATTGTAATGGCCATGTGTCCTTAATTTCTATTTCTTAGTGGTAATCAAATCATTCGTTGCCGTGAAACAAGAGAATGCCAAGCATGACAATGGATAAATATTCTGTTCACAGTTAGGCATAACCTGTCATCAGCGATGAAGCCAACAACCAAAAAAACTGCTGAATTGGAAATCGTGCCCATGAAATAAAATTTCTCTGAACCAAGCCTCCAAATAGTGTGTTTGTCATCACAAAATTTACCCTCTGGGTACCTCATTCTGCTGAGGCCTCAACTGCTATGGGAAACCTAGGATCAGATTGAAGATCCTCAGTTGAAACTGGTGATGTTCACTCATTAGTCACCTTGATAATGCATTTTATCTTCTGCAAATTAGGGGATATAGAAACTTCCCAGCAGGGAAAAGTAACTAAAAACAATATCAATTTGACACTATAGATACTTCCCAGAAGATGAGGCCTATATTAAAGCAGAATGAGGTCCCTAGAGGGTGAATTTGGTGATGCTAGCCCACTGTGTGGGATAACATCGCTAAATTCACCATCTGGGGGATCTCATTCTGCAAATGACAGACACACTATTTGCAGGCTTTCTCTGATTGCGAGATATACATGTATATACATGTGTACCATAAAACCTGTACCTTGACCACTTCCATTTCACCATTACAATCATAATAAGCTTTGTTTTTCATATAAACTATCACGGAAACAGAACCATATCACCTTACTGCGAGTGGCACAATTCTGAGTTTAGTGTGCCTGTCATTTGCATAGGGGGCAAGCATCACTAAATTCACCCTCTGGGAACCTCATTCTGCATGGCCTCATCTGCTATGGGAGACATAGACTCAGATTGAAGTTCCCAAATGGTGCATATTGTGATCTACCCCCATTGAGAACCTTGATTATGCAATGTGTCATCCAATTTGCGGATATAGAGAAACTAAACAAAATGAAGGTGTCAATGACACTGTAGCTCAACTTTGGGAAGAAGTTAATTTGTGTGATGAGCAATGAATGGAAAGATTTTGAATTGAATTTTGAAATCCAAGATGGCCACTGGCAGCCATGTTTTTTGTCCGAATGACCCCAAAATGACTCGTTCCCATCTACATTCCGCTTTAAACAGCCATGACAAATTTCATGATGATCAGACTAAAGCTACGACCTGTAGCCCGTGCTAATGGATTGAATTTTGAAATCCAAGATGGCCACTGGCGGCCATGTTGTTTGTCAGAATGACCCCAAAATGACTCGTTCCCATCTACATTCCAATTTCAATAGCCATGACAAATTTCATGATGATCAGACTAAAGGTACGACCTGTAGCCCGTGCTAAAGGATTTAGTCATACAAAGAGTAAAATCCAAAATGGCTGCTGGTGGCCATGTTTTTTTGCCAAATGACCCCAAAATGACTCGTTCCCATCTACATGTCATTGTTAACATCCATGGAAAAATTTATGATGATCCGACAAAAGGTACGACCTGTAGGCCGTGCCAAATAATTTAGTCACGCAAAGAGTAAATCTAAGATAGCTGCCAGCGGCCATGTTTTTGGCCGAATGACCCCAAAATTACTCGTTCCCATCTACATGTCAATGTTAACATTCATGACAAATTTCATGATGATCAGAACAAAGGTACGACCTGTAGCCCGTGCTAATGGATTGAATTTTGAAATCCAAGATGGCCACTGGCGGCCATGTTGTTTGTCCGAATGACCCCAAAATAACTCATTCCCATCTAGATTTCCAATTTCAACAGCCATGACAAATTTCATGATGATCAGGCTAAAGGTACGACCTTGTAGCCCGTGCTAAAGGATTTAGTCATACAAAGAGTAAAATCCAAAATGGCTGCTGGTGGCCATGTTTTTTTTGCCGAATGACCCCAAAATGACTCATTCCCATCTACATGTCATTGTCAACATCCATGACACATTTTATGATGATCCGACCAAAGGTACGACCTGTAGGCCGTGCCAAAGAATTTAGTCATGCAAGAGTAAATCTAAGATGGCTGCCGGTGGCCATGTTTTTGGGCCGAATGACCCCAAAATTACTCGTTCCCATCTACATGTCAATGTTAACATTCATGACTAATTTCATGATGATCAGACTAAAGGTACGACCTGTAGCCCGTGCTAATGGATTGAATTTTGAAATCCAAGATGGCCGCCATCTTGTTTGTCCGAATGACCCCAAAATGACTCGTTCCCATCTACATTCCAATTTCAACAGCCATGACAAATTTCATGATGATCAGGCTAAAGGTACGACCTGTAGCCCGTGCTAAAGGATTTAGTCATACAAAGAGTAAAATCCAAAATGGCTGCTGGTGGCCATGTTTTTTTGCCTAATGACCCCAAAATGACTCGTTCCCATCTACATGTCATTGTTAACATCCATGACACATTTTATGATGATCCGACCAAAGGTACGACCTGTAGGCCGTGCCAAAGAATTTAGTCATGCAAAGAGTAAATCTAAGATGGCTGCCGACGGCCATGTTTTTGGGCCGAATGACCCCAAAATTACTCGTTCCCATCTACATGTCAATGTTAACATTCATGACAAATTTCATGATGATCAGACCAAAGGTACGACCTGTAGCCCGTGCTAATGGATTGAATTTTGAAATCCAAGATGGCCGCTGGCGGCCATGCTGTTTGTCCGAATGACCCGTTCCCATCTACATTCCAATATCAACAGCCATGACAAATTTCATGATGATCAGACTAAAGGTACGACCTGTAGCCCGTGCTAAAGGATTTAGTCATACAAAGAGTAAAATCCAAAATGGCTGTTGGCGGCCATGTTTTTTTGCCGAATGACCCCAAAATGACCCATTCCCATCTACATGTCATTGTTAACATCCATGAAAAAATTTATGATGATCCGAGTGTCCACGGTTGTAACTGAAGCTTTTGCTGTGGAATGATTGTATGTTCGCTCATGCAGTTTTATACATTCACTAATCAATGTCTTTCAATGTTGTTGTGGCCAAAGTTTCCTACATTTTTGCCAGCCAGTGAAATATTAATCATTTCAAGACGGGAGCTGCAGCATTAAAGATCCTGGGCCAGTGCATTCTCTTATATATTAAAGTATCCCATAGGGAGCCTCGCATATACAAGAGTATGCAAGGCTCCCTATATATAAGAGAATGCATTGGTACAGGGTTTTCTTTTAATTTTTTAATTTCTTTATCTATTTTTCTGTCTGTCATCTGCTTATGATCCTCAACACCCCTCCAAATAATAATAGACCTTCACTAGACTTCTGGCTGACAACAATCGTGGAAACTTGGTTTAAGGTTCTTTTGCACTTTTAACCTTTCTATACTAAAGCATCATTGATGAGTAGTTATGCCATAGGTAATATTCACATAATAAGTTCAACAAACATGGAACTTATTATCTGAACATTTCCCTCCAATAAAAAAAGAGGTCCTGCACTTTTATTTATCTGTCGTCTCCTTTTATCGCCTCAACATCCCTCCAAATCAATAATAGACTATTCCGATGTACACTTTTTAACTGGCTCAGTGAACCCATTTAGTATATAGAAAGGGCTACAGGTGTTGTGAACTTGGTTTAACCTTTTCAGTGTTTATTATTCATAGAGCTCTTTCGATCAATGTATCACATTATTATAATCAATAAATTTGAAAAATGATCAAGGAAATATTCGTTGATAAAGAAATCGACTTGGCACTGAAAGGGTTAAAGTTATTATTTAAGGTTGTTGTGTTTATATTTTATAAATTCCCAGAGTGAAATTTCTTCTATTTACTGACATTGTCTTCCATTAATATGAATAACATATTTTTTCCCACAGTAAAGCAGGACAGTATATATTTATATAGAGAATAATCTAGATTTAGAAAACAATTAATTTTATTCACAATTATGTATTACAAACAATATATATTTACAAAAAATTATGTTTTACAGATAATGAAAATTCACAATAAATTATTTCATCACAGCTTTGCTTTGGACAATTCATATTTATGACACTCATGGGGTTAACTTAGCATGTTGGTGGGGGCACAGAGGGGGTCATGCCTCTAACTCATCACAGCTTTTCTTTGGACAATTCATATTTATGACACTCATGGGGTTAAGTTAGCATGTGTATTGCATGGGGGTGGGCAGGGAGGTCATGCCTCCAACTCATTATCACAAACATTTTAAAGCTGGTAGCAGCATTAAAACAAATATTTTTAATGATTTTATCTCGGGATCAAATGGGAAAACAATACATACTTCAGCCATATGTATATATGTCAAATTAAAAACCCAGCTATTTTGTTTTACATCAACCTTCTATTTCACTGAATAAGCATTTTATACCATGCGTTATACCAAGTCAACATTCATACACAAGATTGCCCATGTGTGCACAATGAGCTCATCATGGAGGTCTCTAACCGAGAAATAGTTCTCTGCTACATCCGTCCCCACAAGGCTGAACATATGCACTGCCACAGCGCTAATGAACCCCATGTAATTCAATCATATGTCCCAAGAGGTTTACTATTCATTTGCATATCATGGGATATCTATCACATTGAAACCTAACATCAGCAGTAATTGAGTTACTGTTCTTCTGCACATAACACTATCCTGCTAATATCAATGCATTGTTTGAGTCAAACATATACATACGTGACCAAAACACAGATTCAATTACGTCGACAGTATATATTACGTATATATACTATGCGATGTTTAGCCAAAACATATATTTTATTATGTTTGCGAACATCAATGTTTATATAAAGCTAAAACATCACCAGCCATTTCTGTTAAAATAACTTTCAAGGCTACAGATTGACACACTCACCGGCTTACCTGCAGGATAGCCAGCACGGACTGGATTATACACAACGCTGGTATCCAGTGTCGACCAGACTGTGCTGAATGCCGCGGATTAGCCTGGAGGACTCGACAGCCATTATCTGATCCCGCTTCGATCTCAGATTTTGGTTGTCGGGTCGGCTCTGTTGACAGAATGGAGGGCGCAGTACTTCGCTGCAATCTCTGCCGTCTCCTGCTAATGGATCACCAGAGCGGGAGACTTGGACTTCGGATCGAGACCAGCGAGGGAAGATGCCCTCCAGGAAGTCAACGGGATGATGCCAGGAGAAGATAGGAGCTGCTGGAAAAAGTTACCAGGACATCAGGACAACTTCCAGCTGGCCTTCTTCTCCTTGGATTTGACCACACCATCACGTCAGCCATCCCTGTGGAGCAGCTCGGACTCCGGATAACACATACCAGGAGTCCACCACCACCGTCACCGACGAGGCAACAACACCTGCTGGGGCACTGCAGATACCATCGACCTACAGTGTTCCAGGGGGCTAAACACCCCCTCGTCTGGATTCCAGCGACGGAGATAAGAAGAAATTTGTTGAAAAAAAAAATGCTTCTTCCTTCTTTTTTTTTTTTTTTGTATTCTTAATAAAGGCTAAAATATGAGGGGTTAGGGAATGGGCCTTTCGGCCCATTCGAGAATCCCGGGGTTAGCCCCCCCAAACACTCTCTATATAGATTGACACAATAATATGATGTCATGACGTAGTGCATGAGTAGGATAAACATCTTGAGAGTGGAATAACATGACCGGTCTTCTGGGAGTGGGGATACGATTTATATTTTGACATAAAAAGTTGATGAAAATATAATAAATATAGTTATCACAAAGTTACTTTAGACAAAAACAGTCTCATCAGTCAGATAAACATGAGTATCACATCTTAAAATAGTATCACCAAAAACAGATAATGGTACATAGTAGCATAGCAACCCAGCTTACATGGAAACTACCTTAAAGTTAATACAATACTTCCGACATTGCAAGTTGATAAAATTCAATGTATCACTTCAGACTGATGCATGGATGAAATCGGTAAAATTCTCAGTTGGAAAACGGCCATAACTGATCAAAATGGGCAGGCAGTATCATCCCATGTCCATGCCTTGAGAAAGTGTGTCTGTCATTTGCAGAATGAGGTCACCAGGGGGTGAATTTAGTGACGATATCCCACACGGTGGGCTAGCATCACCAAATTCACTTTTTTAATTTTATCTTTTTAAAAATTAGGGGATATAGAAACTGAATAGAAGTAACTAGAAACAATGATAATTTGAGACTTTAGATATACTTCCCAGAAAATGAGGCCTAATAAGAATGAGGTTCTCAGACGATGACATTAGTGATGCTAGCCTGCTGTGTAGGTAGCATCACTAAATTCACCTTCTGGGGACCTCATTCTGCAAATGACAGACACACTATTTCAAGACTTGTTGGCATGATGTTATGAAGGCATATTTCTGTAGATTTGATGAATTTTCAGATTTTCTTGTAGTTGGCTGCCTCTGGTGCATCGGATGGAGCGAATGTACCGGGCTGTTGAATCATTCAGATTTTCTTATCATTGGCCTCCTCGGGTGCATCGGATGGAATGAGTGTACAAGGTTGATGAATTATTCAGATTTTCTTGTAGTTGGCTGCCTCAGGTGCATCGGATGCAATGAGTTTACCAGGCTGATGGATGAGATCAATGGTGAAAGCTTTCGGTGGGAATTTGGGTGCTCCAGGCTGAAAATGATAAAATAAATCATGAGTTTTGATAAGATTGTACATCATTTATTTGTCCATTAATATATTTACATTATCAATTTTCATCCCTTGAATGAAACTGAGTGCAGGACTCACTGAACTTACTACTTACTGGGTCACTCCCAGGCAGACCTGAGCCTGTCATTTGCAGAATGAGGTCCCCAGAGGGTGAATTTAGTGACACTATCCCACATGGTGGGCTAGCATCACTAAATTCACCCTCTAGGGACCTAATTCTGCTTAGGCATCATCTTCTCTGGATAGTTTCTTTATTATTATCAAATTTATATAGAAACTTCTTCCCATAGATTCTAATTCTTTTTTAGTTTAGGTTCTCTATATCCCCAAATTGGCAGACGACACATTGCTTATTCGAGGTTCCCAATTGGTGTACATCACAATATTCACAATTTGGGAACTTCAATCTGAGTCTATGTCTCCCGTAGCAGATTAGGACATGCAGCATGAGGTTACCAGAGGGTGAATTTGGTGATACTAGCCCGCTATGTGGGATAGCGTCACTAAATTCACCCTCTGGGGGATCTCATTCTGCAAATGACAGGCACACTAAACTCAGACTTGTGCCCAGGGCTTAAAATCTAACGAGAATCAGAATCCTGATTCTCAGTTTGATTCTTGCAAAAGCAGCTGATACGCTGTAGAAATGCCATAATTATATTCTTGAAAATTTGGATGTATTTTAAGGCCTCACATCAATGTTGTAACGGAGAGAGAGAGAGCGAGATAGAGGGGAGGGGGGTCTTAAATATAACTACTATGGTAGAGTGGTCTATTTGCCCTCAACTTGTTACAAATAAAATATTGGTCTTACGATTGGCATATTTGGGTTCTTGAATATTTATATCTGAATTCTTGGCTCAACATGAAGCACGATAGCTCATAACCATTTCATATTGAGGGAAATTATATAGAAAATTTATTTGAATTATAAAACTAAACAGAAGTATTTCTGAATATAATACAGTTTAAATAACAGAAATGAAGGAGAAACACAAATGAAAAGATTTGTCATCAAATTTATCTTCACCACTGACACCACATATTTCATATTTTAGTAAACACAAACATAAAGTAATCAATAAAAAGTTTTATCTTATAATATAGCTATATTTCATCAAATACACGCGAAAACGACTAGGCGGTTTCCGATCTTGTATCCTGGATGGCAACAAGGATGTCTTCGATGGCAACAGTGGTGCACGTGCGTTTCGACAACTGGCTTGTTTTAAAAACAAAACGTCTAAAAAACCAACTAAAAGTCGTAAAATAATATACTCGTGTGCTACGAATGTAAAATAATCAATAATTAGTTCAATAAAGTTGACAAAATGTGGAGACAGGGCCCAAAAAGCTCAAAATAACCACCCAAAAATGTTTGGAAATCGAAAAAGGAACGAAGTTTACACATTGTTTACAGCGCGCACGAATACGGACTATTTTGACAATTTCTATTTTACCGAAGTAGGGAATTCCCCGTAATTCAGTACGGTCTTGATCAAAAGCTACTGAACGCATTTTTATTCGATAAAACACAGAAGGGAAAATCAAATTAATTTTATCTTATGTTAAGGATATAAAACAGAATACTTACGAAAAGTCCGTGATTTATTGCATTTCCTCTAAATGGGTTATTTTAGTGCGAGTCAGAACTCGATTGGCGAAGTGTCGGAAAGTTCAAAATTCACCAAAACTCTGAATGGACAGTCATCTCCGGCAATGCATCTCGCCAACACTATCACTATCCAAGGAGATTGCACCATAAAATAATACAATTATCCTGTTAAAAGTGACAATTATGTCGAACATATGAAAAGAAAATATCGTCGCCTCTTCATTGAATCGGATTCCAGCCAAAGTGAATTTGAATAGTGACGTGAATTTCTCAGAATTTGACTTATCACAACGTCGCGTGTTGAGAATTGTGTACGTTGTGTGTTGCGCGTAATAAAATAGTTCCTGTTTTAAATTGAGTTTTATTGCATTTTTATGGGACGAATTGTAAGATAAATTGGTTATCATCACCCTGTGTGTTTCCGAGATCCGTATTCAAGTCTCGCTGCCTTCTCTGGGCTGTCTATCGACTCGTCCTACGGACTCGTCGATAGACTGCCCAGAGAAGGCAGCTCGACTTGAATACGGATCTCAGAAACACACATGGTGGTGATAACCTATATTTATTTTAATTTTACAATATGGAAAAAAATAGTTGTAGGATGGTTTTGGACATTAAACTGCTGTTACCTCATGAAGAAATTCCAAGTTATCATATATAAAACTTACCGTTTCATCATCGTCAGACAACATGACTTCATTCCATGCCCGATTGTAGGTTACACTGGTGTAAATGTTTTCCATAGGCCTCAGTGCTAACGTTTTAGCGTATAGTGTTGGCAATATAAATGTTGGGTCCAAAATTTTCTTTAAATCTGAAAAATTGACATTTTGGGAAACTTTTTACACAAAAAAATCATGTCTGTCTAGCAGGGAATTCGCCTTTAAATCTTATGTTTTCGTAACTAGTGTCAGAACCGCATAAAAAAATACAGTCATATTTTAGACCACACCAAAAAATTCAAACTTCACTACAAAGGGTTAATTCCTGTGCCAATTGTTATTTTACCTATGGGAAATCATAGGGAAGAGGTGTGATGATTTTTTTATGTGAAAAGCACACAAGGCTATTGACCAATCAGGGCCCAGTGTCTATTTTATTCTCTCCTATATATTCCTCCCGCATCCGCTAGATGTCGCTCGGAACCTTATTTACACCAGTGTAACCTGTACTCCCCTCGCACCAATGTGCATGCTATTGCAAGCTTGTCAGCTAGCGTCTGTAGAATGAGAAACCAGAAAATTAACCCGTATTTTCTGAATGGTGTTTTCCAATTCAATTCTAACAGTATACAATGGATTGTCTATTGTTCACATGTAGGGACCTTCTGATAATATATGAGAAGTAGAGAAACATCCTGAGGATTGCATTCATTTATTTGTACGGATAAGGCTATAGGGTCCTGCAAATATGCAATGTTTGATTCGTTATTCGACTCAGGTCTCAATATTCGGTTTAAATATCCCAAGGTAAACACTGGGAATTGTTCTATCATTCTCTGTTAATAGTTCAAATAAAATTTACTCGATGTTGATGGAAAATGATTGCAGGTTATGTGAAATTATGAAATCATTCGCTTGAATGCTACTGAACATATTACTAATAAACTACAAGTAAGAACAATCAATATGTTAGCCTGCGATCAACTGGAATAATGTATAATTTATTCAAACTCAGTCCGGCAAGCATGAACTCACAACCAAGTGGACCATATGCTCAAGCCTCGAAATAATTATGTATGTCATTTGCAAAATGAGGTCCCCAGAGGGCTAGCATAACTAAATTCATCCTCTGGGGATACCGTCATTCTTATCTATTAATTAAATGCAGTGAATCTCAATGGCGAAATCATTTGCGTTAGTTTATCGCCGATAGTTGCGTCCCGAATCAAGAAGTAAATATTTACAATTGAGCATAGTTCTGACGATGTTTTCTATGGAGTGGTAGCGTCGATTTGCTACAAATTTTCGGCGATGTTAATAGAATGTTGCTTTCCTCCAGTTGTCATAGTGCCTGAATACTAACTTACCAGTTTCACGCACCCAAACAATTACATAATATTGTCTTTAAAAAATTACAAATAGGGTCCTATACAGGGAACAGTCAAGAGGTTTCAAATTGGGAGGTCACTTCTCCCTATTTGATTATTTGGGAGAAGTGGGCTGTTATCAAGGAGAACTCATAATGGCTCAAATTCACTTTACACCCAAACATAACCATTCTATTACCCAATAAGTATTAAGCAATACAACATCCCATTTATAAAACCATTATACTGAGTAAGGAGTCAGGACATGTTATAATCAGAAACACACTTTATATATGTTGCAGGGACATATACATATTGTTATGTGAGAGAGGTCACTTCTCCCAAGGACAAAAATAGGGAGAAGCATAATACTTTAGGGGGTTGGTTCCTGGTATTATGTCACTAGAATTTGTTTTCATTTTGCCATATCTGTAGTTAGTTTTGGTTTTCAACAATACTAACAAAAACATCATATGGAGATAAGTTCTCTTATCCTTAATGCGGGAGTTTACTTCCAGATTGTGTCCTTAAATTGTAATGGCCATGTGTCCTTAATTTCTATTTCTTAGTGGTAATCAAATCATTCGTTGCCGTGAAACATGAGAATGCCAAGCATGACAATGGATAAATATTCTGTTCACAGTTAGGCATAACCTGTCATCAGCGATGAAGCCAACAACCAAAAAAACTGCTGAATTGGAAATCGTGCCCATGAAAGAAAATTTCTCTGAACCAAGCCTCCAAATAGTGTGTTTGTCATCACAAAATTTACCCTCTGGGTACCTCATTCTGCTGAGGCCTCAACTGCTATGGGAAACCTAGGATCAGATTGAAGATCCTCAGTTGAAATTGGTGATGTTCACTCATTAGTCACATTGATAATGCATTTTATCTTCTGCAAATTAGGGGATATAGAAACTTCCCAGAAGGGAAAAGTAACTAAAAACAATATCAATTTGACACTATAGATACTTCCCAGAAGATGAGGCCTATATTAAAGCAGAATGAGGTCCCTAGAGTGTGAATTTGGTGATGCTAGCCCAAGCCCACTGTGTGGGATAACATTGCTAAATTCACCATCTGGTGGGATCTCATTCTGCAAATGACAGACACACTATTTGCAGGCTTTCTCTGATTGCGAGATATACATGTATATACATGTGTACCATAAAACCTGTACCTTGACCACTTCCATTTCACCATTACAATCATAATAAGCTTTGTTTTTAATATAAACTATCACGGAAACAGAACCATATCACCTTACTGCGAGTGGCACAAGTATGAGTTCAGTGTGCCTGTCATTTGCATAGGGGGCAAGCATCACTAAATTCACCCTCTGGGAACCTCATTCTGCATGGCCTCATCTGCTATGGGAGACATAGACTCAGATTGAAGTTACCAAATGGTGCAATGATCTACCCCCATTGAGAACCTTGATTATGCAATGTGTCATCCAATTTGCGGATATAGAGAAACTAAACAAAATGAAAGTGTCAATGACACTGTAGCTCAACTTTGGGAAGAAGTTAATTTGTGTGATGAGCAATGAATGGAAAGATTTTGAATTGAATTTTGAAATCCAAGATGGCCACTGGCTGCCATGTTTTTTGTCCGAATGACCCCAAAATGACTCGTTCCCATCTACATTCCAATTTCAATAGCCATGACAAATTTCATGATGATCAGACTAAAGGTACGACCTGTAGCCCGTGCTAAAGGATTTAGTCATACAAAGAGTAAAATCCAAAATGGCTGCTGGTGGCCATGTTTTTTTGCCAAATGACCCCAAAATGACTCGTTCCCATCTACATGTCATTGTTAACATCCATGGAAAAATTTATGATGATCCGACAAAAGGTACGACCTGTAGGCCGTGCCAAATAATTTAGTCACGCAAAGAGTAAATCTAAGATAGCTGCCAGCGGCCATGTTTTTGGCCGAATGACCCCAAAATTACTCGTTCCCATCTACATGTCAATGTTAACATTCATGACAAATTTCATGATGATCAGACGAACAGTACGACCTGTAGCCCGTGCTAATGGATTGAATATTGAAATCCAAGATGGCCACTGGCGGCCATGTTTTTTTCCCAAATGAACCCAAAATGACTCGTTCCCATCTACATGCCAATGTCAACAGCTATGACAAATTTCATAATGATCCGACCAAAGGTACGACCTGTAGCCCGTGCTAAAGGAAATTGTTGACGCATCACGCACACACACACGACAAAGCCATGGCAATAGCTCAAACTTTACAAAGTAAAGTTGAGCTAAAAATGTTTCTATAGAAATTTGATAATAAAGAAACTTTCCAGAGAAGATGAGGTCACCAGAGGGTGAATTTAGTGATGCTAGCCCGCTATGTGGGTTAGCATCACTAAATTCACCCTCTGGGGACCTCAATCTGCAAATGACAGGCACACAAAACTCAGACTTGGAGTGTCACAAAGTTTGAACATCACGGTTTTCTCACATTCTCGTAGTCATCAATATTTGTGAAAAGGTTTTTGGGTGGTCCGAAAAACTTCCGACTACAATGATCAATTCATATTCTTATCAGTACTAGTCCATTATACGAAAGGTGTCCATGGTTGTAACTGAAGCTTTGGAGCTTTTGCTGTGGAATGATTGTATGTTCGCTCATGCAGTTTTATACATTCACTAATCAATGTCTTTCAATGTTGTTGTGGCCAAAGTTTCCTACATTTTTGCCAGCCAGTGAAATATTAATCCTTTCATGATGGGAGCTGCGCTGCTGCAGCATTAAATATCCTGGGCCAGTGCATTCTCTTATATACGAAAGTATCCCATAGGGAGCCTCGTATATACAAGAGAATGCACTGGCTTACAACATCAAAGTAAATATTGTTAGGCCATTGTATTCTCTTATATATGCAAGGCTCCCTATATATAAGAGAATGCATTGGTACAGGGTTTTCTTTTAATTTTTTAATTTCTTTATCTATTTTTCTGTCTGTCTGTCATCTGCTTATGATCCTCAACACCCCTCCAAATAATAATAGACCTTCACTAGACTTCTGGCTGACAACGATCGTGGAAACTTGGTTTAAGGTTGCTTGTGCACTTAGTTTAAAGATGGATTATCTCTTTAAATAACAAATTTTAAATAGTTGCGTGGGTATAAAATAATAGATATGAACTGAAGACCTATGTCCGGAAAAGCTTCTATCAATTAATATTGATTTTATTTCGAATATTAAATCGGGCCCATTTATGTTACTATTTTTAGAACCGACCATTCGGATGAGACCGTATTGCGATATAGAGCACTGGGCTGTTCCTACGACTACGCAACGAATGTCAAATGTCACAGATTGATTGTTTGTATTGTTTTGTTCCACAGATATAAGCGATAATGAGTATAATTAACGTTTATTTGTGACAAAATTGCACAATATAATTTCTGGTCTATGTTAACAGTAACAACTATTGTTTGTTAGCTGAACAAACACAACATTTTAGACCAGAAAATATTCGAAATAAAATTAATATTAATCGATAGAAGAATTTCCGGACAGGAGTCTTCGATTCAAATCTAATATTTTTTGCCCCGGTAACTATATAATACATGTTTACAAAGAGATAATCCACCTTTAAACCTTTCTATACTAAAGCATCATTGATGAGTATTTATCCCATAGGTAACGTTCAGATAACAAGTTTAACCCTTTCTATACTAAATCATCATTGATGAGTATTTATCCCATACGAAATGTTCAGATAACAAGTTTAACCCTTTCTATACTAAAGCATCATTGATGAGCAGTTATCCATAGGAAATGTTCAGATAATAAGTTTAACCCTTTCTATACTAAAGCATCATTGATGAGCAGTTATCCATAGGAAATGTTCAGATAATAAGTTCAACAAACATGAGCTTAGTATCTGAACATTTCCCTCCAATAAATAGAGGTCCTGCACTTTTATTTATCTGTCGTCTCCTTTTATCACCTCAATATCCCTCCAAATCAATAATAGACTATTCCGATGTACACTTTTTAACTGGCTCGGTGAACCCATTTAGTATATAAAGGGTTATGGTTGCTGTGAACTTGGTTTAAAGTTGTTATTTAATGTTGTTGTGTTTATATTTTATAAATTCTCAGAGTGAAATTTCTTCTATTTACTGACATTGTCTTCCATTAGTTTGAATAACATATTTTTTCCCACAGTAAAGCAGGACAGTATATATTTATATAGAGAATAATCTAGATTTATAAAACAATTAATTTTATTCACAATTATGTATTACAAACAATATATATTTACAAAAAAATGTTTTACAGATAATGAAAATTGACAATAAATTATTTCATCACAGCTTTGCTTTGGACAATTCATATTTATGACACTCATGGGGTTAACTTAGCATGTGTATTGCATGGAGGTGGGCAGGGAGGTCATGCCTCCAACTCATTATCACAAACATTTTAAAGCTGGTAGCAGCATTAAAACAAATATATTTAATGATTTTATCTCGGGATCAAATGGGAAAAAAATACATGCTTCAGCCATATGTATATGTCACTTTTAAAAACCCAGCTATTTTGTTTTACATCAACCTTCTATTTAACTGAATAAGCACTTTATACCATGCGTTATACCAAGTCAACATTCATACACAAGATTTCCCATGTGTGCACAATGAGCTCATCATGGAGGTCTCCAACGGAGAAATAGTTCTCTGCTACATGGGCCCCCACAAAACTAAACATATGCACTGCCACAGTGCTAATGAACCGCATGTAATTCAATCATATGTCCCAAGAGGTTTACTATTCATTTGCATATCATGGGATATCTATCACATTGAAACCTAACATCAGCAGTAATTGAGTTACTGTTCTTCTGCACATAACACTATCCTGCTAATATCAATGCATTGTTCGAGTCAAACATATACATACGTGACCAAAACACAGGTTCAATTACGTCGACAGTATATATTACGTATATATACTATGCGATGTTTAGCCAAAACATATATTTATTTATATGTTTGCGTACATCAATGTTTATATAAAGCTAAAACATCACCAGCCATTTCTGTTAAATAACTTTCAAGGCTACAGATTAACACAAAAAATGATGTCATGACGTAGTGCAGGAGTAGGATACACATCTTGAGAGTGGAATAACATGACCGGTCTTCTGGGAGTGGGAATACGATTGATATTTTGACATAAAAAGTTGATGAAAATATAATAAATATAGTTATCACAAAGTTACTTTAGACAAAAACAGTCTCATCAGTCAGATAAACATGAGTAACACGTCTTAAAATAGTATCACCAAAAACAGATAATGGTACATAGTAGCATAGCAACCCAGCTTACATGGAAACTACCTTAAAGTTAATACAATACTTCCGACATTGCAAGTTGATAAAATTCAATGTATCACTTCAGACTGATGCATGGATGAAATCGGTAAAATTCTCAGTTGGAAAACGGCCATAACTGATCAAAATGGGCAGGCAGTATCATCCCATGTCCATGCCTTGAGAAAGTGTGTCTGTCATTTGCAGAATGAGGTCACCAGGGGGTGAATTTAGTGACGATATCCCACACGGTGGGCTAGCATCACCAAATTCACTTTTTTAATTTTATCTTTTTAAAAATTAGGGGATATAGAAACTGAATAGAAGTAACTAGAAACAATGATAATTTGAGACTTTAGATATACTTCCCAGAAAATGAGGCCTAATAAGAATGAGGTTCTCAGACGATGACATTAGTGATGCTAGCCTGCTGTGTAGGTAGCATCACTAAATTCACCTTCTGGGGACCTCATTCTGCAAATGACAGACACACTATTTCAAGACTTGTTGGCATGATGTTATGAAGGCATATTTCTGTAGATTTGATGAATTTTCAGATTTTCTTGTAGTTGGCTGCCTCTGGTGCATCGGATGGAGCGAATGTACCGGGCTGTTGAATCATTCAGATTTTCTTATCATTGGCCTCCTCGGGTGCATCGGATGGAATGAGTGTACAAGGTTGATGAATTATTCAGATTTTCTTGTAGTTGGCTGCCTCAGGTGCATCGGATGCAATGAGTTTACCAGGCTGATGGATGAGATCAATGGTGAAAGCTTTCGGTGGGAATTTGGGTGCTCCAGGCTGAAAATGATAAAATAAATCATGAGTTTTGATAAGATTGTACATCATTTATTTGTCCATTAATATATTTACATTATCAATTTTCATCCCTTGAATGAAACTGAGTGCAGGACTCACTGAACTTACTACTTACTGGGTCACTCCCAGGCAGACCTGAGCCTGTCATTTGCAGAATGAGGTCCCCAGAGGGTAATTTAGTGACACTATCCCACATGGTGGGCTAGCATCACTAAATTCACCCTCTAGGGACCTAATTCTGCTTAGGCATCATCTTCTCTGGATAGTTTCTTTATTATCAAATTTATATAGAAACTTCTTCCCATAGATTCTAATTCTTTTTTAGTTTAGGTTCTCTATATCCCCAAATTGGCAGACGACACATTGCTTATTCGAGGTTCCCAATTGGTGTACATCACAATATTCACAATTTGGGAACTTCAATCTGAGTCTATGTCTCCCGTAGCAGATTAGGACATGCAGCATGAGGTTACCAGAGGGTGAATTTGGTGATACTAGCCCGCTATGTGGGATAGCGTCACTAAATTCACCCTCTGGGGGATCTCATTCTGCAAATGACAGGCACACTAAACTCAGACTTGTGCCCAGGGCTTAAAATCTAACGAGAATCAGAATCCTGATTCTCAGTTTGATTCTTGCAAAAGCAGCTGATACGCTGTAGAAATGCCATAATTATATTCTTGCAAATTTGGATGTATTTTAAGGCCTCACATCAATGTTGTAACAGAGAGAGAGAGAGCGAGATAGAGAGGGAGGGGGGTCTTAAATATAACTACTATGGTAGAGTGGTCTATTTGCCCTCAACTTGTTACAAATAAAATATTGGTCTTACGATCGGCATATTTGGGTTCTTAAATATTTATATCTGAATTCTTGGCTCAACATGAAGCACGATAGCTCATAACCATTTCATATTGAGGGAAATTATATAGAAAATTTATTTGAATTATAAAACTAAACAGAAGTATTTCTGAATATAATACAGTTTAAATAACAGAAATGAAGGAGAAACACAAATGAAAAGATTTGTCATCAAATTTATCTTCACCACTGACACCCACATATTTCATATTTTAGTAAACACAAACATAAAGTAATCAATAAAAAGTTTTATCTTATAATATAGCTATATTTCATCAAATACACGCGAAAACGACTAGGCGGTTTCCGATCTTGTATCCTGGATGGCAACAAGGATGTCTTCGATGGCAACAGCTGGTGCACGTGCGTTTCGACAACTGGCTTGTTTTCAAAACAAAACGTCTAAATAACCAACTAAAAGTCGTAAAATAATATACTCGTGTGCTACGAATGTAAAATAATCAATAATTAGTTCAATAAAGTTGACAAAATGTGGAGACAGGGCCCAAAAAGCTCAAAATAACCACCCAAAAATGTTTGGAAATCGAAAAAGGAACGAAGTTTACACATTGTTTACAGCGCGCACGAATACGGACTATTTTGACAATTTCTATTTTACCGAAGTAGGGAATTCCCCGTAATTCAGTACGGTCTTGATCAAAAGCTACTGAACGCATTTTTATTCGATAAAACACAGAAGGGAAAATCAAATTAATTTTATCTTATGTTAAGGATATAAAACAGAATACTTACGAAAAGTCCGTGATTTATTGCATTTCCTCTAAATGGGTTATTTTAGTGCGAGTCAGAACTCGATTGTCGAAGTGTCGGAAAGTTCAAAATTCACCAAAACTCTGAATGGACAGTCATCTCCGGCAATGCATCTCGCCAACACTATCACTATCCAAGGAGATTGCACCATAAAATAATACAATTATCCTGTTAAAAGTGACAATTATGTCGAACATATGAAAAGAAAATATCGTCGCCTCTTCATTGAATCGGATTCCAGCCAAAGTGAATTTGAATAGTGAAGTGAATTTCTCAGAATTTGACTTATCACAACGTCGCGTGTTGAGAATTGTGTACGTTGTGTGTTGCGCGTAATAAAATAGTTCCTGTTTTAAATTGAGTTTTATTGCATTTTTATGGGACGAATTGTAAGATAAATTGGTTATCATCACCCTGTGTGTTTCCGAGATCCGTAGTCAAGTCTCGCTGCCTTCTCTGTGCTGTCTATCGACTCGTCCTACGGACTCGTCGATAGACTGCCCAGAGAAGGCAGCTCGACTTGAATACGGATCTCAGAAACACACATGGTGGTGATAACCTATATTTATTTTAATTTTACAATATGGAAAAAAATAGTTGTAGGATGGTTTTGGACATTAAACTGCTGTTACCTCATGAAGAAATTCCAAGTTATCATATATAAAACTTACCGTTTCATCATCGTCAGACAACATGACTTCATTCCATGCCCGATTGTAGGTTACACTGGTGTAAATGTTTTCCATAGGCCTCAGTGCTAACGTTTTAGCGTATAGTGTTGGCAATATAAATGTTGGGTCCAAAATTTTCTTTAAATCTGAAAAATTGACATTTTGGGAAACTTTTTACACAAAAAAATCATGTCTGTCTAGCAGGGAATTCGCCTTTAAATCTTATGTTTTCGTAACTAGTGTCAGAACCGCATAAAAAAATACAGTCATATTTTAGACCACACCAAAAAATTCAAACTTCACTACAAAGGGTTAATTCCTGTGCCAATTGTTATTTTACCTATGGGAAATCATAGGGAAGAGGTGTGATGATTTTTTTATGTGAAAAGCACACAAGGCTATTGACCAATCAGGGCCCAGTGTCTATTTTATTCTCTCCTATATATTCCTCCCGCATCCGCTAGATGTCGCTCGGAACCTTATTTACACCAGTGTAACCTGTACTCCCCTCGCACCAATGTGCATGCTATTGCAAGCTTGTCAGCTAGCGTCTGTAGAATAAGAAACCAGAAAATTAACCCGTATTTTCTGAATGGTGTTTTCCAATTCAATTCTAACAGTATACAATGGATTGTCTATTGTTCACATGTAGGGACCTTCTGATAATATATGAGAAGTAGAGAAACATCCTGAGGATTGCATTCATTTATTTGTACGGATAAGGCTATAGGGTCCTGCAAATATGCAATGTTTGATTCGTTATTCGACTCAGGTCTCAATATTCGGTTTAAATATCCCAAGGTAAACACTGGGAATTGTTCTATCATTCTCTGTTAATATTTCAAATAAAATTTACTCGATGTTGATGGAAAATGATTGCAGGTTATGTGAAATTATGAAATCATTCGCTTGAATGCTACTGAACATATTACTAATAAACTACAAGTAAGAACAATCAATATGTTAGCCTGCGATCAACTGGAATAATGTATAATTTATTCAAACTCAGTCCGGCAAGCATGAACTCACAACCAAGTGGACCATATGCTCAAGCCTCGAAATAATTATGTATGTCATTTGCAAAATGAGGTCCCCAGAGGGCTAGCATAACTAAATTCATCCTCTGGGGATACCGTCATTCTTATCTATTAATTAAATGCAGTGAATCTCAATGGCGAAATCATTTGCGTTAGTTTATCGCCGATAGTTGCGTCCCGAATCAAGAAGTAAATATTTACAATTGAGCATAGTTCTGACGATGTTTTCTATGGAGTGGTAGCGTCGATTTGCTACAAATTTTCGGCGATGTTAATAGAATGTTGCTTTCCTCCAGTTGTCATAGTGCCTGAATACTAACTTACCAGTTTCACGCACCCAAACAATTACATAATATTGTCTTTAAAAAATTACAAATAGGGTCCTATAGAGGGAACAGTCAAGAGGTTTCAAATTGGGAGGTCACTTCTCCCTATTTGATTATTTGGGAGAAGTGGGCTGTTATCAAGGAGAACTCATAATGGCTCAAATTCACTTTACACCCAAACATAACCATTCTATTACCCAATAAGTATTAAGCAATACAACATCCCATTTATAAAACCATTATACTGAGTCAGGAGACGTTATAATCAGAAACACACTTTATATATGTTGCAGGGACATATACATATTGTTATGTGAGAGAGGTCACTTCTCCCAAGGACAAAAATAGGGAGAAGCACAATACTTTAGGGAGTTGGTTCCTGGTATTATGTCACTAGAATTTGTTTTCATTTTGCCATATCTGTAGTTAGTTTTGGTTTTCAACAATACTAACAAAAACATCATATGGAGATAAGTTCTCTTATCCTTAATGCGGGAGTTTACTTCCAGATTGTGTCCTTAAATTGTAATGGCCATGTGTCCTTAATTTCTATTTCTTAGTGGTAATCAAATCATTCGTTGCCGTGAAACATGAGAATGCCAAGCATGACAATGGATAAATATTCTGTTCACAGTTAGGCATAACCTGTCATCAGCGATGAAGCCAACAACCAAAAAAACTGCTAAATTGGAAATCGTGCCCATGAAAGAAAATTTCTCTGAACCAAGCCTCCAAATAGTGTGTTTGTCATCACAAAATTTACCCTCTGGGTACCTCATTCTGCTGAGGCCTCAACTGCTATGGGAAACCTAGGATCAGATTGAAGATCCTCAGTTGAAATTGGTGATGTTCACTCATTAGTCACCTTGATAATGCATTTTATCTTCTGCAAATTAGGGGATATAGAAACTTCCCAGAAGGGAAAAGTAACTAAAAACAATATCAATTTGACACTATAGATACTTCCCAGAAGATGAGGCCTATATTAAAGCAGAATGAGGTCCCTAGAGGGTGAATTTGGTGATGCTAGCCCACTGTGTGGGATAACATCGCTAAATTCACCATCTGGGGGATCTCATTCTGCAAATGACAGACACACTATTTGCAGGCTTTCTCTGATTGCGAGATATACATGTATATACATGTGTACCATAAAACCTGTACCTTAACCACTTCCATTTCACCATTACAATCATAATAAGCTTTGTTTTTAATATAAACTATCACGGAAACAGAACCATATCACCTTACTGCGAGTGGCACAAGTCTGAGTTTAGTGTGCCTGTCATTTGCATAGGGGGCAAGCATCACTAAATTCACCCTCTGGGAACCTCATTCTGCATGGCCTCATCTGCTATGGGAGACATAGACTCAGATTGAAGTTACCAAATGGTGCATATTGTGATCTACCCCCATTGAGAACCTTGATTATGCAATGTGTCATCCAATTTGCGGATATAGAGAAACTAAACAAAATGAAAGTGTCAATGACACTGTAGCTCAACTTTGGGAAGAAGTTAATTTGTGTGATGAGCAATGAATGGAAAGATTTTGAATTGAATTTTGAAATCCAAGATGGCCACTGGCAGCCATGTTTTTTGTCCGAATGACCCCACAATGACTCGTTCCCATCTACATTCCACTTTCAATAGCCATGACAAATTTCATGATGATCAGACTAAAGGTACGACCTGTAGCCCGTGCTAAAGGATTTAGTCATACAAAGAGTAAAATCCAAAATGGCTGTTGGCGGCCATGTTTTTTTGCCGAATGACCCCAAAATGACTCATTCCCATCTACATGTCATTGTTAACATCCATGAAAAAATTTATGATGATCCGACCAAAGGTACGACCTGTAGGCCGTGCCAAAGAATTTAGTCATGCAAAGAGTAAAATCTAAGATGGATGCCGGTGGCCATGTATTTTGGCCGAACAACCCCCAAAATTACTCGTTCCCATCTACATGTCAATATTAACATTCATGACAAATTTCATGATGATCAGACGAACAGTACGATCCGATTCATAATGATCCGACCGTGCTAAAGGAAATTGTTGACGCATCACGCACACGACAAAGCCATGGCAATAGCTCAAACTTTACAAAGTAAAGTTGAGCTAAAAATGTTTCTATAGAAATTTGATAATAAAGAAACTTTCCAGAGAAGATGAGGTCACCAGAGGGTGAATTTAGTGATGCTAGCCCGCTATGTGGGTTAGCATCACTAAATTCACCCTCTGGGGACCTCAATCTGCAAATGACAGGCACACAAAACTCAGACTTGGAGTGTCACAAAGTTTGAACATCGCGGTTTTCTCACATTCTCGTAGTCATCAATATTTGTGAAAAGGTTTTTGGGTGGTCCGAAAAACTTCCGACTACTATGATCAATTCATATTCTTATCAGTACTAGTCCATTATACGACAGGTGTCCATGGTTGTAACTGAAGCTTTGGAGCTTTTGCTGTGGAATGATTGTATGTTCGTTCATGCAGTTTTATACATTCACTATTCAATGTCTTTCAATGTTGTTGTGGCCAAAGTTTCCTACATTTTTGCCAGCCAGTGAAATATTAACCCTTTCATGATGGGAGCTGCGCTGCTGCAGCATTAAATATCCTGGGCCAGTGCATTCTCTTATAAATGCAAGTCTCTCATAGGAAGCCTCACATTTATAAGAGAATGCACTGGCTTACGTCAAAGTAAATATTGTTAGGCCATTGTATTCTCTTATATATGCAAGGCTCCCTATATATAAGAGAATGCATTGGTACAGGGTTTTCTTTTAATTTTTTAATTTCTTTATCTATTTTTCTGTCTGTCATCTGCTTATGATCCTCAACACCCCTCCAAATAATAATAGACCTTCACTAGACTTCTGGCTGACAACGATCGTGGAAACTTGGTTTAAGGTTGCTTGTGCACTTAGTTTAAACCTTTCTATACTAAAGCATCATTGATGAGTATTTATCCCATAGGAAACGTTCAGATAACAAGTTTAACCCTTTCTATACTAAAGCATCATTGATGAGTAGTTATCCCATACGAAATGTTCAGATAACAAGTTTAACCCTTTCTATACTAAAGCATCATTGATGAGCAGTTATCCATAGGAAATGTTCAGATAATAAGTTTAACCCTTTCTATACTAAAGCATCATTGATGAGCAGTTATCCATAGGAAATGTTCAGATAATAAGTTCAACAAACATGAGCTTAGTATCTGAACATTTCCCTCCAATAAATAGAGGTCCTGCACTTTTATTTATCTGTCGTCTCCTTTTATCACCTCAATATCCCTCCAAATCAATAATAGACTATTCCGATGTACACTTTTTAACTGGCTCGGTGAACCCATTTAGTATAGAAAGGGTTATGGTTGTTGTGAACTTGGTTTAAAGTTATTATTTAATGTTGTTGTGTTTATATTTTATAAATTCTCAGAGTGAAATTTCTTCTATTTACTGACATTGTCTTCCATTAGTTTGAATAACATATTTTTTCCCACAGTAAAGCAGGACAGTATATATTTATATAGAGAATAATCTAGATTTATAAAACAATTAATTTTATTCACAATTATGTATTACAAACAATATATATTTACAAAAAAATGTTTTACAGATAATGAAAATTGACAATAAATTATTTCATCACAGCTTTGCTTTGGACAATTCATATTTATGACACTCATGGGGTTAACTTAGCATGTGTATTGCATGTTGGTGGGGGCACAGAGGGGGGTCATGCCTCTAACTCATCACAGCTTTTCTTTGGACAATTCATATTTATGACACTCATGGGGTTAAGTTAGCATGTGTATTGCATGGAGGTGGGCAGGGAGGTCATGCCTCCAACTCATTATCACAAACATTTTAAAGCTGGTAGCAGCATTAAAACAAATATTTTTAATGATTTTATCTCGGGATCAAATGGGAAAAAATACATACTTCAGCCATATGTACATGTCACTTTTAAAGGGGTACTGTATGCCAAATGTTGTTGTTGGTTTCTATAGTCTCCGAGTCGGAGAATAAGGTAACAATTTTTCCATTATTTGAAAGTCTGTTGAGTAGGAAGTCATGTTACGGATGACAAATTTACCGGAATGCAAAAATACAAATTGTCGTTGTCGAGTAATTTTTGTAAAGTTTTCAACCAAATGAATCAAATAAAAGTTATATTATATGCATACTAGTCCCATATAATCATTTAAGTTATTGTATCGTCGCTAGTCAGTGAGTGGCTTGAGTGTTCTCCCCAGTAAATCCAGTATCCCTCAATTACTGTTTTTGATTACGGTAATTCGTAATTTAATTGACGCCATTTTATGGCTCCAGTCATAAATTCAATTTATATCAAATTATTAACTTTTAAATTATTAAATGTTAAGATAGCCTATTAACCTGAGCGTTTACAGAATACATCTTCGACTCAAATTACTTATGTTTCTATATATTATCGATATTAGATCGTTGTTGTCACCGGAAATTTAATGAAAATGGCGTACAGTACCCCTTTAAAAACCCAGCTATTTTGTTTTACATCAACCTTCTATTTCACTGAATAAGCACTTTATACCATGCGTTATACCAAGTCAACATTCATACACAAGATTGCCCATGTGTGCACAATGAGCTCATCATGGAGGTCTCTAACCGAGAAATAGTTGTCTGCTACATCCGTCCCCACAAGGCTGAACATATGCACTGCCACAGCGCTAATGAACCCCATGTAATTCAATCATATGTCCCAAGAGGTTTACTATTCATTTGCATATCATGGGATATCTATCACATTGAAACCTAACATCAGCAGTAATTGAGTTACTGTTCTTCTGCACATAACACTATCCTGCTAATATCAATGCATTGTTTGAGTCAAACATATACATACATACGTGACCAAAACACAGATTCAATTACATCAACAGTATATATTACGTATATATACTATGCGATGTTTAGCCAAAAACATATATTTTATTATGTTTGCGAACATCAATGTTTATTTAAAGCTAAAGCATCACCAGCCATTTCTGTTAAAATAACTTTCAAGGCTACAGATTAACACAATAATATGATGTCATGACGTAGTGCAGGAGTAGGATACACATCTTGAGAGTGGAATAACATGACCGGTCTTCTGGGAGTGGGGATACGATTGATATTTTGACATAAAAAGTTGATGAAAATATAATAAATATAGTTATCACAAAGTTACTTTAGACAAAAACAGTCTCATCAGTCAGATAAACATGAGTAACACATCTTAAAATAGTATCACCAAAAACAGATAATGGTACATAGTAGCATAGCAACCCAGCTTACATGGAAACTACCTTAAAGTTAATACAATACTTCCGACATTGCAAGTTGATAACATTCAATGTATCACTTCAGACTGATGCATGGATGAAATCGGTAAAATTCTCAGTTGGAAAACGGCCATAACTGATCAAAATGGGCAGGCAGTATCATCCCATGTCCATGCCTTGAGAAAGTGTGTCTGTCATTTGCAGAATGAGGTCACCAGGGGGTGAATTTAGTGACGATATCCCACACGGTGGGCTAGCATCACCAAATTCACTTTTTTAATTTTATCTTTTTAAAAATTAGGGGATATAGAAACTGAATAGAAGTAACTAGAAACAATGATAATTTGTGACTTTAGATATACTTCCCAGAAAATGAGGCCTAATAAGAATGAGGTTCTCAGACGATGACATTAGTGATGCTAGCCTGCTGTGTAGGTAGCATCACTAAATTCACCTTCTGGGGACCTCATTCTGCAAATGACAGACACACTATTTCAAGACTTGTTGGCATGATGTTATGAAGGCATATTTCTGTAGATTTGATGAATTTTCAGATTTTCTTGTAGTTGGCTGCCTCTGGTGCATCGGATGGAGCGAATGTACCGGGCTGTTGAATCATTCAGATTTTCTTATCATTGGCCTCCTCGGGTGCATCGGATGGAATGAGTGTACAAGGTTGATGAATTATTCAGATTTTCTTGTAGTTGGCTGCCTCAGGTGCATCGGATGCAATGAGTTTACCAGGCTGATGGATGAGATCAATGGTGAAAGCTTTCGGTGGGAATTTGGGTGCTCCAGGCTGAAAATGATAAAATAAATCATGAGTTTTGATAAGATTGTACATCATTTATTTGTCCATTAATATATTTACATTATCAATTTTCATCCCTTGAATGAAACTGAGTGCAGGACTCACTGAACTTACTACTTACTGGGTCACTCCCAGGCAGACCTGAGCCTGTCATTTGCAGAATGAGGTCCCCAGAGGGTGAATTTAGTGACACTATCCCACATGGTGGGCTAGCATCACTAAATTCACCCTCTAGGGACCTAATTCTGCTTAGGCATCATCTTCTCTGGATAGTTTCTTTATTATCAAATTTATATAGAAACTTCTTCCCATAGATTCTAATTCTTTTTTAGTTTAGGTTCTCTATATCCCCAAATTGGCAGACGACACATTGCTTATTCGAGGTTCCCAATTGGTGTACATCACAATATTCACAATTTGGGAACTTCAATCTGAGTCTATGTCTCCCGTAGCAGATTAGGACATGCAGCATGAGGTTACCAGAGGGTGAATTTGGTGATACTAGCCCGCTATGTGGGATAGCGTCACTAAATTCACCCTCTGGGGGATCTCATTCTGCAAATGACAGGCACACTAAACTCAGACTTGTGCCCAGGGCTTAAAATCTAACGAGAATCAGAATCCTGATTCTCAGTTTGATTCTTGCAAAAGCAGCTGATACGCTGTAGAAATGCCATAATTATATTCTTGCAAATTTGGATGTATTTTAAGGCCTCACATCAATGTTGTAACAGAGAGAGAGAGAGAGCGAGATAGAGAGGGAGGGGGGTCTTAAATATAACTACTATGGTAGAGTGGTCTATTTGCCCTCAACTTGTTACAAATAAAATATTGGTCTTACGATCGGCATATTTGGGTTCTTGAATATTTATATCTGAATTCTTGGCTCAACATGAAGCACGATAGCTCATAACCATTTCATATTGAGGGAAATTATATAGAAAATTTATTTGAATTATAAAACTAAACAGAAGTATTTCTGAATATAATACAGTTTAAATAACAGAAATGAAGGAGAAACACAAATGAAAAGATTTGTCATCAAATTTATCTTCACCACTGACACCACATATTTCATATTTTAGTAAACACAAACATAAAGTAATCAATAAAAAGTTTTATTTTAATTTTACAATATGGAAAAAAATAGTTGTAGGATGGTTTTGGACATTAAACTGCTGTTACCTCATGAAGAAATTCCAAGTTATCATATATAAAACTTACCGTTTCATCATCGTCAGACAACATGACTTCATTCCATGCCCGATTGTAGGTTACACTGGTGTAAATGTTTTCCATAGGCCTCAGTGCTAACGTTTTAGCGTATAGTGTTGGCAATATAAATGTTGGGTCCAAAATTTTCTTTAAATCTGAAAAATTGACATTTTGGGAAACTTTTTACACAAAAAAATCATGTCTGTCTAGCAGGGAATTCGCCTTTAAATCTTATGTTTTCGTAACTAGTGTCAGAACCGCATAAAAAAATACAGTCATATTTTAGACCACACCAAAAAATTCAAACTTCACTACAAAGGGTTAATTCCTGTGCCAATTGTTATTTTACCTATGGGAAATCATAGGGAAGAGGTGTGATGATTTTTTTATGTGAAAAGCACACAAGGCTATTGACCAATCAGGGCCCAGTGTCTATTTTATTCTCTCCTATATATTCCTCCCGCATCCGCTAAATGTCGCTCGGAACCTTATTTACACCAGTGTAACCTGTACTCCCCTCGCACCAATGTGCATGCTATTGCAAGCTTGTCAGCTAGCGTCTGTAGAATGAGAAACCAGAAAATTAACCCGTATTTTCTGAATGGTGTTTTCCAATTCAATTCTAACAGTATACAATGGATTGTCTATTGTTCACATGTAGGGACCTTCTGATAATATATGAGAAGTAGAGAAACATCCTGAGGATTGCATTCATTTATTTGTACGGATAAGGCTATAGGGTCCTGCAAATATGCAATGTTTGATTCGTTATTCGACTCAGGTCTCAATATTCGGTTTAAATATCCCAAGGTAAACACTGGGAATTGTTCTATCATTCTCTGTTAATATTTCAAATAAAATTTACTCGATGTTGATGGAAAATGATTGCAGGTTATGTGAAATTATGAAATCATTCGCTTGAATGCTACTGAACATATTACTAATAAACTACAAGTAAGAACAATCAATATGTTAGCCTGCGATCAACTGGAATAATGTATAATTTATTCAAACTCAGTCCGGCAAGCATGAACTCACAACCAAGTGGACCATATGCTCAAGCCTCGAAATAATTATGTATGTCATTTGCAAAATGAGGTCCCCAGAGGGCTAGCATAACTAAATTCATCCTCTGGGGATACCGTCATTCTTATCTATTAATTAAATGCAGTGAATCTCAATGGCGAAATCATTTGCGTTAGTTTATCGCCGATAGTTGCGTCCCGAATCAAGAAGTAAATATTTACAATTGAGCATAGTTCTGACGATGTTTTCTATGGAGTGGTAGCGTCGATTTGCTACAAATTTTCGGCGATGTTAATAGAATGTTGCTTTCCTCCAGTTGTCATAGTGCCTGAATACTAACTTACCAGTTTCACGCACCCAAACAATTACATAATATTGTCTTTAAAAAATTACAAATAGGGTCCTATAGAGGGAACAGTCAAGAGGTTTCAAATTGGGAGGTCACTTCTCCCTATTTGATTATTTGGGAGAAGTGGGCTGTTATCAAGGAGAACTCATAATGGCTCAAATTCACTTTACACCCAAACATAACCATTCTATTACCCAATAAGTATTAAGCAATACAACATCCCATTTATAAAACCATTATACTGAGTAAGGAGTCAGGACATGTTATAATCAGAAACACACTTTATATATGTTGCAGGGACATATACATATTGTTATGTGAGAGAGGTCACTTCTCCCAAGGACAAAAATAGGGAGAAGCATAATACTTTAGGGAGTTGGTTCCTGGTATTATGTCACTAGAATTTGTTTTCATTTTGCCATATCTGTAGTTAGTTTTGGTTTTCAACAATACTAACAAAAACATCATATGGAGATAAGTTCTCTTATCCTTAATGCGGGAGTTTACTTCCAGATTGTGTCCTTAAATTGTAATGGCCATGTGTCCTTAATTTCTATTTCTTAGTGGTAATCAAATCATTCGTTGCCGTGAAACATGAGAATGCCAAGCATGACAATGGATAAATATTCTGTTCACAGTTAGGCATAACCTGTCATCAGCGATGAAGCCAACAACCAAAAAAACTGCTGAATTGGAAATCGTGCCCATGAAAGAAAATTTCTCTGAACCAAGCCTCCAAATAGTGTGTTTGTCATCACAAAATTTACCCTCTGGGTACCTCATTCTGCTGAGGCCTCAACTGCTATGGGAAACCTAGGATCAGATTGAAGATCCTCAGTTGAAATTGGTGATGTTCACTCATTAGTCACATTGATAATGCATTTTATCTTCTGCAAATTAGGGGATATAGAAACTTCCCAGAAGGGAAAAGTAACTAAAAACAATATCAATTTGACACTATAGATACTTCCCAGAAGATGAGGCCTATATTAAAGCAGAATGAGGTCCCTAGAGGGTGAATTTGGTGATGCTAGCCCACTGTGTGGGATAACATCGCTAAATTCACCATCTGGGGGATCTCATTCTGCAAATGACAGACACACTATTTGCAGGCTTTCTCTGATTGCGAGATATACATGTATATACATGTGTACCATAAAATCTGTACCTTGACGACTTCCATTTCACCATTACAATCATAATAAGCTTTGTTTTTAATATAAACTATCACGGAAACAGAACCATATCACCTTACTGCGAGTGGCACAAGTCTGAGTTTAGTGTACCTGTCATTTGCATAGGGGGCAAGCATCACTAAATTTACCCTCTGGGAACCTCATTCTGCATGGCCTCATCTGCTATGGGAGACATAGACTCAGATTGAAGTTACCCAATGGTGCATATTGTGATCTACCCCCATTGAGAACCTTGATTATGCAATGTGTCATCCAATTTGCGGATATAGAGAAACTAAACAAAATGAAAGTGTCAATGACACTGTAGCTCAACTTTGGGAAGAAGTTAATTTGTGTGATGAGCAATGAATGGAAAGATTTTGAATTGAATTTTGAAATCCAAGATGGCCACTGGCAGCCATGTTTTTTGTCCGAATGACCCCAAAATGACTCGTTCCCATCTACATTCCAATTTCAATAGCCATGACAAATTTTATGATGATCAGACTAAAGCTACGACCTGTAGCCCGTGCTAATGGATTGAATTTTGAAATCCAAGATGGCCACTGGCGGCCATGTTGTTTGTCCGAATGACCCCAAAATGACTCGTTCCCATCTACATTCCAATTTCAATAGCCATGACAAATTTCATGATGATCAGACTAAAGGTACGACCTGTAGCCCGTGCTAAAGGATTTAGTCATACAAAGAGTAAAATCCAAAATGGCTGCTGGTGGCCATGTTTTTTTGCCGAATGACCCCAAAATGACTCGTTCCCATCTACATGTCAATGTTAACATTCTTGACAAATTTCATGATGATCAGAACAAAGGTACGACCTGTAGCCCGTGCTAATGGATTGAATTTTGAAATCCAAGATGGCCGCTGGCGGCCATGTTGTTTGTCCAAATGACCCGTTCCCATCTACATTCCAATATCAACAGCCATGACAAATTTCATGATGATCAGACTAAAGGTACGACCTGTAGCCCGTGCTAAAGGATTTAGTCATACAAAGAGTAAAATCCAAAATGGCTGTTGGCAGCCATGTTTTTTGCCGAATGACCCCAAAATGACCCATTCCCATCTACATGTCATTGTTAACATCCATGAAAAAATTTATGATGATCTGACCAAAGGTACGACCTGTAGGCCGTGCCAAAGAATTTAGTCATGCAAAGAGTAAAATCTAAGATGGATGCCGGTGGCCATGTATTTTGGCCGAACAGAACGATCTGTAGCCCGTGCTAATGGATTGAATATTGAAATCCAAGATGGCCACTGGCGGCCATGTTTTTTTCCCAAATGAACCCAAAATGACTCGATCCCATCTACATGCCAATGTCAACAGCTATGACAAATTTCATAATGATCCGACCAAAGGTACGACCTGTAGCCCGTGCTAAAGGAAATTGTTGATGCATCACGCACACACACACGACAAAGCCATGGCAATAGCTCAAACTTTACAAAGTAAAGTTGAGCTAAAAATGTTTCTATAGAAATTTGATAATAAAGAAACTTTCCAGAGAAGATGAGGTCACCAGAGGGTGAATTTAGTGATGCTAGCCCGCTATGTGGGTTAGCATCACTAAATTCACCCTCTGGGGACCTCAATCTGCAAATGACAGGCACACAAAACTCAGACTTGGAGTGTCACAAAGTTTGAACATCACGGTTTTCTCACATTCTCGTAGTCATCAATATTTGTGAAAAGGTTTTTGGGTGGTCCGAAAAACTTCCGACTACTATGATCAATTCATATTCTTATCAGTACTAGTCCATTATACGAAAGGTGCCCATGGTTGTAACTGAAGCTTTGGAGTTTTTGCTGTGGAATGATTGTATGTTCGCTCATGCAGTTTTATACATTCACTAATCAATGTCTTTCAATGTTGTTGTGGCCAAAGTTTCCTACATTTTTGCCAGCCAGTGAAATATTAACCCTTTCATGGTGGGAGCTGCGCTGCTGCAGCATTAAATATCCTGGGCCAGTGCATTCTCTTATATATGAAAGTATCCCATAGGGAGCCTCGTATATACAAGAGAATGCACTGGCTTACAACATCAAAGTAAATATTGTTAGGCCATTGTATTCTCTTATATATGCAAGGCTCCCTAAATATAAGAGAATGCATTGGTACAGGGTTTTCTTTTAATTTTTTTATTTCTTTATCTATTTTTCTGTCTGTCATCTGCTTACGATCCTCAACACCCCTCCAAATAATAATAGACCTTCACTAGACTTCTGGCTGACAACGATCGTGGAAACGTGGTTTAAGGTTGCTTGTGCACTTAGTTTAAACCTTTCTATACTAAAGCATCATTGATGAGTATTTATCCCATAGGAAACGTTCAGATAACAAGTTTAACCCTTTCTATACTAAATCATCATTGATGAGTATTTATCCCATACGAAATGTTCAGATAACAAGTTTAACTCTTTCTATACTAAAGCATCATTGATGAGCAGTTATCCATAGGAAATGTTCAGACAATAAGTTTAACCCTTTCTATACTAAAGCATCATTGATGAGCAGTTATCCATAGGAAATGTTCAGATAATAAGCTCAACAAACATGAGCTTAGTATCTGAACATTTCCCTCCAATAAATAGAGGTCCTACACTTTTATTTATCTGTCGTCTCCTTTTATCACCTCAATATCCCTCCAAATCAATAATAGACTATTCCGATGTACACTTTTTAACTGGCTCGGTGAACCCATTTAGTATAGAAAGGGTTATGGTTGTTGTGAACTTGGTTTAAAGTTGTTATTTAATGTTGTTGTGTTTATATTTTATAAATTCTCAGAGTGAAATTTCTTCTATTTACTGACATTGTCTTCCATTAGTTTGAATAACATATTTTTTCCCACAGTAAAGCAGGACAGTATATATTTATAGAGAGAATAATCTAGATTTATAAAACAATTAATTTTATTCACAATTATGTATTACAAACAATATATATTTACAAAAAAATGTTTTACAGATAATGAAAATTGACAATAAATTATTTCATCACAGCTTTGCTTTGGACAATTCATATTTATGACACTCATGGGGTTAACTTAGCATGTGTATTGCATATTGGTGGGGGCACAGAGGGGGTCATGCCTCTAACTCATCACAGCTTTTCTTTGGACAATTCATATTTATGATACTCATGGGGTTAAGTTAGCATGTGTATTGCATGGAGGTGGGCAGGGAGGTCATGCCTCCAACTCATTATCACAAACATTTTAAAGCTGGTAGCAGCATTAAAACAAATATTTTTAATGATTTTATCTCGGGATCAAATGGGAAAAAAATACATGCTTCAGCCATATGTATATGTCACTTTTAAAAACCCAGCTATTTTGTTTTACATCAACCTTCTATTTCACTGAATAAGCACTTTATACCATGCGTTATACCAAGTCAACATTCATACACAAGATTGCCCATGCGTGCACAATGAGCTCATCATGGAGGTCTCTAACCGAGAAATAGTTCTCTGCTACATGGGCCCACACAAGGCTGAACATATGCACTGCCACAGTGCTAATGAACCCCATGTAATTCAATCATATGTCCCAAGAGGTTTACTATTCATTTGCATATCATGGGATATCTATCACATTGAAACCTAACATCAGCAGTAATTGAGTTACTGTTCTTCTGCACATAACACTATCCTGCTAATATCAATGCATTGTTTGAGTCAAACATATACATACGTGACCAAAACACAGATTCAATTACGTCGACAGTATATATTACGTATATATACTATGCGATGTTTAGCCAAAACATATATTTATTTATATGTTTGCGTACATCAATGTTTATATAAAGCTAAAACATCACCAGCCATTTCTGTTAAATAACTTTCAAGGCTACAGATTGACACAATAATATGATGTCATGACGTAGTGCAGGAGTAGGATACACATCTTGAGAGTGGAATAACATGACCGGTCTTCTGGGAGTGGGAATACGATTTATATTTTGACATAAAAAGTTGATGAAAATATAATAAATATAGTTATCACAAAGTTACTTTAGACAAAAACAGTCTCATCAGTCAGATAAACATGAGTAACACATCTTAAAATAGTATCACCAAAAACAGATAATGGTACATAGTAGCATAGCAACCCAGCTTACATGGAAACTACCTTAAAGTTAATACAATACTTCCGACATTGCAAGTTGATAAAATTCAATGTATCACTTCAGACTGATGCATGGATGAAATCGGTAAAATTCTCAGTTGGAAAACGGCCATAACTGATCAAAATGGGCAGGCAGTATCATCCCATGTCCATGCCTTGAGAAAGTGTGTCTGTCATTTGCAGAATGAGGTCACCAGGGGGTGAATTTAGTGACGATATCCCACACGGTGGGCTAGCATCACCAAATTCACTTTTTTAATTTTATCTTTTAAAAAATTAGGGGATATAGAAACTGAATAGAAGTAACTAGAAACAATGATAATTTGAGACTTTAGATATACTTCCCAGAAAATGAGGCCTAATAAGAATGAGGTTCTCAGACGATGACATTAGTGATGCTAGCCTGCTGTGTAGGTAGCATCACTAAATTCACCTTCTGGGGACCTCATTCTGCAAATGACAGACACACTATTTCAAGACTTGTTGGCATGATGTTATGAAGGCATATTTCTGTAGATTTGATGAATTTTCAGATTTTCTTGTAGTTGGCTGCCTCTGGTGCATCGGATGGAGCGAGTGTACCGGGCTGTTGAATCATTCAGATTTTCTTATCATTGGCCTCCTCGGGTGCATCTGATGGAATGAGTGTACAAGGTTGATGAATTATTCAGATTTTCTTGTAGTTGGCTGCCTCAGGTGCATCGGATGCAATGAGTTTACCAGGCTGATGGATGAGATCAATGGTGAAAGCTTTCGGTGGGAATTTGGGTGCTCCAGGCTGAAAATGATAAAATAAATCATGAGTTTTGATAAGATTGTACATCATTTATTTGTCCATTAATATATTTACATTATCAATTTTCATCCCTTGAATGAAACTGAGTGCAGGACTCACTGAACTTACTACTTACTGGGTCACTCCCAGGCAGACCTGAGCCTGTCATTTGCAGAATGAGGTCCCCAGAGGGTGAATTTAGTGACACTATCCCACATGGTGGGCTAGCATCACTAAATTCACCCTCTAGGGACCTAATTCTGCTTAGGCATCATCTTCTCTGGATAGTTTCTTTATTATCAAATTTATATAGAAACTTCTTCCCATAGATTCTAATTCTTTTTTAGTTTAGGTTCTCTATATCCCCAAATTGGCAGACGACACATTGCTTATTCGAGGTTCCCAATTGGTGTACATCACAATATTCACAATTTGGGAACTTCAATCTGAGTCTATGTCTCCCGTAGCAGATTAGGACATGCAGCATGAGGTTACCAGAGGGTGAATTTGGTGATACTAGCCCGCTATGTGGGATAGCGTCACTAAATTCACCCTCTGGGGGATCTCATTCTGCAAATGACAGGCACACTAAACTCAGACTTGTGCCCAGGGCTTAAAATCTAACGAGAATCAGAATCCTGATTCTCAGTTTGATTCTTGCAAAAGCAGCTGATACGCTGTAGAAATGCCATAATTATATTCTTGCAAATTTGGATGTATTTTAAGGCCTCACATCAATGTTGTAACAGAGAGAGAGAGAGAGCGAGATAGAGAGGGAGGGGGGTCTTAAATATAACTACTATGGTAGAGTGGTCTATTTGCCCTCAACTTGTTACAAATAAAATATTGGTCTTACGATCGGCATATTTGGGTTCTTGAATATTTATATCTGAATTCTTGGCTCAACATGAAGCACGATAGCTCATAACCATTTCATATTGAGGGAAATTATATAGAAAATTTATTTGAATTATAAAACTAAACAGAAGTATTTCTGAATATAATACAGTTTAAATAACAGAAATGAAGGAGAAACACAAATGAAAAGATTTGTCATCAAATTTATCTTCACCACTGACACCACATATTTCATATTTTAGTAAACACAAACATAAAGTAATCAATAAAAAGTTTTATTTTAATTTTACAATATGGAAAAAAATAGTTGTAGGATGGTTTTGGACATTAAACTGCTGTTACCTCATGAAGAAATTCCAAGTTATCATATATAAAACTTACCGTTTCATCATCGTCAGACAACATGACTTCATTCCATGCCCGATTGTAGGTTACACTGGTGTAAATGTTTTCCATAGGCCTCAGTGCTAACATTTTAGCGTATAGTGTTGGCAATATAAATGTTGGGTCCAAAATTTTCTTTAAATCTGAAAAATTGACATTTTGGGAAACTTTTTACACAAAAAAATCATGTCTGTCTAGCAGGGAATTCGCCTTTAAATTTTATGTTTTCGTAACTAGTGTCAGAACCGCATAAAAAAATACAGTCATATTTTAGACAACACCAAAAAATTCAAGCTTCACTACAAAGGGTTAATTCCTGTGCCAATTGTTATTTTACCTATGGGAAATCATAGGGAAGAGGTGTGATGATTTTTTTATGTGAAAAGCACACAAGGCTATTGACCAATCAGGGCCCAGTGTCTATTTTATTCTCTCCTATATATTCCTCCCGCATCCGCTAGATGTCGCTCGGAACCTTATTTACACCAGTGTAACCTGTACTCCCCTCGCACCAATGTGCATGCTATTGCAAGCTTGTCAGCTAGCGTCTGTAGAATGAGAAACCAGAAAATTAACCCGTATTTTCTGAATGGTGTTTTCCAATTCAATTCTAACAGTATACAATGGATTGTCTATTGTTCACATGTAGGGACCTTCTGATAATATATGAGAAGTAGAGAAACATCCTGAGGATTGCATTCATTTATTTGTACGGATAAGGCTATAGGGTCCTGCAAATATGCAATGTTTGATTCGTTATTCGACTCAGGTCTCAATATTCGGTTTAAATATCCCAAGGTAATCACTGGGAATTGTTCTATCATTCTCTGTTAATATTTCAAATAAAATTTACTCGATGTTGATGGAAAATGATTGCAGGTTATGTGAAATTATGAAATCATTCGCTTGAATGCTACTGAACATATTACTAATAAACTACAAGTAAGAACAATCAATATGTTAGCCTGCGATCAACTGGAATAATGTATAATTTATTCAAACTCAGTCCGGCAAGCATGAACTCACAACCAAGTGGACCATATGCTCAAGCCTCGAAATAATTATGTATGTCATTTGCAAAATGAGGTCCCCAGAGGGCTAGCATAACTAAATTCATCCTCTGGGGATACCGTCATTCTTATCTATTAATTAAATGCAGTGAATCTCAATGGCGAAATCATTTGCGTTAGTTTATCGCCGATAGTTGCGTCCCGAATCAAGAAGTAAATATTTACAATTGAGCATAGTTCTGACGATGTTTTCTATGGAGTGGTAGCGTCGATTTGCTACAAATTTTCGGCGATGTTAATAGAATGTTGCTTTCCTCCAGTTGTCATAGTGCCTGAATACTAACTTACCAGTTTCACGCACCCAAACAATTACATAATATTGTCTTTAAAAAATTACAAATAGGGTCCTATAGAGGGAACAGTCAAGAGGTTTCAAATTGGGAGGTCACTTCTCCCTATTTGATTATTTGGGAGAAGTGGGCTGTTATCAAGGAGAAGTCATAATGGCTCAAATTCACTTTACACCCAAACATAACCATTCTATTACCCAATAAGTATTAACCCTTTACCCAACAGAAGGACCCTGTGCCAATGCATTCTCTTATATATGCGAGTCGACCATAGGTCACCTCGCATATATAAGAGAATGCATTGGCTTAACACATTAAAAATTATAAAATTGTTAAAGAATGTAAGAAAAAATGGTAAAAAGTGTTAAAAAAGGCCAATGCATTCTCTTATATATGCGAGGCGACCTATGGTCGACTCGCATATATAAGAGAATGCATTGGCACAGGGCATAACTGTAACTATCACAATGTGGTCAAGGAGCCGGTTCCAATGATATCCATATTTGTATGGTTCTATTGAGACAGACCGAAGATATTTTAGGCTGTTGAAGCTTTATTTGGCCGGTTTGTTGGGTAAAGGGTTAAGCAATACAACATCCCATATATAAAACCATTATACTGAGTAAGGAGTCAGGACATGTTATAATCAGAAACACACTTTATATATGTTGCAGGGACATATACATACTGGTATGTGAGAGAGAGGTCACTTCTCCCAAGGACAAAAATAGGGAGAAGCACAATACTTTAGGGAGTTGGTTCCTGGTATTATGTCACTAGAATTTGTTTTCATTTTGCCATATCTGTAGTTAGTTTTGGTTTTCAACAATACTAACAAAAACATCATATGGAGATAAGTTCTCTTATCCTTAATGCGGGAGTTTACTTCCAGATTGTGTCCTTAAATTGTAATGGCCATGTGTCCTTAATTTCTATTTCTTAGTGGTAATCAAATCATTCGTTGCCGTGAAAACATGAGAATGCCAAGCATGACAATGGATAAATATTCTGTTCACAGTTAGGCATAACCTGTCATCAGCGATGAAGCCAACAACAACAAAAACTGCTGAATTGGAAATCGTGCCCATGAAAGAAAATTTCTCTGAACCAAGCCTCCAAATAGTGTTTTTCATCACAAAATTTACCCTCTGGGTACCTCATTCTGCCGAGGCCTCAACTGCTATGGGAAACCTAGGATCAGATTGAAGATCCTCAGTTGAAATAGGTGATGTTCACTCATTAGTCACATTGATAATGCATTTTATCTTCTGCAAATTAGGGGATATAGAAACTTCCCAGAAGGGAAAAGTAACTAAAAACAATATCAATTTGACACTATAGATACTTCCCAGAAGATGAGGCCTATATTAAAGCAGAATGAGGTCCCTAGAGGGTGAATTTGGTGATGCTAGCCCACTGTGTGGGATAACATCGCTAAATTCACCATCTGGGGGATCTCATTCTGCAAATGACAGACACACTATTTGCAGGAGAAGAATAGATGCCTCGTTAGAGTCACATCTAAAAATAGAATCTTTGGGTCTAAAATTGTTTGTACTAAAATATTCCCAAAACTTCCAAAATATCAAAACCCAAAAAAAAATTCAAAAATTCCAAAATTTATTTTTTCCAAAAAATTTCAAAACCCTAAAATTATTTTTTCCAAAAAATTTCAAAACTTCCAAAAAATTTTAAAACCCCAAAATTTCAAAAGAAAAAATTTCAAAACCCTCAAAATTATTTCTCTAAAAAAAAGTTTAAATAAAAAATTTATAACGAGTTTTTCGGTTTCTGATAATCTCGATATTAAAAAATATCGAATGTTAAATTATTTGCGCGTAATATCTTTCGTTATTTTTTTGTTCAACCAATGTTTCAATGTATTTATTAATCGATGTTTAGAAATATCTTTATACCAATTATATGTGTATGGACAGTCGCTGTAATGTTGGACATTGTGACCAACGGTATGAATGCATACATTCCAGTGTTTAACGGACGCAGTTCATATAATTGTCATACCTGAAAATAGACACCATTACTTTTTACATAAATAATAAAGAGCGTTTATTCTTTACTTATCTCTATATGAAGTTATTGAGTATATGACAGGCGTGTATTTTCGTCAATTATTGGAAGTATTGAAATGTACTATGTTGAATTACTAACGGTCGAAAATGGTAAGGCGAAATTACAACCCCCCAGAATGAACTGTCATATTGAATGAATGATGATTTAATCTCAGCCATTTTTACATGGAACATGAGCGATGTACACGCAATCACACACGCCACATTGGTGTTAACAATGTGTCTTTCACACCTTTGCTTTACCAAATGAATTCTATTATTTCCCCGGTCACAGCTATATTGTATTCAGAAAACATATCGATTTAATGTCAGAACAAACGGGGTTAGTATCAATTAAGGTTGATAAACTGTGTCATTCACACGATAATTAGTTAGCCAAAAACATGCATACATATTACGTCAGGTCGTGAGACACTCAATTATAGAAATTGCTTTGAGGACATTGTTATAATAACATTACGTAATAACCCCTTATCACTCCAGTCACACTTACGACCATTTTGTATGCCGAAAACTCCAGGTAGCACCGATGATGTAACATTATATCACTGCTATTGTGCCAATGATAGGTTCAGACATGTTCTATGTTTAGAAATAGATAATCTGCAGGTATTCTCAGCGGGGGGGGGAACACAGGGTTACGTAATAATAACCAGTTAAACAACTAATGTTGCCTCGTCCGTACAAAACCAATTATCGGCCTATTCATACATTACGTTCATATATATATAATCTTATATAATGTTACGTAATCCGTGCTTGCATATGTTCGGGATTTTATGGTATAAAAATATAGCTTACTAAGCTGTATTCCATATAGTGAATATACGCCGCTGTAATCACTGCTCAGGACTTCTCGAAAAATGGCTGAAGAAATAATGACACCTCTAACAGTGGATGAAATTTATGAAATAGAATGTATTCTGCAAGACATCGAAGAATACGACAAGGCTATCGTAGCTTATCAACTGGATGAAGATATAATTGAAGCATCTACGCTTTGTTCAGGAGATGACCCATGGCCGAACCAAATCGGATACGGAGAACATGATGCGTCTAAAAATGATGTTAACAACTCACAACCCGGTACAGCTGGACCATCAGGATTACAAAACCGAGAAGACGAAGAAGGAGCTGTAAAATCAGACAATCAAACAGCCGACAGTTCTGATAATCAAATAACTGGATATAGCATTCGCAAAAGGAGTGAACGAATCTTCGGAAACAATTTGGCAACACAGAGAACATATGAGATCAAATTAGATGAAATTTACAAAGAGAAAAAGTTAATCGACATATACAGGAATCTACATTCAATGTTCGAGGACACTATTCAAAGAGCTCGTGGAAATTTGGCTGACAATGATCTTGGCAGAGTTATCATTCACCATGAGAGTTTGGACAACCCTATAGTAGTTCCGTTACAAACGTTGCAAACGTTAAATGCTAACACTGTGATTGACAGAATCGAACTCGTTTTGAACAGTAATCAAACACTGACTGTCAATCAAAGTTTCCACATAGATATAGGCACCATCGAGTTACCTAAAGGCGGAGCACGGAGGAGGATAACGGCTTTACATGATGAAAGTAACAATCTAAGAAATAAAACATCGATCGTTACGATTGAAAATACCGACAATATGTGTATGGCTCGGGCTATCGCCACATGTTGGTGTAAATTAAATATTTGCAGTCCTGATGAATGGCTAGAAATAACACAGAATAGAGGAACCAGAAATAATTTACAACTCATCATGGAATACAGAAAAGTACCGAGCAGTTATTACAAAAATGTGACGGTCAAAAAACGCACGGAGCAAGGAAAATTAGCCAAAGCAATTAGTGTCATCGCAGGTGTATCAACAGACAGACCGGCCAGTTTAGCAGATCTAAAAGCATTCGAGGAAACTCTGAATTTGACAATACTAGTCATCAGTGCTAGACTGGGTAATAAATTCATTACCAGCGCGCCTACAGACGGTATAGAAAGACCCGTGATATATTTATATCTCACTGCTAATGAACATTTCCACGCTATACAATCCATAACGGGATTCTTTAGCGCACAATATTTCTGTGTGCATTGTTTAAAACATTATTCAAACAAAGGAAAGCATTATTGTGAACACACCTGTTTCGTGTGCAAAAGCGATAAATGTGAACAAAGTGAAAACAAAGAACATTGTTCAGATTGTAATATGACGTGTATGTCTCATCAATGTTTCGTGCGTCATAAAGCAAAACCTATTAATCAAGCATCGGGAGAAACCACAGCTCCTTGTCAAAAATGGTGGAAATGCTTGGACTGTACAAAAGTCATGGAGAGACGGAAAAGACGTCCGAATCAACACGTGTGCGGAGAAACATTTTGTAGATCGTGTGACAAATACACAATGGGACCACACGAATGTTATGTAAGGGCCATACCTCCCGTTACTGATGATGAAAGAGCTAAATTCTGTTTCTTCGACTTCGAAACCATTCAACATGATATATTGGAATGTTCTGAAGGATATGCACCTTTACATACAAAGGATTGCCAGGACTGTAAAGAGGATCATATATGCAAGAAATGTGCTAAGTGTCAGGTGAGTCTTAACCTAATTGTAATATATATATATATGTAACACATTACAGTCGAAATCACGATAACGTAACGCTCTTTATTAAAGGCGCGCATAAGTAGAGACGCTCTTTCATTTTTTTAAAATTAGATTATCGCTGAACGCTCTTTAGTTGTTATCTCGCGTGTGAGATTACCATATAACAATTGCATACTTGAATTCGACCAAAGTTAACGGGTCTCAATATTAAAATTCAACTGAGTCACAGATGTTAAACCGAGTAATTAACTTTTTTAATTCTTGACACATTGAAAAAATGTGTACCATATTTTTTTGTGAAAAGAGATTTTGTAATTGTTATATAGTAAACTAACGTAACATATAATTGTTTTAACTTTATTGAACTTGATAGCTGCGTGCTTGAATCGACAATTATACAGGCTATATGTCGAATCATGATATGCATTTATAATATTGACACGTAGATTGGAACGAGTAATTTTTTAGGATCAACCAACAAACAATAGTAATACGTTAACGCTCTTTATTAACGTTGAACCCATACCAAAACATTTTTTTTTTTTAAATAATTATCTAAACAAAGTGTTGACGTTTTATTTTGTTTTTTATTATCGATAAAGCTAGAGGTTAAAACGTTCAATTATTACTTTTCAGAACTGTTTAAAAACATGGTGCGGAAAAGTCCAGCATACACCGAACTTCCTCGTCGCCCAAACAGCTTGCTACGAATGCATGCATGAATCGTTGGAAGTGAAACCGAACTGTAGAAATTGCGGACCTCTATGTGATGCGTGTATCGACAGTGATGACAAGAAGAAGAAAAAGAAGAGTGACCGAAATTTATGTTCGGATACATGCGGACTCCGAGAGGTTATATTTAGCGGTCCTGATACCGGTGAAAAGTTTGGAAAATGGTTATTCTCGGAACAACACAAAGGGTTCATAGCACTGGCTCACAACTTCAAGGGTTACGATGGATATTTTCTCATGGAATATCTCATTGATCAATCCTTGAGACCCAAAGTTATATATAATGGATCCAAATTGATGTACCTATACGTGGAAAAAGATCTTCATATAAAAGTACTGGACAGTCTCAGCTTTCTACCAATGAAGCTGGCACTGTTACCGAAAACTTTCGGTCTTGATGGCGAGAAAAAAGGATGGTTCCCGCACTTTTTCAATAAATCAGCCAACCAGAATTATGAAGGACCCTATCCGGATGTCAAATATTACGGCGCTGATTATATGAGTGTGGCTGAACGAAAAGACTTCACGAAATGGCACGCTGCTCAAACAAATGCAGTTTTCATCTTCAAGAAAGAATTATCGGATTATTGTCGTAGTGATGTCAATATTTTGAGACAAGCCTGCATAAAATTCAGAACCCACATCATGAATGCGACTGGAAATATACAACCCGTAATTGACGAGTTTTCTGGCGATATGAAGTTCAAACTGGTCGGTGCGGTTGATCCATTCCAATACGTTACAATCGCATCGGTATGTATGGGTATATTCAGAACGAAATTCGTCGACGAGGAATGGAGAGTGCGTCTAAGTACTGAAGGGAAAACGTGGCTTCCTGCTAAATGTAAAGATGGAACCTTGTCTATTTTATACAAAGGTGAATGGGTTCAAGACACAAAACTTCAAGATGAACGCGGCGTCCAAATTCGTGAGAAAGAATTTCTCAAATCCCAGATAGCTCGAATCCCCAAGACATCGTATAAAGATCAATACAGCAAAAGTTCTATTCAATGGCTGGAATGGCTGATGTTCAAAGACAAAGTTCACATAACTCACGCATTGAACGGCCGTGAAAAGAAACTCGATGATGCAAAGTACAGATTGGATGGTTATTGCGAAGAATTAAACACGGCATTCGAATTTCACGGCTGTCAATTCCATGGATGTGAACTTTGTCTGAGTCACGACAGAGACATAGTCAAGAATCCGATAACCAACCAGACACCTAATGAATTATACGGACTCACACAGAAAAAGAAGAAGTTTATAGAAAGTCGAGGCATGAAATATGTGTGCATTTGGGAACACGAGTTCGTCGCTGCTCGAAAGACTAATCCGGAGCTTCGTGACTTCATCGCTAGTTTAGACATTGTTGAGCGGCTAGAGCCTAGAGACAGTTTCTTCGGCGGCAGAACGAATGCAACTAAATTACACTACAAAGCTGCCGTTGGTGAGAAAATACACTATTTTGATTTCACGTCGCTGTATCCAAGTGTGCTCAAATACTCTCGCTATCCGATTGGACACCCTAAAATCATTTTGGGCGATGACATTACCGAGCTTAAGGATTACTTCGGAATAGCGCAAGTCAAGATTTTACCACCTAATGGACTCTATCACCCCGTATTACCGTATCGATCCGAAGGTAAACTGAAGTTTCCACTGTGCAGGACTTGTGCTGATAATGAAAATCAACGACCTTGCACGTGTACGTGCCAACAGAGAGCCATTACCGGCGTTTGGTGTATTCCTGAACTGGAGACAGCTGTCAAAGTGGGGTACAAGATTCTCAAAATATATGAAATATACCATTGGACCGAAACGTCAGACTATAGCCAACAAAATGGATTATTCACGGAATATATAAACACATTCCTAAAGTTCAAGCAGCAGGCTAGCGGTCCTCCGGATTGGATAAAATCTAACGAAGACATGGATAAATACATCACATCGTATAAAGACAACGAAGGTATATTACTGGACAGAGAAAGCATCGAAAAGAATCCAGGACTGAGGCAAATCAGCAAGCTCATGCTCAACTCATTTTGGGGGAAGCTAGGCCAAAACCAGAATTTCAAGCAGACCGAGTATTTCCATGAATCGGAACAAGACAATCTATTCCAGCTGATTTCAAATCCAATGAAACAAATGGAAAATTTTCATGTCATAACTGATGACATGCTTCAAATGGAGTGGACCTATCGAAAAGACTGTGTGCCTTGTGGAGCAGCGAATAACATATATTTGGCCACATTCACGACGTGTCACGCTCGATTAATGCTATATGAAGTTATTCATTCCTTGGACAGAAGAGTATTATATTACGACACGGATAGTTGTGTATTTAGCAGCACTGAGGATCAAATTAATCCCCCACTGGGCGACTATTTGGGCCAACTCACCAGCGAGCTAGATCCGGACGAATACATCGAAGAATTTGTTTCTGGAGGCCCCAAGAATTACGCTTATCGAACAAATAAAGCTAAAGAGACGTGTAAAGTTCGGGGGTTCTCTTTGAACTTTGAAAATTCACAGTTCATCAATTTCCAGACGATTAAAGAGCTGTTAGAATCTGGAAGCACAGTGCCCATCACCACAACCAATCCAAGGAAAATATGCAGATCGAAAGGAAAAAGAAAGATATATAACAGATCTGAGGACAAACAGTACCGAGTTGTTTATACCAAACGCAGACGATTGGATAACATGGATACACTGCCATATGGATATTGAACGAGGTACGTAATATATATATAATTTAATCGTCTATATTTGATCAAGGTTGTAATGAGAGTGTAAATATTCGATCGATGGTAGTTATCGGATTATACTAAGACTCGTTCAAACACGTTCGATGTTAGATAACATCGAGCGTGTATGAACACGTATTACTATAAACGTATGGCCGTCATTGGTCAATTTATCCAAGGTGTCCATTTTTTCGATCTATAAAATGCTACCCGATCCAATTCACAATTACAAATTCGGTAGTCCTATACTGTGCGTGTGAAATATTCTATACAGGTTAGTTATGAATTATGATTTCTATCATTACATTTTTACCTCCAGTACAATCTCATTTTTGGTTTATACTTAAACCAAAAACAACTATTTTTTTTTTTATTTTCTCAACGAAGAGTCACCATAATTCCAGATTATTCCGAATGACCAGATTAATTCATTCTCTAATTCTGAAATATATTTCGATTTACTTGTAGAAATGTAATCCAAAATCACGCCGCTGTTAAGTATTTGTTCAATCGTGAACAGTGTACCCGGTTCACGGAGAATGATATATCCGTGAATTATTGTCACTTCTTCAAAACTTCTCTGATTGAAAACCCAGTCTCGGTATTCTGCAAATCTCACAAAGTTATCTCCAATAAGTTCACGAATGTCATGTATTTTGTTTTTAGGAACGCCTCTAAATACCCAGCGATTTGAATACATTTGATTCAATATATCTTGTAAGAAATCAGTTTCAAATTCAGACCTCTCAATCAAAGATTTCAATCGTTGTACAGGAAAATATCCTTCATCTATATTCTTCAGTATTATTTTAATTTCTCTTATAAACCAATTGTGTAGTAGTTGTTTTTTTATTTCTGGATTTATAGTTGACATTTCAATTAGCTGATTGTATATTTTCTCCAGTATTTCTGCGGGTAGTATTCTCTCCATAATGAACTGACTCAATGACTCAATTTTCTTATTCTTATTGAGTATGCAGGCGGGGGGCGGGCCTCCCCTCTCCCCCCAGGGCGACAGGGCGGGGGCGGGGCTCCCCTCCCCAGGGCGGGCGGGGGCGGGCGGGCGGGCGGGCGGGCCTCCCCCTCCCCAGGGCGGGGGCGGGCGGGCGGGCGGGCGGGCCTCCCCCTCCCCAGGGGGGGCGGGGGGCGGGCGGGCGGGCGGGCCTCCCCCTCCCCAGGGCGGGCGGGGCGGGCGGGGGCGGGCCTCCCCCCACACCCCACATCCACCAAACGCATGAGCGGACTCCTTTCGGACTTTTGTATTCTCGATGTGTAACTGATAAGTAATGTTTTGTTTTCTTATTTTCCAGGTTCAAAATAAAAAAACAATGACTGATCAACCCGATGTTGAAGGAAACCAACGGACTGAAACCAACGAGAGGGCGTTCCATCCACAATGCTTGGCCCCGTTAGGAAATGACATTTTCCTATTTGACGGCCGATTCCAGGGAAATCTGTATATACACATACGAGAGTGCGGTGAAAGTTCTGCGGGCCATAAATTTCCGACAAAATCTGGAATAACATTAAATCTAAGGAGATTCAAAGAGTTGAAATCTTACTTAGCAGATATACATCAAGAAGTGGTCAGTTATCGTACCGGTGAAGACGATGTATTCATGAGACGGCATATCGGAGGGAATTTCTTCATTACGATAAAGAGCGGCATCCCGCGTGTTGACATTCGCAGGTATTGGCTGCCTGAACATTCAGATGATTTGTGTGCAACCAAATGCGGAATATCTCTGACATTCGACCAATTTGAAGAACTAGTTGGAGCTATATTCGTCCTGTGTGCTAATATTCCTGAAATTGATCAGACTGTGCAGTGCTATTTGACCGACGATCACCAAAACCAGGAAGGATCTTTAAGATGTATGGAATGCTGCCCCAACGGCGATAGAACGTGTTTGATTAACCGGATGCAGACATTGATCTAAACATTACTCCTATGATGCTACGAATAACTAATGTCGTATGTTCTGCAGATTTGAACTGTTCTATTAATCTAAGGGATTTGACACTCGACTGTTCGAACATTGAATACAATTCCAAAAAGTTTAGCGGAGTTGTATGGAAACATTCTAAATTCGGTGGATGTTGCCTCGTGTTTAACACGGGTAAAATCGTTGTTAACGGGCTTTCTGATAGTGTCAAACAGACACGAGTTCGATTGCGTCGGTACGCTCGACATATTCAAAAATGTGGTTGGCGAGTGAGATTAAATTCCATAAAAATTTTGACAATGTCTGCATTTTGTCAGTTAAATGGAAAACTTGACTTAAACATTTTAGTGAAACTTATGGAATGTTCTTACGAATTAGAGCTGTTCCCTGCGGCAATGTTCAGACGTGAGAAAATACATTTTACATGCTTTCATAATGGAAAAATTGTGATTACGGGCATTAAAAGTGAAAAGCAGATGTTAAATATTGTATATCCTACCATATGTGAACTTGAATTACTTTCAGAATAAATATATATATGTATCGATTATCTATATTTTTCATTCGGGGGGGGGGGGATGGCTCGCATACCTTTGTTTTTTAGGCTTTTGACGAAACAAACAAAAACAATAGATTTTTTTTTTTTTTTTTGACAACAGACCTAATACCACCTCACCGGACTCTCTCCACAGACCCCCCACCCCCACCCCCTCAACCCAGTCATATATATATATATATATATATATATATATATATTTTCCCAGTCATACATATGATAATATAAGAACGATAAATGATTGTATTTACAATATTTTATTTATATACATAATATAATTTAAAGAGTGTTTCTCTCGTTGTCGCTAATGAAGAGCGTTTACAGAATATATTTCAACATAAAATCCTTAATAATTAAATCATTATACATATAATTATTGGCACTGAAACGTCTCATTATATTTTCTAGACTGTATCCGCACAGTTTATAGAATGCAAAGTATATGCAATAGGGACCACATATATTAGAACCCTGTAATCTGTAAGCATTGCACTCGTAACGAGGTCCATTCAATAACAACACGTGTTTAAATCGTCCGTTGTAACACTCGGGTTTTAATCCCATAGGGTCGAAGAACTCTGATACGTTATGTTCCTGGAATGTCATCAATATCCAGTGGCGTCCAGGTTGGCTACTCTCGTCTGTGTTAACTATATACATCCGGGGATATTGGATATAAAGAGGTAATTTGTCTATGGGACAAACATCTATCTCATTATGGTTTGTGAAACTATTTATCGCCCTCATGAGTCCGCGTGTATTCATTATTCAATGCAAACTTTACGACTCTCGTCAACTTTGAGAACGGCAGGAAATTTTGCGTATACGATTACAGTACAATTGTCTTTCAAAGCCGATGAGAATTTAATTTCGAGGCGTGTGTGACCTTTGTGTGGTATGACCCTGTCGTGATTAATTCCTTGCGGGTTTATCCGATATATGCAATAACCTTTCGCATAATCCTCATAAGTAATATGAACGGCTTTTCGTTTCGCATCTTTTATTATCGTATTGTAAGCTTCTACATATTCCTTACTGGTAAAGTTCGGTTGGAGTGCTTGGGCGGGCATAGACTGCCCGTTGACGTAAAATCCGACGAAGTTGCATCCAAAAGTCGCAAAGTTGAACGGGTTCTTATCGCGTGAACCGCTTTCAGCCTTTGATGATACTAAGCCAATAATACAGCTACTGGGTACGTTTCCTTGAAATAGATTATCTTCTCCCAAACTGAATGCACCTTTTGACACTGTATACGTCTTTATGATAGATTTTGAAAAAGGATAACACGCGTTCTTTTTCTTGAGTGACTCAGTATGACTGAGTAATACACCGGGGTTAACTTTCACAGTGGCTAGTCTCAAATTAGCTTCCTGTATTTTCAACTTGTATGTCTCAGTGGTTCCCGCATACATCAGTCTAAAAACATCTCTCGTCTGCCAGAATTTTAACGTGAGCGGGAGACCATTTAGTAGTAATTTGTCCTGTTGGAAGAAGTCAAGCTGAATTGATCCCATAATATCCATTATTTGACTAGTACGGGTTGTTTTGGACCTGTAATACAGGCCAGAGTTCCCGCTTTTCGAATCTGCCAGGTCCATACCACCTGCCGTGTCCTTTTCGAACGCTTGTCCATGTAGCTGTTCCTTACGTTCAGTTTCTAAGAGTACATCGAAATATGCTTTGTATGGATAATTCGGACCGACTTGACTCACGGGAACTTGCTGTATATTCAAATCGACCTGCGAAAATATTGAATGTAGGGGTGCATTTATCAGACCCACATCGTCATTAACGGTTAGAGCCGAACCATCTTGCTTGGTTATTTTGAGTTTGAGAAGTAGCAATGTCCGTTTGAGGTCCATGTAGGTTGTGGCCATGGCGGGAATATTGAACTCTAAAGCTGCAGTGTCTGTCAGCTGATTCACGGGTCTGTAGTTTATCCATTCTGTCGCTTGTATTCCGCTGTCAACCGTGGGCGATTGAAATAATGCCAATTTAGAGGTATGGTACTCTCTGTATTCATTCATGGTTTATCCCACCAGGTGCTGGTTTTCACTTTCTTAGGGTTATGAGCCAAATCGTTAGGTAACACCCTCTTATTGTTTTTTTTTGACGTCTTACGTGCTTGTGTCAACTTATTTTCTGCAACTTCTGCTTTGGCCATTTCAATCGCTTGCGCTAGGGGTGTCACTACGTTAATATGTGGTTTTAGAACGTCTTCTTCTTCTTCACTATCGCTATTTTGAGTTTTGTCAATAAAGTAGCGACCCTCATTATCTGGCGTTAACTTCCCATTAATCATGTCCCTGAAATGTTTTCGCCACATTTCAATATCGGCTGGAATATACGTGATCGACATGTTTCTTCTTCAGATGTAGTGTACAGGTCACTCTTTTTTCTGCATTTATTTTAGAAAGTTTATCGCCTCTTATAAAAATCCTGAGACGCTGAAGTTTATCCTGTCTTACGTTTATGTAGAATGAGTCCTCAAAACTCCGCCAATGACCCGTATCACGTGTGTCTCTCTTTATAACCCGGAGGATGGGGTATGATGTGTCGCAGGCTATTGATTCTCCACATATGTCCGAACAAATATATAATAAATCCGTGTCTATATGGTCAGTTATGTTTATGTCTTTCAAACAACATAACCACGCCCCTTCCAATATTAATACACCAGGTAACTCTATTGTGAAGTCGAGAGGACGATTATCTGGATATTTATCTATGGAATCGTCGCTAGTCAGGTACAGATAATAATTATCCATATGACTAGTTTCTATTTTGTTTCAAATGAGAATCAATGTTCATCTCTTCTCTTATAGTTTTATCAACATCACTGAATATATACTTGAAGGCAGACCACTGGTTATACGGAATACTTATAATGGCGGGAGTGTTATTGACAACTCGCCTAATGCGTGTATAAATGCGCCCTTGATTATTACATAATGTAACAGTAATGTTTGATCGTATTGTCCACTTTTTGACGAACCCACAGGGGTGTTGTTCGTAATCATGGGGGCGTGACTCGTTCGTATGCCGTAATTCATAGTCCCCCGTCTGACGCGGTATCTTCTTTGGAACTATTATAACCGGTAGTGACAGAGTTATTACCATAATCGTAATTCCTATCCATTTAAGGAGATTCATATGTAGACGACCGCGTTCTGTTTGAAACATATTCGTCAAGGTATCTGTTCTATTATTCATGATTGTAATGGTTTCCCCCCTCGGATAGCTTGCTCTTATTAATTTTGATATCTGTCGACATCAGACTCTAAAATCCATGAATTAAATTTGTCAGGCCATGAATGCCAGTGCACCAGGACTTCAGTTTGACCCTTTCGTTTCCTCTTTTTGACAATTTTATCTATTCTGTAAACTGTTTCGTCATCAACGCGCACCCCTTGAAGTTCTGACTCGTAGAAAGCACCCTCAATGTTTTCATCCAAGAAATCTGTCAATGTATACAAGGGTATGTTCTGCCTGTAAAACCTCTTAGTCACTTTGAACAACTCTCCAGTCCATTTCTGAGAATATTCTCGGTCAAAAACTGCTTTGGTGTGTGATATTCTAACGATATCATTTACATTGTATTTGAACTTTTTCTTCAATTTACTTTTAACACCTCCCTTCTGTCTTATTAACCACTGATCGAGACGAGACTCATCTTCATTCTCAACAGTTATGGAGTCAGGGGTGGTGCCTAACGAACGATGTATTGTATGGTTATAACTTTTCACAATATCTTGTAGAATGTCGATATATCTAGCATTATTATGCTTTATCATATAACGCGAAATCTTCTGCTTTATAGTTTTTATGACCCGTTCCGAATAATTGGCTTTCATTTCGTTTTGAGTAAAAATTTGAGATATATGAAGACCCTTAAGGTAACTTTTGACCCGTTTGTTTGTGAACTCCGAACCGCGATCCGTTCGGAGGACGCGCGGGGTTCTTCCACCTTCAAATATATGTTTCATAGCATTGATCGCATTAATTGCAGTTTTCCTCTTTATAGCTTCACACCATAACTTCCTAGAAAAAATGTCAATCATTACTAACACGTAGGTGTAATTGTCGTTGTCTTTGGAAACATCATTCATATCCATGAGGTCTCCATCCCATTGACTGTCAGAAGCGTTAACAATAACACGAGACCTCGGGAATTTTCGTCTAACACTTTTTGTCAGGGAATAACTTTCATGATTTTGTAGCCACGTCACAATCTCGCGCTTGGAAATGTTGTGCTTATTTTCAGATTTTACAGTCTGATGCAACTTTGTAGCTCCTGAGTACGATGCGGGGTGACCCGGATTAAAATAAATTGAACTCAAATAATCTTTCCAATCGGCCATATTGTCACAGTGATAGCCAACGTTTCTTCTTTATCTTGGTCAGCTTACCGGCGATTATACCAGGAGGTCTAGATATTTCACGCTTAACCCCTCTTATTTTCTTTTTTCTTTGCTTGGTACGTGTCTTTTTCGATGTGTTAACTTCTGATTTTTGGATTGCATTCTGAGGTTCAGTCGTTTGAACTGTATTAACAATCTGATTATTCATCGGGTCCATTTCTTTATCCATTTCATCGGAAGGGCTACTATTGTTTGCCGAGATGTCGCTGTGTTCAATGTTAGACTCCGATGAAACTTTTTTGTGTTCACTTTTTTCAGTGTACCTCATATATCTTTCATACGGGATCAAAACAGTTTTCTTCACAGACTCCATCACAAAAACTGTTTCAATTTAGGTTCAACGATGTTCAACATCAAAGTAATGGCGGTTGAGTGATTATTCACACTTTTTCTTTTCCTCAACAAACTCACAGATTTATCACCCAAGAATATATAAAATGATTTATATCGCCGTAATTTAGCTTTTTGTTGAACTGTAACTGTTAAACTATCATGTAGTAAATTGATCGTAATTTCAACCAGAACTTATCAACCAGAACTTATTATTAGTTATCGATGTCAATAATGCGTTTCGTTGAGATCTTGATTGGGTTGATGTCAATAGTCTGACAAAATTCAACTCATTACGTAATAATCGACTCATTTTATCGTCGCGACTCAGCTCCGATACTGTCCCTTCTTATTACGTAGTAGGTACGTAAATTATAGGGTCTTGGTTGGGAAACACGTCTGTTCGTAGCCTGTATTTATCCTCAGTGTGAGGGGACATATCTATTATAAGATACGCAAATGGTTTCTTCATACAATCCTTGTATGCCTCAATGAGTACTTTAGATTTACCGGGATACAATTGTCTACCCAATGTGGAAATTTGTGATCCATCCCTCAAATTTTTGAATAAAATTAGATATCATGTGTTTAAGGCTATAGTTCTCGCAGCCTTGCCTTGTGCGTATAAATTTTGTGAAATAAACAGCACCGAAAGACAGCGATGGTGAGTTTGCTGCGTAAATAGTGTTTCAATCTCTTTTTGGTCAATAATGCGATGCATCAAGTCGTCTAATATTAACATATTATGTTTACCGTCAGCAAATTCTTCGATTTCTGTTTGGGTAGGTAATCCTTGATGCATGACCAAATTTTCGATTGATGATTCAATTTCATCATAGAAATTTTGATAAATACCGTAACAGTACATTATTTTCTTAGGTGGATCTCTAGAATACATTCCATTAAGATTTTGCAGGAATCTGTAGACCCATCTCGTCTTACCAGAACCAGTTGGTCCGGTGATGCAAATACTAGAACAAGGTTCAAATGGTATGGAGCTATGGTTAATTGGACCCATTTTTTTTTTGTGTTCACTGTGTCCTATTTATTAGTAGCTATACAGTTCTTATATACATCATAAGTAAACATTTGTTATGGCTGTTGTAAATGAATTACCAGGATGACACTGCAAGCTATAATATTATAAAAACCTACGGTTCTTATAACATCATTGGTTTTGGTAAGTGATGTGAAGGTGTTTGGTGGATGTTGTGGGTTGGGTGTGGGCTGGTATTATCACGTTGGTCTGTGATTGAGTGTACAAAATCTCTTGTCAAGTGAACACCTACAGATTATCTATTTCTCTAAACATGAAACATGTCTGAACCTATCATTGGATACAATAGCAGTGATATAATGTTACATCATCGGTGCTACCTGGAGTTTTCGGTATACAAAAAATGGTCGTAAGTGTGAATGGAATGATAAGGGGTTATTACGTAATGTTGTTATAACAATGCCATCAAAGCAATTTGTATAATTGAGTGTCTCACGACCTGACTTAATATGTATGCATGTTTTTGGCTAACTAATTATCGTGTGAATGACACAGTTTATCAACCTTAATTGATACTAACCCGTTAAACAACTATTTCTGCTCAAATCGATATGTTTTCTGAATACCATATAGCTGTGACCGGGGAAATAATAGAATTCATTTGGTAAAGCAAAGGTGTGAAAGACACATTGTTAACACCAATGTGGCGTGTGTGATTGCGTGTACATCGCTCATGTTCCATGTAAAAATGGCTGAGATTAAATCATCATTCATTCAATATGACAGTTCATTCTGGGGGGTTGTAATTTCGCCTTACAATTTTCGACCGTTAGGGATTCAACATAGTACATTTCAATACTTCCAATAATTGACGAAAATACACGCCTGTCATATACTCAATAACTTCATATAGAGATAAGTAAAGAATAAACGCTCTTTATTATTTATGTAAAAAGTAATGGTGTCTATTTTCAGGTATGACAATTATATGAACTGCGTCCGTTAAACACTGGAATGTATGCATTCATACCGTTGGTCACAATGTCCAACATTACAGCGACTGTCCATACACATATAATTGGTATAAAGATATTTCTAAACATCGATTAATAAATACATTGAAACATTGGTTGAACAAAAAAATAACGAAAGATATTACGCGCAAATAATTTAACATTCGATATTTTTTAATATCGAGATTATCAGAAACCGAAAAACTCGTTATAAATTTTTTATTTAAACTTTTTTTTAGAGAAATAATTTTGAGGGTTTTGAAATTTTTTCTTTTGAAATTTTGGGGTTTTAAAATTTTTTGGAAGTTTTGAAATTTTTTGGAAAAAATAATTTTAGGGTTTTGAAATTTTTTGGAAAAAATAAATTTTTGAATTTTTGAATTTTTTTTTGGGTTTTGATATTTTGGAAGTTTTGGGAATATTTTAGTACAAACAATTTTAGACCCAAAGATTCTATTTTTAGATGTGACTCTAACGAGGCATCTATTCTTCTTGCAGGCTTTCTCTGATTGCGAGATATACATGTATATACATGTGTACCATAAAACCTGTACCTTGACCACTTCCATTTCACCATTACAATCATAATAAGCTTTGTTTTTAATATAAACTATCACGGAAACAGAACCATATCACCTTACTGCGAGTGACACAAGTCTGAGTTTAGTGTGCCTGTCATTTGCATAGGGGGCAAGCATCACTAAATTCACCCTCTGGAAACCTCATTCTGCATGGCCTCATCTGCTATGGGAGACATAGACTCAGATTGAAGTTCCCAAATGGTGCATATTGTGATCTACCCCCATTGAGAACCTCGATTATGCAATGTGTCATCCAATTTGCGGATATAGAGAAACTAAACAAAATGGAAGTGTCAATGACACTGTAGCTCAACTTTGGGAAGAAGTTAATTTGTGTGATGAGCAATGAATGGAAAGATTTTGAATTGAATTTTGAAATCCAAGATGGCCACTGGCAGCCATGTTTTTTGTCCGAATGACCCCAAAATGACTCGTTCCCATCTACATTCCACTTTAAACAGCCATGACAAATTTCATGATGATCAGACTAAAGCTACGACCTGTAGCCCGTGCTAATGGATTGAATTTTGAAATCCAAGATGGCCACTGGCGGCCATGTTGTTTGTCCGAATGACCCCAAAATAACTCGTTCCCATCTAGATTTCCAATTTCAACAGCCATGACAAATTTCATGATGATCAGGCTAAAGGTACGACCTGTAGCCCGTGCTAAAGGATTTAGTCATACAAAGAGTAAAATTCAAAATGGCTGCTGGTGGCCATGTTTTCTTGCCGAATGACCCCAAAATGACTCGTTCCCATCTACATGTCATTGTCAACATCCATGACACATTTTATGATGATCCGACCAAAGGTACGACCTGTAGGCCGTGCCAAAGAATATAGTCATGCAAGAGTAAATCTAAGATGGCTGCCGGCGGCCATGTTTTTGGGCCGAATGACCCCATGTCAATGTTAACATTCATGACTAATTTCATGATGATCAGACCAAAGGTACGACCTGTAGCCCGTGCTAATGGATTGAATTTTGAAATCCAAGATGGCCGCTGGTGGCCATGTTGTTTGTCCGAATGACCCGTTCCCATCTACATTCCAATATCAACAGCCATGACAAATTTCATGATGATCAGACTAAAGGTACGACCTATAGCCCGTGCTAAAGGATTTAGTCATACAAAGAGTCAAATCCAAAATGGCTGTTGGCGGCCATGTTTTTTTGCCGAATGACCCCAAAATGACTACATGTCATTGTTAACATCCATAACAAAATTTATGATGATCCGACCAAAGGTACGACCTGTAGGCCGTGCCAAAGAATTTTAGTCATGCAAAGAGTAAAATCTAAGATGGATGCCGGTGGCCATGTATTTTGGCCGAACAACCCCCAAAATTACTCGTTCCCATCTACATGTCAATATTAACATTCATGACAAATTTCATGATGATCAGACGAACAGTACGACCTGTAGCCCGTGCTAATGGATTGAATATTGAAATCCAAGATGGGCACTGGCGGCCATGTTTTTTCCCAAATGAACCCAAAATGGCTGCCGTCGGCCATGTTTTTGGGCCGAAAGACCCCAAAATTACTCGTTCCCTTCTACATGTCAATGTTAACATTCATGACAAATTTCATGATGATCAGACCAAAGGTACGACCTGTAGCCCGTGCTAATGGATTGAATTTTGAAATCCAAGATGGCCGCTGGTGGCCATGTTGTTTGTCCGAATGACCCGTTCCCATCTACATGCCAATGTCAACAGCTATGACAAATTTCATAATGATCCGACCAAAGGTATGACCTGTAGCCCGTGCTAAAGGAAATTGTTGACGCATCACGCACACACACACGACAAAGCCATGGCAATAGCTCAAACTTTACAAAGTAAAGTTGAGCTAAAAATGTTTCTATAGAAATTTGATAATAAAGAAACTTTCCAGAGAAGATGAGGTCACCAGAGGGTGAATTTTGTGATGCTAGCCCGCTATGTGGGTTAGCATCACTAAATTCACCCTCTGGGGACCTCAATCTGCAAATGACAGGCACACAAAACTCAGACTTGGAGTGTCACAAAGTTTGAACATCACGGTTTTCTCACATTCTCGTAGTCATCAATATTTGTGAAAAGGTTTTTGGGTGGTCCGAAAAACTTCCGACTACTATGATCAATTCATATTCTTATCAGTACTAGTCCATTATACGAAAGGTGTCCATGGTTGTAACTGAAGCTTTGGAGCTTTTGCTGTGGAATGATTGTATGTTCGCTCATGCAGTTTTATACATTCACTAATCAATGTCTTTCAATGTTGTTGTGGCCAAAGTTTCCTACATTTTTGCCAGCCAGTGAAATATTAACCCTTTCATTATGGGAGCTGCGCTGCTGCAGCATTAAATATCCTGGGCCAGTGCATTCTCTTATATATGAAAGTATCCCATAGGGAGCCTCGTATATACAAGAGAATGCACTGGCTTACAACATCAAAGTAAATATTGTTAGGCCATTGTATTCTGTTATATATGCAAGGCTCCCTATATATAAGAGAATGCATTGGTACAAGGTTTTCTTTTAATTTTTTTATCTATTATTCTGTCTGTCATCTGCTTATGATCCTCAACACCCCTCCAAATAATAATAGACCTTCACTAGACTTCTGGCTGACAACGATCGTGGAAACTTGGTTTAAGGTTGCTTGTGCACTTAGTTTAAACCTTTCTATACTAAAGCATCATTGATGAGTATTTATCCCATAGGAAACGTTCAGATAACAAGTTTAACCCTTTCTATACTAAATCATCATTGATGAGTATTTATCCCATACGAAATGTTCAGATAACAAGTTTAACCCTTTCTATATTAAAGCATCATTGATGAGCAGTTATCCATAGGAAATGTTCAGATAAAAAGTTTAACCCTTTCTATACTAAAGCATCATTGATGAGCAGTTATCCATAGGAAATGTTCAGATAATAAGTTCAACAAACATGAGCTTAGTATCTGAACATTTCCCTCCAATAAATAGAGGTCCTGCACTTTTATTTATCTGTCGTCTCCTTTTATCACCTCAATATCCCTCCAAATCAATAATAGACTATTCCGATGTACACTTTTTAACTGGCTCGGTGAACCCATTTAGTATAGAAAGGGTTATGGTTGTTGTGAACTTGGTTTAAAGTTGTTATTTAATGTTGTTGTGTTTATATTTTATAAATTCTCAGAGTGAAATTTCTTCTATTTACTGACATTGTCTTCCATTAGTTTGAATAACATATTTTTTCCCACAGTAAAGCAGGACAGTATATATTTATATAGAGAATAATCTAGATTTATAAAACAATTAATTTTATTCACAATTATGTATTACAAACAATATATATTTACAAAAAATTATGTTTTACAGATAATGAAAATTCACAATAAATTATTTCATCACAGCTTTGCTTTGGACAATTCATATTTATGACACTCATGGGGTTAACTTAGCATGTGTATTGCATGTTGGTGGGGGCACAGAGGGGGTCATGCCTCTAACTCATCACAGCTTTTCTTTGGACAATTCATATTTATGACACTCATGGGGTTAAGTTAGCATGTGTATTGCATGGAGGTGGGCAGGGAGGTCATGCCTCCAACTCATTATCACAAACATTTTAAAGCTGGTAGCAGCGTTAAAACAAATATTTTTAATGATTTTATCTCGGGATCAAATGGGAAAAAAATACATGCTTCAGCCATATGTATATGTCACTTTTAAAAACCCAGCAATTTTGTTTTACATCAACCTTCTATTTCACTGAATAAGCACTTTATACCATGCGTTATACCAAGTCAACATTCATACACAAGATTTCCCATGTGTGCACAATGAGCTCATCATGGAGGTCTCTAACCGAGAAATAGTTCTCTGCTACATGGGCCCACACAAGGCTGAACATATGCACTGCCACAGTGCTAATGAACCCCATGTAATTCAATCATATGTCCCAAGAGGTTTACTATTCATTTGCATATCATGGGATATCTATCACATTGAAACCTAACATCAGCAGTAATTGAGTTACTGTTCTTCTGCACATAACACTATCCTGCTAATATCAATGCATTGTTCGAGTCAAACATATACATACGTGACCAAAACACAGATTCAATTACGTCAACAGTATATATATTACGTATATATACCATGCGATGTTTAGCCAAAAACATATATTTTATTATGTTTGCGAACATCAATGTTTATTTAAAGCTAAAACATCACCAGCCATTTCTGTTAAATAACTTTCAAGGCTACAGATTGACACAAAAAATGATGTCATGACGTAGTGCAGGAGTAGGAGACACATCTTGAGAGTGGAATAACATGACCGGTCTTCTGGGAGTGGGAATACGATTTATATTTTGACATAAAAAGTTGATGAAAATATAATAAATATAGTTATCACAAAGTTACTTTAGACAAAAACAGTCTCATCAGTCAGATAAACATGAGTAACACATCTTAAAATAGTATCACCAAAAACAGATAATGGTACATAGTAGCATAGCAACCCAGCTTACATGGAAACTACCTTAAAGTTAATACAATACTTCCGACATTGCAAGTTGATAAAATTCAATGTATCACTTCAGACTGATGCATGGATGAAATCGGTAAAATTCTCAGTTGGAAAACGGCCATAACTGATCAAAATGGGCAGGCAGTATCATCCCATGTCCATGCCTTGAGAAAGTGTGTCTGTCATTTGCAGAATAAGGTCACCAGGGGGTGAATTTAGTGACGATATCCCACACGGTGGGCTAGCATCACCAAATTCACTTTTTTAATTTTATCTTTTAAAAAATTAGGGGATATAGAAACTGAATAGAAGTAACTAGAAACAATGATAATTTGAGACTTTAGATATACTTCCCAGAAAATGAGGCCTAATAAGAATGAGGTTCTCAGACGAGGACATTAGTGATGCTAGCCTGCTGTGTAGGTAGCATCACTAAATTCACCTTCTGGGGACCTCATTCTGCAAATGACAGACACACTATTTCAAGACTTGTTGGCATGATGTTATGAAGGCATATTTCTGTAGATTTGATGAATTTTCAGATTTTCTTGTAGTTGGCTGCCTCTGGTGCATCGGATGGAGCGAATGTACCGGGCTGTTGAATCATTCAGATTTTCTTGTCATTGGCCTCCTCGGGTGCATCTGATGGAATGAGTGTACAAGGTTGATGAATTATTCAGATTTTCTTGTAGTTGGCTGCCTCAGGTGCATCGGATGCAATGAGTTTACCAGGCTGATGGATGAGATCAATGGTGAAAGCTTTCGGTGGGAATTTGGGTGCTCCAGGCTGAAAATGATAAAATAAATCATGAGTTTTGATAAGATTGTACATCATTTATTTGTCCATTAATATATTTACATTATCAATTTTCATCCCTTGAATGAAACTGAGTGCAGGACTCACTGAACTTACTACTTACTGGGTCACTCCCAGGCAGACCTGAGCCTGTCATTTGCAGAATGAGGTCCCCAGAGGGTGAATTTAGTGACACTATCCCACATGGTGGGCTAGCATCACTAAATTCACCCTCTAGGGACCTAATTCTGCTTAGGCATCATCTTCTCTGGATAGTTTCTTTATTATCAAATTTATATAGAAACTTCTTCCCATAGATTCTAATTCTTTTTTAGTTTAGGTTCTCTATATCCCCAAATTGGCAGACGACACATTGCTTATTCGAGGTTCCCAATTGGTGTACATCACAATATTCACAATTTGGGAACTTCAATCTGAGTCTATGTCTCCCGTAGCAGATTAGGACATGCAGCATGAGGTTACCAGAGGGTGAATTTGGTGATACTAGCCCGCTATGTGGGATAGCGTCACTAAATTCACCCTCTGGGGGATCTCATTCTGCAAATGACAGGCACACTAAACTCAGACTTGTGCCCAGGGCTTAAAATCTAACGAGAATCAGAATCCTGATTCTCAGTTTGATTCTTGCAAAAGCAGCTGATACGCTGTAGAAATGCCATAATTATATTCTTGCAAATTTGGATGTATTTTAAGGCCTCACATCAATGTTGTAACAGAGAGAGAGAGAGAGCGAGATAGAGAGGGAGGGGGGTCTTAAATATAACTACTATGGTAGAGTGGTCTATTTGCCCTCAACTTGTTACAAATAAAATATTGGTCTTACGATCGGCATATTTGGGTTCTTGAATATTTATATCTGAATTCTTGGCTCAACATGAAGCACGATAGCTCATAACCATTTCATATTGAGGGAAATTATATAGAAAATTTATTTGAATTATAAAACTAAACAGAAGTATTTCTGAATATAATACAGTTTAAATAACAGAAATGAAGGAGAAACACAAATGAAAAGATTTGTCATCAAATTTATCTTCACCACTGACACCACATATTTCATATTTTAGTAAACACAAACATAAAGTAATCAATAAAAAGTTTTATTTTAATTTTACAATATGGAAAAAAATAGTTGTAGGATGGTTTTGGACATTAAACTGCTGTTACCTCATGAAGAAATTCCAAGTTATCATATATAAAACTTACCGTTTCATCATCGTCAGACAACATGACTTCATTCCATGCCCGATTGTAGGTTACACTGGTGTAAATGTTTTCCATAGGCCTCAGTGCTAACGTTTTAGCGTATAGTGTTGGCAATATAAATGTTGGGTCCAAAATTTTCTTTAAATCTGAAAAATTGACATTTTGGGAAACTTTTTACACAAAAAAATCATGTCTGTCTAGCAGGGAATTCGCCTTTAAATCTTATGTTTTCGTAACTAGTGTCAGAACCGCATACAAAAATACAGTCATATTTTAGACCACACCAAAAAATTCAAACTTCACTACAAAGGGTTAATTCCTGTGCCAATTGTTATTTTACCTATGGGAAATCATAGGGAAGAGGTGTGATGATTTTTTTATGTGAAAAGCACACAAGGCTATTGACCAATCAGGGCGCAGTGTCTATTTTATTCTCTCCTATATATTCCTCCCGCATCCGCTAGATGTCGCTCGGAACCTTATTTACACCAGTGTAACCTGTACCCCCCTCGCACCAATGTGCATGCTATTGCAAGCTTGTCAGCTAGCGTCTGTAGAATGAGAAACCAGAAAATTAACCCGTATTTTCTGAATGGTGTTTTCCAATTCAATTCTAACAGTATACAATGGATTGTCTATTGTTCACATGTAGGGACCTTCTGATAATATATGAGAAGTAGAGAAACATCCTGAGGATTGCATTCATTTATTTGTACGGATAAGGCTATAGGGTCCTGCAAATATGCAATGTTTGATTCGTTATTCGACTCAGGTCTCAATATTCGGTTTAAATATCCCAAGGTAAACACTGGGAATTGTTCTATCATTCTCTGTTAATATTTCAAATAAAATTTACTCGATGTTGATGGAAAATGATTGCAGGTTATGTGAAATTATGAAATCATTCGCTTGAATGCTACTGAACATATTACTAATAAACTACAAGTAAGAACAATCAATATGTTAGCCTGCGATCAACTGGAATAATGTATAATTTATTCAAACTCAGTCCGGCAAGCATGAACTCACAACCAAGTGGACCATATGCTCAAGCCTCGAAATAATTATGTATGTCATTTGCAAAATGAGGTCCCCAGAGGGCTAGCATAACTAAATTCATCCTCTGGGGATACCGTCATTCTTATCTATTAATTAAATGCAGTGAATCTCAATGGCGAAATCATTTGCGTTAGTTTATCGCCGATAGTTGCGTCCCGAATCAAGAAGTAAATATTTACAATTGAGCATAGTTCTGACGATGTTTTCTATGGAGTGGTAGCGTCGATTTGCTACAAATTTTCGGCAATGTTAATAGAATGTTGCTTTCCTCCAGTTGTCATAGTGCCTGAATACTAACTTACCAGTTTCACGCACCCAAACAATTACATAATATTGTCTTTAAAAAATTACAAATAGGGTCCTATAGAGGGAACAGTCAAGAGGTTTCAAATTGGGAGGTCACTTCTCCCTATTTGATTATTTGGGAGAAGTGGGCTGTTATCAAGGAGAACTCATAATGGCTCAAATTCACTTTACACCCAAACATAACCATTCTATTACCCAATAAGTATTAAGCAATACAACATCCCATTTATAAAACCATTATACTGAGTAAGGAGTCAGGAACACACTTTATATATGTTGCAGGGACATATACATATTGTTATGTGAGAGAGGTCACTTCTCCCAAGGACAAAAATAGGGAGAAGCACAATACTTTAGGGAGTTGGTTCCTGGTATTATGTCACTAGAATTTGTTTTCATTTTGCCATATCTGTAGTTAGTTTTGGTTATCAACAATACTAACAAAAACATCATATGGAGATAAATTCTCTTATCCTTAATGCGGGAGTTTACTTCCAGATTGTGTCCTTAAATTGTAATGGCCATGTGTCCTTAATTTCTATTTCTTAGTGGTAATCAAATCATTCGTTGCCGTGAAACATGAGAATGCCAAGCATGACAATGGATAAATATTCTGTTCACAGTTAGGCATAACCTGTCATCAGCGATGAAGCCAACAACCAAAAAAACTGCTGAATTGGAAGTCGTGCCCATGAAAGAAAATTTCTCTGAACCAAGCCTCCAAATAGTGTGTTTGTCATCACAAAATTTACCCTCTGGGTACCTCATTCTGCTGAGGCCTCAACTGCTATGGGAAACCTAGGATCAGATTGAAGATCCTCAGTTGAAATTGGTGATGTTCACTCATTAGTCACCTTGATAATGCATTTTATCTTCTGCAAATTAGGGGATATAGAAACTTCCCAGAAGGGAAAAGTAACTAAAAACAATATCAATTTGACACTATAGATACTTCCCAGAAGATAAGGCCTATATTAAAGCAGAATGAGGTCCCTAGAGGGTGAATTTGGTGATGCTAGCCCACTGTGTGGGATAACATCGCTAAATTCACCATCTGGGGGATCTCATTCTGCAAATGAGAGACACACGATTTGCAAGCTTTCTCTGATTGCGAGATATACATGTATATACATGTGTACCATAAAACCTGTACCTAGACCACTTCCATTTCACCATTGCCATCATAATAAGCTTTGTTTTTAATATAAACTATCACGGAAACAGAACCATATCACCTTACTGCGAGTGGCACAAGTCTGAGTTTAGTGTGCCTGTCATTTGCATAGGGGGCATCACTAAATTCACCCTCTGGGAACCTCATTCTGCATGGCCTCATCTGCTATGGGAGACATAGACTCAGATTGAAGTTCCCAAATGGTGCATATTGTGATCTACCCCCATTGAGAACCTTGATTATGCAATGCGTCATCCAATTTGCGGATATAGAGAAACTAAACAAAATGAAAGTGTCAATGACACTGTAGCTCAACTTTGGGAAGAAGTTAATTTGTGTGATGAGCAATGAATGGAAAGATTTTGAATTGAATTTTGAAATCCAAGATGACCACTGGCAGCCATGTTTTTTGTTCGAATGACCCCAAAATGACTCGTTCCCATCTACATTCCACTTTAAACAGCCATGACAAATTTCATGATGATCAGACTAAAGCTACGACCTGTAGCCCGTGCTAATGGATTGAATTTTGAAATCCAAGATGGCCACTGGCGGCCATGTTTTTTGTCCGAATGACCCCAAAATGACTCGTTCCCATCTACATTCCACTTTAAACAGCCATGACAAATTTCATGATGATCAGACTAAAGGTACGACCTGTAGCCCGTGCTAAAGGATTTAGTCATACAAAGAGTAAAATCCAAAATGGCTGCTGGCGGCCATGTTTTTTTGCCGAATGACCCCAAAATGACTCATTTCCCATCTACATGTCATTGTTAACATCCATGGAAAAATTTATGATGATCCGACAAAAGGTACGACCTGTAGGCCGTGCCAAATAATTTAGTCACGCAAAGAGTAAATCTAAGATAGCTGCCGGCGGCCATGTTTTTGGCCGAATGACCCCAAAATTACTCGTTCCCATCTACATGTCAATGTTAACATTCATGACAAATTTCATGATGATCAGAACAAAGGTACGACCTGTAGCCCGTGCTAATGGATTGAATTTTTAAATCCAAGATGGCCACTGGCGGCCATGTTGTTTGTCCGAATGACCCCAAAATAACTCGTTCCCATCTAGATTTCCAATTTCAACAGCCATGACAAATTTCATGATGATCAGGCTAAAGGTACGACCTGTAGCCCGCGCTAAAGGATTTAGTCATACAAAGAGTAAAATCCAACATGGCTGCTGGTGGCCATGTTTTTTTGCTGAATGACCCCAAAATGACTCGTTCCCTCTACATGTCATTGTCCACATCCATGACATATTTTATGATGATCCGACCAAAGGTACGACCTGTAGGCGTGCCAAAGAATTTAGTCATGCAAGAGTAAATCTAAGATGGCTGCCGACGGCCATGTTTTTGGGCCGAATGACCCCAAAATTACTCGTTCCCATCTACATGTCAATGTTAACATTCATGACTAATTTCATGATGATCAGACCAAAGGTACTACCTGTAGCCCGTGCTAATGGATTGAATTTTGAAATCCAAGATGGCCGCTGGCCGCCATGTTGTTTGTCCGAATGACCCCAAAATGACTCGTTCCCATCTACATTCCAATTTCAACAGCCATGACAAATTTCATGATGATCAGGCTAAAGGTACGACCTGTAGCCCGTGCTAAAGGATTTAGTCATACAAAGAGTAAAATCCAAAATGGCTGCTGGTGGCCATGTTTTTTTGCCGAATGACCCCAAAATGACTCGTTCCCATCTACATTCCAATTTCAACAGCCATGACAAATTTTATGATGATCAGGCTAAAGGTACGACCTGTAGCCCGTGCTAAAGGATTTAGTCATACAAAGAGTAAAATCCAAAATGGCTGCTGGTGGCCATGTTTTTTTGCCGAATGACCCCAAAATGACTCGTTCCCATCTACATGTCATTGTTAACATCCATGACACATTTTATGATGATCCGACCAAAGGTACGACCTGTAGGCCGTGCCAGAGAATTTAGTCATGCAAGAGTAAATCTAAGATGGCTGCCGGCGGCCATGTTTTTGGGCCGAATGACCCCAAAATTACTCGTTCCCATCTACATGTCAATGTTAACATTCATGACTAATTTCATGATGATCAGACCAAAGGTACGACCTGTAGCCCGTGCTAATGGATTGAATTTTGAAATCCAAGATGGCCGCCATGTTGTTTGTCCGAATGACCCCAAAATGACTCGTTCCCATCTACATTCCAATTTCAACAGCCATGACAAATTTCATGATGATCAGGCTAAAGGTACGACCTGTAGCCCGTGCTAAAGGATTTAGTCATACAAAGAATAAAATCCAAAATGGCTGCTGGTGGCCATGTTTTTTTGCCGAATGACCCCAAAATGACTCGTTCCCATCTACATGTCATTGTTAACATCCATGACACATTTTATGATGATCCGACGAAAGGTACGACCTGTAGGCCGTGCCAAAGAATTTAGTCATGCAAAGAGTAAAATCTAAGATGGATGCCGGTGGCCATGTATTTTGGCCAAACAACCCCCAAAATTACTCGTTCCCATCTACATGTCAATATTAACATTCATGACAAATTTCATGATGATCAGACGAACAGTACGACCTGTAGCCCGTGCTAATGGATTGAATATTGAAATCCAAGATGGCCACTGGCGGCCATGTTTTTTTCCCAAATAAACCCAAAATGACTCGTTCCCATCTACATGCCAATGTCAACAGCTATGACAAATTTCATAATGATCCGACCAAAGGTACGACCTGTAGGCCGTGCCAAAGAATTTAGTCATGCAAAGAGTAAAATCTAAGATGGATGCCGGTGGCCATGTATTTTGGCCAAACAACCCCCAAAATTACTCGTTCCCATCTACATGTCAATATTAACATTCATGACAAATTTCATGATGATCAGACGAACAGTACGACCTGTAGCCCGTGCTAATGGATTGAATATTGAAATCCAAGATGGCCACTGGCGGCCATGTTTTTTTCCCAAATAAACCCAAAATGACTCGTTCCCATCTACATGCCAATGTCAACAGCTATGACAAATTTCATAATGATCCGACCCAAGGTACGACCTGTAGCCCGTGCTAAATGAAATTGTTGACGCATCACGCACACACACACGACAAAGCCATGGCAATAGCTCAAACTTTACAAAGTTAAGTTGAGCTAAAAATGTTTCTATAGAAATTTGATAATAAAGAAACTTTCCAGAGAAGATGAGGTCACCAGAGGGTGAATTTAGTGATGCTAGCCCGCTATGTGGGTTAGCATCACTAAATTCACGCTCTGGGGACCTCAATCTGCAAATGACAGGCACACAAAACTCAGACTTGGAGTGTCACAAAGTTTGAACATCACGGTTTTCTCACATTCTCGTAGTCATCAATATTTGTGAAAAGGTTTTTGGGTGGTCCGAATAACTTCCGACTACTATGATCAATTCATATTCTTATCAGTACTAGTCCATTATACGAAAGGTGTCCATGGTTGTAACTGAAGCTTTGGAGCTTTTGTTGTGGAATGGTTGTATGTTCGCTCATGCAGTTTTATACATTCACTAATCAATGTCTTTCAATGTTGTTGTGGCCAAAGTTTCCTACATTTTTGCCAGCCAGTGAAATATTAACCCTTTCATGATGGGAGCTGCGCTGCTGCAGCATTAAATATCCTGGGCCAGTGCATTCTCTTATATATGAAAGTATCCCATAGGGAGCCTCGTATATACAAGAGAATCCACTGGCTTACAACATCAAAGTAAATATTGTTAGGCCATTGTATTCTCTTATATATGCAAGGCTCCCTAAATATAAGAGAATGCATTGGTACAGGGTTTTCTTTTAATTTTTTTATCTATTTTTCTGTCTGTCATCTGCTTATGATCCTCAACACCCCTCCAAATAATAATAGACCTTCACTAGACTTCTGGCTGACAACGATCGTGGAAACTTGGTTTAAGGTTGCTTGTGCACTTAGTTTAAACCTTTCTATACTAAAGCATCATTGATGAGTATTTATCCCATAGGAAACGTTCAGATAACAAGTTTAAAGGTACTCAACCCGATAAAACTCCTCTCAATTACTATTTCAATGGCTTCGGGGGTCAAAAATATTTGATTCGAGTCGAGGAAGTCACCCATCAAAGCTCAGATTTGTTAGATATCGATTTTAGAAATCTATTATTTTTCATTATCGGGAATTCTTTCTGGCCCAGCTCTCAGGCAAAAATTCGTTATTATTACCCACTTGATTATAGAGTTATCCATCCTTGTCTGTTTGAATCGAATTTTGGCGTAAAATCTCGAGCAGGTTACCAAATTGACGGCAGTAATTAGTACTCATCTCGAGAACATAAGAATTTTCAAAAATCAATATCTAATAACTCTGAGCTTTGTTTGATGGGTTCCTCGACTCGAATCAAATATTTTTTACCCCCAAAGCCAAAGAAATAGTAATATAGGACCCTCTGATCGGATTGTTGTTGTTGGAATCTGTTGAGATGGGGACCCTCTTTACGGGTTGAGTACCTTTAACCCTTTCTATACTAAAGCATCATTGATGAGCAGTTATCCATAGGAAATGTTCAGATAATAAGTTTAACCCTTTCTATACTAAAGCATCATTGATGAGCAGTTATCCATAGGAAATGTTCAGATAATAAGCTCAACAAACATGAGCTTAGTATCTGAACATTTCCCTCCAATAAATAGAGGTCCTACACTTTTATTTATCTGTCGTCTCCTTTTATCACCTCAATATCCCTCCAAATCAATAATAGACTATTCCGATGTACACTTTTTAACTGGCTCGGTGAACCCATTTAGTATAGAAAGGGTTATGGTTGTTGTGAACTTGGTTTAAAGTTATTATTTAAGGTTGTTGTGTTTATATTTTATAAATTCTCAGAGTGAAATTTCTTCTATTTACTGACATTGTCTTCCATTAGTTTGAATAACATATTTACCCACAGTAAAGCAGGACAGTATATATTTATATAGAGAATAATCTAGATTTATAAAACAATTAATTTTATTCACAATTATGTATTACAAACAATATATATTTACAAAAAAATGTTTTACAGATAATGAAAATTGACAATAAATTATTTCATCACAGCTTTGCTTTGGACAATTCATATTTATGACACTCATGGGGTTAACTTAGCATGTGTATTGCATGTTGGTGGGGGCACAGAGGGGGTCATGCCTCTAACTCATCACAGCTTTTCTTTGGACAATTCATATGTATGACACTCATGGGGTTAAGTTAGCATGTGTATTGCATGGAGGTGGGCAGGGAGGTCATGCCTCCAACTCATTATCACAAACATTTTAAAGCTGGTAGCAGCATTAAAACAAATATTTAAATGATTTTATCTCGGGATCAAATGGGGACAAAAATACATACTTCAGCATTTCAAATTAAAAACCCAGCTATTTTGTTTTACATCAACCTTCTATTTCACTGAATAAGCACTTTATACCATGCGTTATACCAAGTCAACATTCATACACAAGATTTCCCATGTGTGCACAATGAGCTCATCATGGAGGTCTCTAACCGAGAAATAGTTCTCTGCTACATGGGCCCACACAAGGCTGAACATATGCACTGCCACAGTGCTAATGAACCCCATGTAATTCAATCATATGTTCCAAGAGGTTTACTATTCATTTGCATATCATGGGATATCTATCACATTGAAACCTAACATCAGCAGTAATTGAGTTACTGTTCTTCTGCACATAACACTATCCTGCTAATATCAATGCATTGTTTGAGTCAAACATATACATACGTGACCAAAACACAGATTCAATTACGTCGACAGTATATATTACGTATATATACTATGCGATGTTTAGCCAAAACATATATTTATTTATATGTTTGCGTACATCAATGTTTATATAAAGCTAAAACATCACCAGCCATTTCTGTTAAATAACTTTCAAGGCTACAGATTAACACAAAAAATGATGTCATGACGTAGTGCAGGAGTAGGATACACATCTTGAGAGTGGAATAACATGACCGGTCTTCTGGGAGTGGGAATACGATTTATATTTTGACATAAAAAGTTGATGAAAATATAATAAATATAGTTATCACAAAGTTACTTTAGACAAAAACAGTCTCATCAGTCAGATAAACATGAGTAACACATCTTAAAATAGTATCACCAAAAACAGATAATGGTACATAGTAGCATAGCAACCCAGCTTACATGGAAACTACCTTAAAGTTAATACAATACTTCCGACATTGCAAGTTGATAAAATTCAATGTATCACTTCAGACTGATGCATGGATGAAATCGGTAAAATTCTCAGTTGGAAAACGGCCATAACTGATCAAAATGGGCAGGCAGTATCATCCCATGTCCATGCCTTGAGAAAGTGTGTCTGTCATTTGCAGAATGAGGTCACCAGGGGGTGAATTTAGTGACGATATCCCACACGGTGGGCTAGCATCACCAAATTCACTTTTTTTAATTTTATCTTTTTTTAAATTAGGGGATATAGAAACTGAATAGAAGTAACTAGAAACAATGATAATTTGAGACTTTAGATATACTTCCCAGAAAATGAGGCCTAATAAGAATGAGGTTCTCAGACGATGACATTAGTGATGCTAGCCTGCTGTGTAGGTAGCATCACTAAATTCACCTTCTGGGGACCTCATTCTGCAAATGACAGACACACTATTTCAAGACTTGTTGGTATGATGTTATGAAGGCATAATATTTCTGTAGATTTGATGAATTTTCAGATTTTCTTGTAGTTGGCTGCCTCTGGTGCATCGGATGGAGCGAATGTACCGGGCTGTTGAATCATTCAGATTTTCTTGTCATTGGCCTCCTCGGGTGCATCTGATGGAATGAGTGTACAAGGTTGATGAATTATTCAGATTTTCTTGTAGTTGGCTGCCTCAGGTGCATCGGATGCAATGAGTTTACCAGGCTGATGGATGAGATCAATGGTGAAAGCTTTCGGTGGGAATTTGGGTGCTCCAGGCTGAAAATGATAAAATAAATCATGAGTTTTGATAAGATTGTACATCATTTATTTGTCCATTAATATATTTACATTATCAATTTTCATCCCTTGAATGAAACTGAGTGCAGGACTCACTGAACTTACTACTTACTGGGTCACTCCCAGGCAGACCTGAGCCTGTCATTTGCAGAATGAGGTCCCCAGAGGGTGAATTTAGTGACACTATCCCACATGGTGGGCTAGCATCACTAAATTCACCCTCTAGGGACCTAATTCTGCTTAGGCATCATCTTCTCTGGATAGTTTCTTTATTATCAAATTTATATAGAAACTTCTTCCCATAGATTCTAATTCTTTTTTAGTTTAGGTTCTCTATATCCCCAAATTGGCAGACGACACATTGCTTATTCGAGGTTCCCAATTGGTGTACATCACAATATTCACAATTTGGGAACTTCAATCTGAGTCTATGTCTCCCGTAGCAGATTAGGACATGCAGCATGAGGTTACCAGAGGGTGAATTTGGTGATACTAGCCCGCTATGTGGGATAGCGTCACTAAATTCACCCTCTGGGGGATCTCATTCTGCAAATGACAGGCACACTAAACTCAGACTTGTGCCCAGGGCTTAAAATCTAACGAGAATCAGAATCCTGATTCTCAGTTTGATTCTTGCAAAAGCAGCTGATACGCTGTAGAAATGCCATAATTATATTCTTGCAAATTTGGATGTATTTTAAGGCCTCACATCAATGTTGTAACAGAGAGAGAGAGAGCGAGATAGAGAGGGATGGGGGTCTTAAATATAACTACTATGGTAGAGTGGTCTATTTGCCCTCAACTTGTTACAAATAAAATATTGGTCTTACGATCGGCATATTTGGGTTCTTGAATATTTATATCTGAATTCTTGGCTCAACATGAAGCACGATAGCTCATAACCATTTCATATTGAGGGAAATTATATAGAAAATTTATTTGAATTATAAAACTAAACAGAAGTATTTCTGAATATAATACAGTTTAAATAACAGAAATGAAGGAGAAACACAAATGAAAAGATTTGTCATCAAATTTATCTTCACCACTGACACCACATATTTCATATTTTAGTAAACACAAACATAAAGTAATCAATAAAAAGTTTTATCTTATAATATAGCTATATTTCATCAAATACACGCGAAAACGACTAGGCGGTTTCCGATCTTGTATCCTGGATGGCAACAAGGATGTCTTCGATGGCAACAGCTGGTGCACGTGCGTTTCGACAACTGGCTTGTTTTCAAAACAAAACGTCTAAATAACCAACTAAAAGTCGTAAAATAATATACTCGTGTGCTACGAATGTAAAATAATCAATAATTAGTTCAATAAAGTTGACAAAATGTGGAGACAGGGCCCAAAAAGCTCAAAATAACCACCCAAAAATGTTTGGAAATCGAAAAAGGAACGAAGTTTACACATTGTTTACAGCGCGCACGAATACGGACTATTTTGACAATTTCTATTTTAGCGAAGTAGGGAATTCCCCGTAATTCAGTACGGTCTTGATCAAAAGCTACTGAACGCATTTTTATTCGATAAAACACAGAAGGGAAAATCAAATTAATTTTATCTTATGTTAAGGATATAAAACAGAATACTTACGAAAAGTCCGTGATTTATTGCATTTCCTCTAAATGGGTTATTTTAGTGCGAGTCAGAACTCGATTGTCGAAGTGTCGGAAAGTTCAAAATTCACCAAAACTCTGAATGGACAGTCATCTCCGGCAATGCATCTCGCCAACACTATCACTATCCAAGGAGATTGCACCATAAAATAATACAATTATCCTGTTAAAAGTGACAATTATGTCGAACATATGAAAAGAAAATATCGTCGCCTCTTCATTGAATCGGATTCCAGCCAAAGTGAATTTGAATAGTGACGTGAATTTCTCAGAATTTGACTTATCACAACGTCGCGTGTTGAGAATTGTGTACGTTGTGTGTTGCGCGTAATAAAATAGTTCCTGTTTTAAATTGAGTTTTATTGCATTTTTATGGGACGAATTGTAAGATAAATTGGTTATCATCACCCTGTGTGTTTCCGAGATCCGTATTCAAGTCTCGCTGCCTTCTCTGGGCTGTCTATCGACTCGTCCTACGGACTCGTCGATAGACTGCCCAGAGAAGGCAGCGAGACTTGAATACGGATCTCAGAAACACACATGGTGGTGATAACCTATATTTATTTTAATTTTACAATATGGAAAAAAATAGTTGTAGGATGGTTTTGGACATTAAACTGCTGTTACCTCATGAAGAAATTCCAAGTTATCATATATAAAACTTACCGTTTCATCATCGTCAGACAACATGACTTCATTCCATGCCCGATTGTAGGTTACACTGGTGTAAATGTTTTCCATAGGCCTCAGTGCTAACGTTTTAGCGTATAGTGTTGGCAATATAAATGTTGGGTCCAAAATTTTCTTTAAATCTGAAAAATTGACATTTTGGGAAACTTTTTACACAAAAAAATCATGTCTGTCTAGCAGGGAATTCGCCTTTAAATCTTATGTTTTCGTAACTAGTGTCAGAACCGCATAAAAAAATACAGTCATATTTTAGACCACACCAAAAAAGTCAAACTTCACTACAAAGGGTTAATTCCTGTGCCAATTGTTATTTTACCTATGGGAAATCATAGGGAAGAGGTGTGATGATTTTTTTATGTGAAAAGCACACAAGGCTATTGACCAATCAGGGCCCAGTGTCTATTTTATTCTCTCCTATATATTCCTCCCGCATCCGCTAGATGTCGCTCGGAACCTTATTTACACCAGTGTAACCTGTACTCCCCTCGCACCAATGTGCATGCTATTGCAAGCTTGTCAGCTAGCGTCTGTAGAATGAGAAACCAGAAAATTAACCCCTATTTTCTGAATGGTGTTTTCCAATTCAATTCTAACAGTATACAATGGATTGTCTATTGTTCACATGTAGGGACCTTCTGATAATATATGAGAAGTAGAGAAACATCCTGAGGATTGCATTCATTTATTTGTACGGATAAGGCTATAGGGTCCTGCAAATATGCAATGTTTGATTCGTTATTCGACTCAGGTCTCAATATTCGGTTTAAATATCCCAAGGTAAACACTGGGAATTGTTCTATCATTCTCTGTTAATATTTCAAATAAAATTTACTCGATGTTGATGGAAAATGATTGCAGGTTATGTGAAATTATGAAATCATTCGCTTGAATGCTACTGAACATATTACTAATAAACTACAAGTAAGAACAATCAATATGTTAGCCTGCGATCAACTGGAATAATGTATAATTTATTCAAACTCAGTCCGGCAAGCATGAACTCACAACCAAGTGGACCATATGCTCAAGCCTCGAAATAATTATGTATGTCATCTGCAAAATGAGGTCCCCAGAGGGCTAGCATAACTAAATTCATCCTCTGGGGATACCGTCATTCTTATCTATTAATTAAATGCAGTGAATCTCAATGGCGAAATCATTTGCGTTAGTTTATCGCCGATAGTTGCGTCCCGAATCAAGAAGTAAATATTTACAATTGAGCATAGTTCTGACGATGTTTTCTATGGAGTGGTAGCGTCGATTTGCTACAAATTTTCGGCGATGTTAATAGAATGTTGCTTTCCTCCAGTTGTCATAGTGCCTGAATACTAACTTACCAGTTTCACGCACCCAAACAATTACATAATATTGTCTTTAAAAAATTACAAATAGGGTCCTATAGAGGGAACAGTCAAGAGGTTTCAAATTGGGAGGTCACTTCTCCCTATTTGATTATTTGGGAGAAGTGGGCTGTTATCAAGGAGAACTCATAATGGCTCAAATTCACTTTACACCCAAACATAACCATTCTATTACCCAATAAGTATTAACCCTTTACCCAACAGAAGGACCCTGTGCCAATGCATTCTCTTATATATGCGAGTCGACCATAGGTCGCCTCGCATATATAAGAGAATGCATTGGCTTAACACATTAAAAATTATAAAATTGTTAAAGAATGTAAGAAAAAATGGTAAAAAGTGTTAAAAAAGGCCAATGCATTCTCTTATATATGCGAGGCGACCTATGGTCGACTCGCATATATAAGAGAATGCATTGGCACAGGGCATAACTGTAACCATCACAATGTGGTCAATGAGCCGGTTCCAATGATATCCATATTTGTATGGTTCTATTGAGACAGACCGAAGATATTTTAGGCTGTTGAAGCTTTATTTGGCCGGTTTGTTGGGTAAAGGGTTAAGCAATACAACATCCCATATATAAAACCATTATACTGAGTAAGGAGTCAGGACATGTTATAATCAGAAACACACTTTATATATGTTGCAGGGACATATACATACTGGTATGTGAGAGAGGTCACTTCTCCCAAGGACAAAAATAGGGAGAAGCAGAATACTTTAGGGAGTTGGTTCCTGGTACTATGTCACTAGAATTTGTTTTCATTTTGCCATATCTGTAGTTAGTTTTGGTTTTCAACAATACTAACAAAAACATCATATGGAGATAAATTCTCTTATCCTTAATGCGGGAGTTTACTTCCAGATTGTGTCCTTAAATTGTAATGGCCATGTGTCCTTAATTTCTATTTCTTAGTGGTAATCAAATCATTTGTTACCGTCAAACATGAGAATGCCAAGCATGACAATGGATAAATATTCTGTTCACAGTTAGGCACAACCTGTCATCAGCGATGAAGCCAACAACCAAAAAAACTGCTGAATTGGAAATCGTGCCCATGAAAGAAAATTTCTCTGAACCAAGCCTCCAAATAGTGTGTTTGTCATCACAAAATTTACCCTCTGGGTACCTCATTCTGCTGAGGCCTCAACTGCTATGGGAAACCTAGGATCAGATTGAAGATCCTCAGTTGAAATTGGTGATGTTCACACATTAGTCACCTTGATAATGCATTTTATCTTCTGCAAATTAGGGGATATATAAACTTCCCAGAAGGGAAAAGTAACTAAAAACAATATCAATTTGACACTATAGATACTTCCCAGAAGATGAGGCCTATATTAAAGCAGAATGAGGTCCCTAGAGGGTGAATTTGGTGATGCTAGCCCACTGTGTGGGATAACATCGCTAAATTCACCATCTGGGGGATCTCATTCCGCAAATGACAGACACACTATTTGCAGGCTTTCTCTGATTGCGAGATATACATGTATATACATGTGTACCATAAAACCTGTACCTTGACCACTTCCATTTCACCATTACAATCATAATAAGCTTTGTTTTTAATATAAACTATCACGGAAACAGAACCATATCACCTTACTGCGAGTGGCACAAGTCTGAGTTTAGTGTGCCTGTCATTTGCATAGGGGGCAAGCATCACTAAATTCACCCTCTGGGAACCTCATTCTGCATGGCCTCATCTGCTATGGGAGACATAGACTCAGATTGAAGTTACCAAATGGTACCCTCATTGAGAACCTTGATTATGCAATGTGTCATCCAATTTGCGGATATAGAGAAACTAAACAAAATGAAAGTGTCAATGACACTGTAGCTCAACTTTGGGAAAAAGTTAATTTGTGTGATGAGCAATGAATGGAAAGATTTTGAGTTGAATTTTGAAATCCAAGATGGCCACTGGCAGCCATGTTTTTTGTCCGAATGACCCCAAAATGACTCGCTCGTTCCAATCTACATTCCACTTTAAACAGCCATGACAAATTTCATGATGATCAGACTAAAGCTACGACCTGTAGCCCGTGCTAATGGATTGAATTTTGAAATCCAAGATGGCCACTGGCGGCCATGTTGTTTGTCCGAATGACCCCAAAATGACTCGTTCCCATCTACATTCCAATTTCAATAGCCATGACAAATTTCATGATGATCAGACTAAAGGTACGACCTGTAGCCCGTGCTAAAGGATTTAGTCATACAAAGAGTAAAATCCAAAATGGCTGCTGGTGGCCATGTTTTTTTGCCGAATGACCCCAAAATGACTCGTTCCCATCTACATGTCATTGTTAACATCCATGGAAAAATTTATGATGATCCGACAAAAGGTACGACCTGTAGACCGTGCCAAATAATTTAGTCACGCAAGAGTAAATCTAAGATGGCTGCCGGTGGCCATGTTTTTGGGCCGAATGACCCCAAAATTACTCGTTCCCATCTACATGTCAATGTTAACATTCATGACTAATTTCATGATGATCAGACAAAAAGGTACGACCTGTAGCCCGTGCTAATGGATTGAATTATGAAATCCAAGATGGCCGCCATCTTGTTTACCGAATGACCCCAAAATGACTCGTTCCTATCTACATTCCAATTTCAACAGCCATGACAAATTTCATGATGATCAGGCTAAAGGTACGACCTGTAGCCCGTGCTAAAGGATTTAGTCATACAAAGAGTAAAATCCAAAATGGCTGCTGGTGGCCATGTTTTTTTGCCTAATGACCCCAAAATGACTCGTTCCCATCTACATGTCATTGTTAACATCCATGACACATTTTATGATGATCCGACCAAAGGTACGACCTGTAGTCCATGCCAAAGAATTTAGTCATGCAAAGAGTAAATCTAAGATGGCTGCCGACGGCCATGTTTTTGGGCCGAATGACCCCAAAATTACTCGTTCCCATCTACATGTCAATGTTAACATTCATGACAAATTTCATGATGATCAGACCAAAGGTACGACCTGTAGCCCGTGCTAATGGATTGAATTTTGAAATCCAAGATGGCCGCTGGCGGCCATGTTGTTTGTCCGAATGACCCGTTCCCATCTACATTCCAATATCAACAGCCATGACAAATTTCATGATGATCAGACTAAAGGTACGACCTGTAGCCCGTGCTAAAGGATTTAGTCAAACTTTACAAAGTAAAGTTGAGCTAAAAATGTTTCTATAGAAATTTGATAATAAAGAAACTTTCCAGAGAAGATGAGGTCACCAGAGGGTGAATTTAGTGATGCTAGCCCGCTATGTGGGTTAGCATCACTAAATTCACCCTCTGGGGACCTCAATCTGCAAATGACAGGCACACAAAACTCAGACTTGGAGTGTCACAAAGTTTGAACATCACGGTTTTCTCACATTCTCGTAGTCATCAATATTTGTGAAAAGGTTTTTGGGTGGTCCGAAAAACTTCCGACTACTATGATCAATTCATATTCTTATCAGTACTAGTCCATTATACGAAAGGTGTCCATGGTTGTAACTGAAGCTTTGGAGTTTTTGCTGTGGAATGATTGTATGATCGCTCATGCAGTTTTATACATTCACTAATCAATGTCTTTCAATGTTGTTGTGGCCAAAGTTTCCTACATTTTTGCCAGCCAGTGAAATATTAACCCTTTCATGGTGGGAGCTGCGCTGCTGCAGCATTAAATATCCTGGACCAGTGCATTCTCTTATATATGAAAGTATCCCATAGGGAGCCTCGTATATACAAGAGAATGCACTGGCTTACAACATCAAAGTAAATATTGTTAGGCCATTGTATTCTCTTATATATGCAAGGCTCCCTAAATATAAGAGAATGCATTGGTACAGGGTTTTCTTTTAATTTTTTTATTTCTTTATCTATTTTTCTGTCTGTCATCTGCTTACGATCCTCAACACCCCTCCAAATAATAATAGACCTTCACTAGACTTCTGGCTGACAACGATCGTGGAAACTTGGTTTAAGGTTGCTTGTGCACTTAGTTTAAACCTTTCTATACTAAAGCATCATTGATGAGTATTTATCCCATAGGAAACGTTCAGATAACAAGTTTAACCCTTTCTATACTAAATCATCATTGATGAGTATTTATCCCATACGAAATGTTCAGATAACAAGTTTAACCCTTTCTATACTAAAGCATCATTGATGAGCAGTTATCCATAGGAAATGTTCAGATAATAAGTTTAACCCTTTCTATACTTAAGCATCATTGATGAGCAGTTATCCATAGGAAATGTTCAGATAATAAGCTCAACAAACATGAGCTTAGTATCTGAACATTTCCCTCCAATAAATAGAGGTCCTACACTTTTATTTATCTGTCGTCTCCTTTTATCACCTCAATATCCCTCCAAATCAATAATAGACTATTCCGATGTACACTTTTTAACTGGCTCGGTGAACCCATTTAGTATAGAAAGGGTTATGGTTGTTGTGAACTTGGTTTAAAGTTGTTATTTAATGTTGTTGTGTTTATATTTTATAAATTCTCAGAGTGAAATTTCTTCTATTTACTGACATTGTCTTCCATTAGTTTGAATAACATATTTTTTCCCACAGTAAAGCAGGACAGTATATATTTATAGAGAGAATAATCTAGATTTATAAAACAATTAATTTTATTCACAATTATGTATTACAAACAATATATATTTACAAAAAAATGTTTTACAGATAATGAAAATTGACAATAAATTATTTCATCACAGCTTTGCTTTGGACAATTCATATTTATGACACTCATGGGGTTAACTTAGCATGTGTATTGCATGTTGGTGGGGGCACAGAGGGGGTCATGCCTCTAACTCATCACAGCTTTTCTTTGGACAATTCATATTTATGACACTCATGGGGTTAAGTTAGCATGTGTATTGCATGGAGGTGGGCAGGGAGGTCATGCCTCCAACTCATTATCACAAACATTTTAAAGCTGGTAGCAGCATTAAAACAAATATTTTTAATGATTTTATCTCGGGATCAAATGGGAAAAAAATACATGCTTCAGCCATATGTATATGTCACTTTTAAAGGGGTACTGTATGCCAAATGTTGTTGTTGGTTTCTATAGTCTCCGAGTCGGAGAATAAGGTAACAATTTTTCCATTATTTGAAAGTCTGTTGAGTAGGAAGTCATGTTACGGATGACAAATTTACCGGAATGCAAAAATACAAATTGTCGTTGTCGAGTAATTTTTGTAAAGTTTTCAACCAAATGAATCAAATAAAAGTTATATTATATGCATACTAGTCCCATATAATCATTTAAGTTATTGTATCGTCGCTAGTCAGTGAGTGGCTTGAGTGTTCTCCCCGTATCATCATAATATTTTAAGCGATCGTGTGTGCGATCGGTTTAAAAATCCAGTATCCCTCAATTACTGTTTTTGATTACGGTAATTCGTAATTTAATTGACGCCATTTTATGGCTCCAGTCATAAATTCAATTTATATCAAATTATTAACTTTTAAATTATTAAATGTTAAGATAGCCTATTAACCTGAGCGTTTACAGAATACATCTTCGACTCAAATTACTTATGTTTCTATATATTATCGATATTAGATCGTTGTTGTCACCGGAAATTTAATGAAAATGGCGTACAGTACCCCTTTAAAAACCCAGCTATTTTGTTTTACATCAACCTTCTATTTCACTGAATAAGCACTTTATACCATGCGTTATACCAAGTCAACATTCATACACAAGATTGCCCATGTGTGCACAATGAGCTCATCATGGAGGTCTCTAACCGAGAAATAGTTCTCTGCTACATCCGTCCCCACAAGGCTGAACATATGCACTGCCACAGCGCTAATGAACCCCATGTAATTCAATCATATGTCCCAAGAGGTTTACTATTCATTTGCATACCATGGGATATCTATCACATTGAAACCTAACATCAGCAGTAATTGAGTTACTGTTCTTCTGCACATAACACTATCCTGCTAATATCAATGCATTGTTTGAGTCAAACATATACATACGTGACCAAAACACAGATTCAATTACGTCGACAGTATATATTACGTATATATACTATGCGATGTTTAGCCAAAACATATATTTATTTATATGTTTGCGTACATCAATGTTTATATAAAGCTAAAACATCACCAGCCATTTCTGTTAAATAACTTTCAAGGCTACAGATTGACACAATAATATGATGTCATGACGTAGTGCAGGAGTAGGATACACATTTTGAGAGTGGAATAACATGACCGGTCTTCTGGGAGTGGGGATACGATTTATATTTTGACATAAAAAGTTGATGAAAATATAATAAATATAGTTATCACAAAGTTACTTTAGACAAAAACAGTCTCATCAGTCAGATAAACATGAGTAACACATCTTAAAATAGTATCACCAAAAACAGATAATGGTACATAGTAGCATAGCAACCCAGCTTACATGGAAACTACCTTAAAGTTAATACAATACTTCCGACATTGCAAGTTGATAAAATTCAATGTATCACTTCAGACTGATGCATGGATGAAATCGGTAAAATTCTCAGTTGGAAAACGGCCATAACTGATCAAAATGGGCAGGCAGCATCATCCCATGTCCATGCCTTGAAAAAGTGTGTCTGTCATTTGCAGAATGAGGTCCCCAGGGGGTGAATTTAGTGACGATATCCCACATGGTGGGCTAGTATCACCAAATTCACTTTTTTCATTTTATCTTCTGCAAATTAGGGGATATAGAAACTGAAGAGAAGTAACTAGAAACAATGATAATTTGAGACTATAGATACTTCCCAGAAAATGAGGCCTAAGAAGAATGAGGTTCTCAGACGATGAAATTAGTGATGCTAGCCTGCTGTGTAGGTAGCATCACTAAATTCACCTTCTGGGGACCTCATTCTGCAAATGACAGACATACTATTTCAAGACTTGTTGGTATGATGTTATGAAGGCATAATATTTCTGTAGATTTTGATGAATTTTCAGATTTTCTTGTAGTTGGCTGCCTCTGGTGCATCGGATGGAGCGAGTGTACCGGGCTGTTGAATCATTCAGATTTTCTTGTCATTGGCCTCCTCGGGTGCATCTGATGGAATGAGTGTACAAGGTTGATGAATTATTCAGATTTTCTTGTAGTTGGCTGCCTCAGGTGCATCGGATGCAATGAGTTTACCAGGCTGATGGATGAGATCAATGGTGAAAGCTTTCGGTGGGAATTTGGGCGCTCCAGGCTGAAAATGATGAAATAAATCATGAGTTTTGATAAGATTGTACATCATTTATTTGTCTACTAATATATTTACATTATCAATTTTCATCCCTTGAATGAAACTGAGTGCAGGACTCACTGAACTTACTACTTACTGGGTCACTCCCAGGCAGACCTGAGCCTGTCATTTGCAGAATGAGGTCCCCAGAGGGTGAATTTAGTGACACTATCCCACATGGTGGGCTAGCATCACTAAATTCACCCTCTAGGGACCTAATTCTGCTTAGGCATCATCTTCTCTGGATAGTTTCTTTATTATCAAATTTATATAGAAACTTCTTCCCATAGATTCTAATTCTTTTTTAGTTTAGGTTCTCTATATCCCCAAATTGGCAGACGACACATTGCTTATTCGAGGTTCCCAATTGGTGTACATCACAATATTCACAATTTGGGAACTTCAATCTGAGTCTATGTCTCCCGTAGCAGATTAGGACATGCAGCATGAGGTTACCAGAGGGTGAATTTGGTGATACTAGCCCGCTATGTGGGATAGCGTCACTAAATTCACCCTCTGGGGGATCTCATTCTGCAAATGACAGGCACACTAAACTCAGACTTGTGCCCAGGGCTTAAAATCTAACGAGAATCAGAATCCTGATTCTCAGTTTGATTCTTGCAAAAGCAGCTGATACGCTGTAGAAATGCCATAATTATATTCTTGCAAATTTGGATGTATTTTAAGGCCTCACATCAATGTTGTAACAGAGAGAGAGAGAGCGAGATAGAGGGGGGTCTTAAATATAACTACTATGGTAGAGTGGTCTATTTGCCCTCAACTTGTTACAAATAAAATATTGGTCTTACGATCGGCATATTTGGGTTCTTGAATATTTATATCTGAATTCTTGGCTCAACATGAAGCACGATAGCTCATAACCATTTCATATTGAGGGAAATTATATAGAAAATTTATTTGAATTATAAAACTAAACAGAAGTATTTCTGAATATAATACAGTTTAAATAACAGAAATGAAGGAGAAACACAAATGAAAAGATTTGTCATCAAATTTATCTTCACCACTGACACCACATATTTCATATTTTAGTAAACACAAACATAAAGTAATCAATAAAAAGTTTTATTTTAATTTTACAATATGGAAAAAAATAGTTGTAGGATGGTTTTGGACATTAAACTGCTGTTACCTCATGAAGAAATTCCAAGTTATCATATATAAAACTTACCGTTTCATCATCGTCAGACAACATGACTTAATTCCATGCCCGATTGTAGGTTACACTGGTGTAAATGTTTTCCATAGGCCTCAGTGCTAACGTTTTAGCGTATAGTGTTGGCAATATAAATGTTGGGTCCAAAATTTTCTTTAAATCTGAAAAATTGACATTTGGGGAAACTTTTTACACAAAAAAATCATGTCTGTCTAGCAGGGAATTCGCCTTTAAATCTTATGTTTTCGTAACTAGTGTCAGAACCGCATAAAAAAATACAGTCATATTTTAGACCACACCAAAAAATTCAAACTTCACTACAAAGGGTTAATTCCTGTGCCAATTGTTATTTTACCTATGGGAAATCATAGGGAAGAGGTGTGATGATTTTTTTATGTGAAAAGCACACAAGGCTATTGACCAATCAGGGCCCAGTGTCTATTTTATTCTCTCCTATATATTCCTCCCGCATCCGCTAGATGTCGCTCGGAACCTTATTTACACCAGTGTAACATGTACTCCCCCTCGCACCAATGTGCATGCTATTGCAAGCTTGTCAGCTAGCGTCTGTAGAATGAGAAACCAGAAAATTAACCCGTATTTTCTGAATGGTGTTTTCCAATTCAATTCTAACAGTATACAATGGATTGTCTATTGTTCACATGTAGGGACCTTCTGATAATATATGAGAAGTAGAGAAACATCCTGAGGATTGCATTCATTTATTTGTACGGATAAGGCTATAGGGTCCTGCAAATATGCAATGTTTGATTCGTTATTCGACTCAGGTCTCAATATTCGGTTTAAATATCCCAAGGTAAACACTGGGAATTGTTCTATCATTCTCTGTTAATATTTCAAATAAAATTTACTCGATGTTGATGGAAAATGATTGCAGGTTATGTGAAATTATGAAATCATTCGCTTGAATGCTACTGAACATATTACTAATAAACTACAAGTAAGAACAATCAATATGTTAGCCTGCGATCAACTGGAATAATGTATAATTTATTCAAACTCAGTCCGGCAAGCATGAACTCACAACCAAGTGGACCATATGCTCAAGCCTCGAAATAATTATGTATGTCATTTGCAAAATGAGGTCCCCAGAGGGCTAGCATAACTAAATTCATCCTCTGGGGATACCGTCATTCTTATCTATTAATTAAATGCAGTGAATCTCAATGGCGAAATCATTTGCGTTAGTTTATCGCCGATAGTTGCGTCCCGAATCAAGAAGTAAATATTTACAATTGAGCATAGTTCTGACGATGTTTTCTATGGAGTGGTAGCGTCGATTTGCTACAAATTTTCGGCGATGTTAATAGAATGTTGCTTTCCTCCAGTTGTCATAGTGCCTGAATACTAACTTACCAGTTTCACGCACCCAAACAATTACATAATATTGTCTTTAAAAAATTACAAATAGGGTCCTATAGAGGGAACAGTCAAGAGGTTTCAAATTGGGAGAAGTCGCTTCTCCCTATTTGATTATTTGGGAGAAGTGGGCTGTTATCAAGGAGAACTCATAATGGCTCAAATTCACTTTACACCCAAACATAACCATTCTATTACCCAATAAGTATTAACCCTTTACCCAACAGAAGGACCCTGTGCCAATGCATTCTCTTATATATGCGAGTCGACCATAGGTCGCCTCGCATATATAAGAGAATGCATTGGCTTAACACATTAAAAATTATAAAATTGTTAAAGAATGTAAGAAAAAATGGTAAAAAGTGTGAAAAAAGGCCAATGCATTCTCTTATATATGCGAGGCGACCTATGGTCGACTCGCATATATAAGAGAATGCATTGGCACAGGGCATAACTGTAACCATCACAATGTGGTCAATGAGCCGGTTCCAATGATATCCATATTTGTATGGTTCTATTGAGACAGACCGAAGATATTTTAGGCTGTTGAAGCTTTATTTGGCCGGTTTGTTTGTTGGGTAAAGGGTTAAGCAATACAACATCCCATATATAAAACCATTATACTGAGTAAGGAGTCAGGACATGTTATAATCAGAAACACACTTTATATATGTTGCAGGGACATATACATACTGGTATGTGAGAGAGGTCACTTCTCCCAAGGACAAAAATAGGGAGAAGCAGAATACTTTAGGGAGTTGGTTCCTGGTACTATGTCACTAGAATTTGTTTTCATTTTGCCATATCTGTAGTTAGTTTTGGTTTTCAACAATACTAACAAAAACATCATATGGAGATAAGTTCTCTTATCCTTAATGCGGGAGTTTACTTCCAGATTGTGTCCTTAAATTGTAATGGCCATGTGTCCTTAATTTCTATTTCTTAGTGGTAATCAAATCATTCGTTGCCGTGAAAACATGAGAATGCCAAGCATGACAATGGATAAATATTCTGTTCACAGTTAGGCATAACCTGTCATCAGCGATGAAGCCAACAACAACAAAAACTGCTGAATTGGAAGTCGTGCCCATGAAAGAAAATTTCTCTGAACCAAGCCTCCAAATAGTGTGTTTGTCATCACAAAATTTACCCTCTGGGTACCTCATTCTGCTGAGGCCTCAACTGCTATGGGAAACCTAGGATCAGATTGAAGATCCTCAGTTGAAATTGGTGATGTTCACTCATTAGTCACCTTGATAATGCATTTTATCTTCTGCAAATTAGGGGATATAGAAACTTCCCAGAAGGGAAAAGTAACTAAAAACAATATCAATTTGACACTATAGATACTTCCCAGAAGATGAGGCCTATATTAAAGCAGAATGAGGTCCCTAGAGGGTGAATTTGGTGATGCTAGCCCACTGTGTGGGATAACATCGCTAAATTCACCATCTGGGGGATCTCATTCTGCAAATGACAGACACACTATTTGCAGGCTTTCTCTGATTGCGAGATATACATGTATATACATGTGTACCATAAAACCTGTACCTAGACCACTTCCATTTCACCATTGCCATCATAATAAGCTTTGTTTTTAATATAAACTATCACGGAAACAGAACCATATCACCTTACTGCGAGTGGCACAAGTAAAGTTGAGCTAAAAATGTTTCTATAGAAATTTGATAATAAAGAAACTTTCCAGAGAAGATGAGGTCACCAGAGGGTGAATTTAGTGATGCTAGCCCGCTATGTGGGTTAGCATCACTAAATTCACCCTCTGGGGACCTCAATCTGCAAATGACAGGCACACAAAACTCAGACTTGGAGTGTCACAAAGTTTGAACATCACGGTTTTCTCACATTTTCGTAGTCATCAATATTTGTGAAAAGGTTTTTGGGTGGTCCGAAAAACTTCCGACTACTATGATCAATTCATATTCTTATCAGTACTAGTCCATTATACGAAAGGTGTCCATGGTTGTAACTGAAGCTTTGGAGCTTTTGCTGTGGAATGATTGTATGTTCGTTCGCTCATGCAGTTTTATACATTCACTAATCAATGTCTTTCAATGTTGTTGTGGCCAAAGTTTCCTACATTTTTGCCAGCCAGTGAAATATTAACCCTTTCAATATGGGAGCTGCGCTGCTGCAGCATTAAATATCCTGGGCCAGTGCATTCTCTTATATATGAAAGTATCCCATAGGGAGCCTTGTATATACAAGAGAATGCACTGGCTTACAACATCAAAGTAAATATTGTTAGGCCATTGTATTCTCTTATATATGCAAGGCTCCCTAAATATAAGAGAATGCATTGGTACAGGGTTTTCTTTTAATTTTTTAATTTCTTTATCTATTTTTCTGTCTGTCATCTGCTTATGATCCTCAACACCCCTCCAAATAATAATAGACCTTCACTAGACTTCTGGCTGACAACGATCGTGGAAACTTGGTTTAAGGTTGCTTGTGCACTTAGTTTAAACCTTTCTATACTAAAGCATCATTGATGAGTATTTATCCCATAGGAAACGTTCAGATAACAAGTTTAACCCTTTCTATACTAAATCATCATTGATGAGTATTTATCCCATACGAAATGTTCAGATAACAAGTTTAACCCTTTCTATACTAAATCATCATTGATGAGTATTTATCCCATACGAAATGTTCAGATAACAAGTTTAACCCTTTCTATACTAAATCATCATTGATGAGTATTTATCCCATACGAAATGTTCAGATAACAAGTTTAACCCTTTCTATACTAAAGCATCATTGATGAGCAGTTATCCATAGGAAATGTTCAGATAATAAGTTTAACCCTTTCTATACTAAAGCATCATTGATGAGCAGTTATCCATAGGAAATGTTCAGATAATAAGCTCAACAAACATGAGCTTAGTATCTGAACATTTCCCTCCAATAAATAGAGGTCCTACACTTTTATTTATCTGTCGTCTCCTTTTATCACCTCAATATCCCTCCAAATCAATAATAGACTATTCCGATGTACACTTTTTAACTGGCTCGGTGAACCCATTTAGTATAGAAAGGGTTATGGTTGTTGTGAACTTGGTTTAAAGTTGTTATTTAATGTTGTTGTTTATATTTTATAAATTCTCAGAGTGAAATTTCTTCTATTTACTGACATTGTCTTCCATTAGTTTGAATAACATATTTTTTCCCACAGTAAAGCAGGACAGTATATATTTATATAGAGAATAATCTAGATTTATAAAACAATTAATTTTATTCACAATTATGTATTACAAACAATATATATTTACAAAAAAATGTTTTACAGATAATGAAAATTGACAATAAATTATTTCATCACAGCTTTGCTTTGGACAATTCATATTTATGACACTCATGGGGTTAACTTAGCATGTGTATTGCATGTTGGTGGGGGCACAGAGGGGGTCATGCCTCTAACTCATCACAGCTTTTCTTTGGACAATTCATATTTATGACACTCATGGGGTTAAGTTAGCATGTGTATTGCATGGAGGTGGGCATGGAGGTCATGCCTCCAACTCATTATCACAAACATTTTAAAGCTGGTAGCAGCATTAAAACAAATATTTTTAATGATTTTATCTCGGGATCAAATGGGAAAAAAATACATACTTCAGCCATATGTATATGTCACTTTTAAAAACCCAGCTATTTTGTTTTACATCAACCTTCTATTTCACTGAATAAGCACTTTATACCATGCGTTATACCAAGTCAACATTCATACACAAGATTTCCCATGTGTGCACAATGAGCTCATCATGGAGGTCTCTAACCGAGAAATAGTTCTCTGCTACATGGGCCCACACAAGGCTGAACATATGCACTGCCACAGTGCTAATGAACCCCATGTAATTCAATCATATGTCCCAAGAGGTTTACTATTCATTTGCATATCATGTGATATCTATCACATTGAAACCTAACATCAGCAGTAATTGAGTTACTGTTCTTCTGCACATAACACTATCCTGCTAATATCAATGCATTGTTTGAGTCAAACATATACATACGTGACCAAAACACAGATTCAATTACGTCGACAGTATATATTACGTATATATATACTATGCGATGTTTAGCCAAAACATATATTTATTTATATGTTTGCGTACATCAATGTTTATATAAAGCTAAAACATCACCAGCCATTTCTGTTAAAATAACTTTCAAGGCTACAGATTAACACAAAAAATGATGTCATGACGTAGTGCAGGAGTAGGATACACATCTTGAGAGTGGAATAACATGACCGGTCTTCTGGGAGTGGGAATACGATTTATATTTTGACATAAAAAGTTGATGAAAATATAATAAATATAGTTATCACAAAGTTACTTTAGACAAAAACAGTCTCATCAGTCAGATAAACATGAGTAACACATCTTAAAATAGTATCACCAAAAACAGATAATGGTACATAGTAGCATAGCAACCCAGCTTACATGGAAACTACCTTAAAGTTAATACAATACTTCCGACATTGCAAGTTGATAAAATTCAATGTATCACTTCAGACTGATGCATGGATGAAATCGGTAAAATTCTCAGTTGGAAAACGGCCATAACTGATCAAAATGGGCAGGCAGTATCATCCCATGTCCATGCCTTGAGAAAGTGTGTCTGTCATTTGCAGAATGAGGTCATCAGGGGGTGAATTTAGTGACGATATCCCACACGGTGGGCTAGCATCACCAAATTCACTTTTTTAATTTTATCTTTTAAAAATTTAGGGGATATAGAAACTGAATAGAAGTAACTAGAAACAATGATAATTTGAGACTTTAGATATACTTCCCAGAAAATGAGGCCTAATAAGAATGAGGTTCTCAGACGATGACATTAGTGATGCTAGCCTGCTGTGTAGGTAGCATCACTAAATTCACCTTCTGGGGACCTCATTCTGCAAATGACAGACACACTATTTCAAGACTTGTTGGCATGATGTTATGAAGGCATATTTCTGTAGATTTGATGAATTTTCAGATTTTCTTGTAGTTGGCTGCCTCTGGTGCATCGGATGGGGCGAATGTACCGGGCTGTTGAATCATTCAGATTTTCTTATCATTGGCCTCCTCGGGTGCATCGGATGGAATGAGTGTACAAGGTTGATGAATTATTCAGATTTTCTTGTAGTTGGCTGCCTCAGGTGCATCGGATGCAATGAGTTTACCAGGCTGATGGATGAGATCAATGGTGAAAGCTTTCGGTGGGAATTTGGGCGCTCCAGGCTGAAAATGATAAAATAAATCATGAGTTTTGATAAGATTGTACATCATTTATTTGTCCATTAATATATTTACATTATCAATTTTCATCCCTTGAATGAAACTGAGTGCAGGACTCACCGAACTTACTACTTACTGGGTCACTCCCAGGCAGACCTGAGCCTGTCATTTGCAGAATGAGGTCCCCAGAGGGTGAATTTAGTGACACTATCCCACATGGTGGGCTAGCATCACTAAATTCACCCTCTAGGGACCTAATTCTGCTTAGGCATCATCTTCTCTGGATAGTTTCTTTATTATCAAATTTATATAGAAACTTCTTCCCATAGATTCTAATTCTTTTTTAGTTTAGGTTCTCTATATCCCCAAATTGGCAGACGACACATTGCTTATTCGAGGTTCCCAATTGGTGTACATCACAATATTCACAATTTGGGAACTTCAATCTGAGTCTATGTCTCCCGTAGCAGATTAGGACATGCAGCATGAGGTTACCAGAGGGTGAATTTGGTGATACTAGCCCGCTATGTGGGATAGCGTCACTAAATTCACCCTCTGGGGGATCTCATTCTGCAAATGACAGGCACACTAAACTCAGACTTGTGCCCAGGGCTTAAAATCTAACGAGAATCAGAATCCTGATTCTCAGTTTGATTCTTGCAAAAGCAGCTGATACGCTGTAGAAATGCCATAATTATATTCTTGCAAATTTGGATGTATTTTAAGGCCTCACATCAATGTTGTAACAGAGAGAGAGAGAGAGAGCGAGATAGAGAGGGAGGGGGGTCTTAAATATAACTACTATGGTAGAGTGGTCTATTTGCCCTCAACTTGTTACAAATAAAATATTGGTCTTACGATCGGCATATTTGGGTTCTTGAATATTTATATCTGAATTCTTGGCTCAACATGAAGCACGATAGCTCATAACCATTTCATATTGAGGGAAATTATATAGAAAATTTATTTGAATTATAAAACTAAACAGAAGTATTTCTGAATATAATACAGTTTAAATAACAGAAATGAAGGAGAAACACAAATGAAAAGATTTGTCATCAAATTTATCTTCACCACTGACACCACATATTTCATATTTTAGTAAACACAAACATAAAGTAATCAATAAAAAGTTTTATTTTAATTTTACAATATGGAAAAAAATAGTTGTAGGATGGTTTTGGACATTAAACTGCTGTTACCTCATGAAGAAATTCCAAGTTATCATATATAAAACTTACCGTTTCATCATCGTCAGACAACATGACTTCATTCCATGCCCGATTGTAGGTTACACTGGTGTAAATGTTTTCCATAGTAGTCTGGTCGATAAACTCAAATTTTAGGGTCAACCTAGAACAAAATTGGACTAAGTTGGTTTTTATATCATTTTGAAGAGGAAGCTCTCCTCTATAACATATCCAAAATCCGCTAAAATCCGCTATGAGCAATTTTTGTAATTCAAGATGGCGTCCAAGATGGCTGCCATTTTCCAATAAGTCAGCTCGATGCAATTATAGTGAGAACATCTTGTCATATGTATACACTTGTATACATTTTTGTGAAGCTATGACATAACGCCATCTTTATGTGCCAAAATTGAAACTTCCCGTCTAAGATGGCCGCCAAAATGGCGACCGGAAGTGGAATTCATACGTTTTTACTAATACTTTAAAGATAAGTTTCTGGGGTCTTGAACTGGTTGAGAATTGTGACTTTATTTTGTATATAGCATGTTAACTGACCATTTGAGCAATGAAATATGCTGTTCGTGGGGGGCCCACACCCTTCCGATCACTCAAAAATTCGATTTTACAAAACGCGGTATAACATTTTACAAAAGATCCCCTTTGTGATTCTGGTCACATTTCACCAAGAGGTGGGAAGAACTGTGCAATGTAAGTGATCCATTCTATATCTTATTGATATTCGAACTCAATGGTACCAAAATTGTCACTTTGGCTCAAAATGGCTGTCAAAATGGCCGCCAAAATATGGAAAAATGTTAATTATTATCCCAACATGCCATGCAACCGCTTACAAGTTATGGTGATGTACACAAATGACCATTCCGTATTATATACATTGAATACCAACATTTCTTATGCACCTCGATTAATTTTTACTATTTACCATTCTGAAATCACCAGAATTATGGGATTTTTCTATCATAAACAGCATCAAACTCGGCCAAAAATCACTCTCTTTAGTATCAAATGTTCTTTTTATTTTGATATGCCTTAAATATGACATAGTGTGGTGTTTTAGACTATATTACTCAAGATTACATGCAAATTGGCAACCAACATTATTCTCGGCTTTTCCGAAATGGTAGCAAATTGTGACTCACTTGGTTATTAAACATGCTACTTAATCAATGGACAACTTAATCTTATATTATGGTTGTCCCAAAACCTTATGGGGCACGACAAATTAATTTTAAGGGATGCAGTGTGAATTTTGCCGAACACCTCTTTTGGGATTATGTCCATGTTTTTTACGGAAACGGACGGAACGTTGAACCTGAACTGACAGGTATCATATTATGTGGCTACTCTGGCCCATTAGCATCAAAATTGATTAACTTATAAACTATTGTCAGGAAAACCGTTTTCTTCACATTGCATATAAAACGCAATTAATGTGGAGAACACTCTGATATTACCTCTATCGATTAACATATCCTTGAGTTATTGTGGAAAGTGATAGTCACACAAAGGTGCACCAGTACAAATCACACATGAGCATGCAGTCACTCCATATATACATACATGAATACCACGTAAATGGCCATGTGCCACTCGCTGTATAGACATACACCTCACCCATTACCATACAGCCACAATTGGGTTTACCCATACACCAACGCATGGTCATATAGCCGTGAATAACATTGCAGACACACCAGGTATACTCCCACATATCGCATGACCTGTATACATATTCACTACATACATGAACACAAAATAATCTCTTGTATACCTATTCGCCTAACCATAGGCCATACAGTCACTCCATGTATATGTATTTGCCACATGCATAGCTATACAGCCACTAAATATATACATATACACCTCACCGATGACCATACAGTCACTCCATACCTGTTCGCTACATCCATTGTTATATATTACTTCTTGTATATCTATTTGCCTCACCAGTGGTCATACAGTCTCACTCCCTGTATATATACATATTTGCGACACCCATGGCCATATAGCCACTCAAGATATACATATACACCCAACCCAAAACCATAGAGTCACTCTATGTATATACATATAACCTCACAAAAGTGGCCTTACAGCCCTTCTAGATATATCAATGTCTCGTACCGCGCATACGGCCATTCATACACTCCAGACTTGCATATACACCTGACCCATGACATTTCAGCTTCTCGCTGTATACGCATAAACCACATTCGTGATCATAGTCACTCCTTGTATATCAATTCACCCCACCATTAATGTTGTCATACTGTCAATCCCCATATACATATGTACATATTGGCCGTGTCATGGCCATGTAGTCACTCATGATATACATATACACCTCACCCATGACACAGCATCACTCCAGGTGTGTATATATACCTCACCAATGGCCATACAACCCTTCTAGATATACCAATACCCCGCACACACGGCCATTCGTACACTTCAGACTTGCATATACAGCTCAATCGTGACAATTCAGCCACTCGCTGTATACATATACACCCTCTCCACGAGCATTCAGCTAGTTACTGTATGCTTGTACACACCACCAAAGACAATACAATAGTACATATTAACATATACATATCCCATCCACCACCATGAGGTTGCTCTCTATATACACTAGCCGCCAATGTCCATCAAAGTTTACTCCAGGTATGCATATACACTTCAACAATGACCGTGCAGTCATTCCATGTATACATATACACATTGCCCATAACCACACAACCACATCCTATTTATACATACACCCATCCATTACCATACATCCAACATGTGTATACATATACACCCGCCCATGACAATACATCCACCCAATGTACATATGTACAGCCCACCACTAACCACACAATCACTCCATGTATACATACAGGACAGTGTAGCTGCTCTCGTTATGACCATACACCACTTCAATGACCAGACAGCCACTCACTGTAAACATGTTCACCTCACACATCAGCATACAGCTACTCCTTATATACATATACATCTCACTATGGACATCCCATCCATGACCATATAGTCACACATTGTATAACTATTCACACCATTCATGAATACAATAGTTCCATGTATACCTACACACATCGCCTATGACCAGACAATCAACAGACATACACACTGTATTAAGTTGATCAATGTTGATGCTAATGGACCAGAATAGCCACTTAATATGATCCATCTCAGTTCGGTTTCAACGTTCTGCCCATTTCCGTTCAAAAACAAGGAAGCTTTAGGCAAAATCCATATTGCATTCATCAAAATGAATTTGTCATGACTCGTATGGTACCGGGACAATCAGAATAGAACATTTAGTTGATTAAGTAGCACGTGAGTCACAATTGATTATGTATACATATACACCACGTATATACACATATGTTTATGTATATAATAATGTTTACCAAACTTGGTTGCCATTTTGGAAGCCATCTTGAGTAATTTTGTCTAAAACAACTCAGTGTGACACATGTAACACATATCAAAACAATAAACATCTTTGATACCAAACATAGTTCCATTTTACTTTCAAAATAAGGCTCAAACCTGAACAGCGATTTTTTGCCGATTTTGATATCAGGATTGTGACAGAAAATTTCGAATAATTCTGGTAATTTCAGTGGTTAAAATAGTAACAAAATACCAAAGGTGCATCATAAATGTTAGTACTCAAGCTATATAAGACATACTAGTCAACTGTGTGCATCACCCTAACTTGTAAGCGGTTGCGTGGCACGCTGGGATAATAATTACCATTTTCCATATTTTGGTGGCCATATTGGCAGCCATTTTGAGCCAAAGTGACAATTTTGGTACCTTTGAATTCGAATATCAATAAGATATAGAATGGATCAGTTACATTGCACAGTTCTTCCCACTTCTTGATGAAATATGATTAGAATCTTGGGGATCTTTTGTGAAATGTTATACGCGTTTTGTAAAATCGATTTGTTGAGTGATCAGAAGGGGTGTGGACCTCACGAACAGCACATTTCATTGCTCCAATTGTCAGTTAACATGCTATATACAAAATATTCTCAATAATTCTCAACCAGTTCCAAACCACGGACACTTATCTTAAAGATATTATTACAAAAACGTAAAAAATCCACTTCCGGTCGCCATTTTAGCGGCCATCTTGGACGGGGAGTTCCAATTTTGGCACATAAAGGTGGCGTTATGTCTTAGCTTCACAAAAATGTATACATGTGTATATATATGACAAGATGTTCTCACTATAATTGCATCAAGCTGACTTATATGAAAATGGCAGCCATCTTGGACGCCATCTTGAATTACAAAAAATGCTCAAAGCGGATTTTAGCGGATTTTGGATATGTTATGGAGGATATATTCCTCTTCAAAATGATATACAAACCAACTTAGTCCAAATTTTTTCTACGTCAAACCTTTTATCGACCAGACTATAGGCCTCAGTGCTAACGTTTTAGCGTATAGTGTTGGCAATATAAATGTTGGGTCCAAAATTTTCTTTAAATCTGAAAAATTGACATTTTGGGAAACTTTTTACACAAAAAAATCATGTCAGTCTAGCAGGGAATTCGCCTTTAAATCTTATGTTTTCGTAACTAGTGTCAGAACCGCATAAAAAAATACAGTCATATTTTAGACCACACCAAAAAATTCAAACTTCACTACAAAGGGTTAATTCCTGTGCCAATTGTTATTTTACCTATGGGAAATCATAGGGAAGAGGTGTGATGATTTTTTTATGTGAAAAGCACACAAGGCTATTGACCAATCAGGGCCCAGTGTCTATTTTATTCTCTCCTATATATTCCTCCCGCATCCGCTAGATGTCGCTCGGAACCTTATTTACACCAGTGTAACATGTACTCCCCCTCGCACCAATGTGCATGCTATTGCAAGCTTGTCAGCTAGCGTCTGTAGAATGAGAAACCAGAAAATTAACCCGTATTTTCTGAATGGTGTTTTCCAATTCAATTCTAACAGTATACAATGGATTGTCTATTGTTCACATGTAGGGACCTTCTGATAATATATGAGAAGTAGAGAAACATCCTGAGGATTGCATTCATTTATTTGTACGGATAAGGCTATAGGGTCCTGCAAATATGCAATGTTTGATTCGTTATTCGACTCAGGTCTCAATATTCGGTTTAAATATCCCAAGGTAAACACTGGGAATTGTTCTATCATTCTCTGTTAATATTTCAAATAAAATTTACTCGATGTTGATGGAAAATGATTGCAGGTTATGTGAAATTATGAAATCATTCGCTTGAATGCTACTGAACATATTACTAATAAACTACAAGTAAGAACAATCAATATGTTAGCCTGCGATCAACTGGAATAATGTATAATTTATTCAAACTCAGTCCGGCAAGCATGAACTCACAACCAAGTGGACCATATGCTCAAGCCTCGAAATAATTATGTATGTCATTTGCAAAATGAGGTCCCCAGAGGGCTAGCATAACTAAATTCATCCTCTGGGGATACCGTCATTCTTATCTATTAATTAAATGCAGTGAATCTCAATGGCGAAATCATTTGCGTTAGTTTATCGCCGATAGTTGCGTCCCGAATCAAGAAGTAAATATTTACAATTGAGCATAGTTCTGACGATGTTTTCTATGGAGTGGTAGCGTCGATTTGCTACAAATTTTCGGCGATGTTAATAGAATGTTGCTTTCCTCCAGTTGTCATAGTGCCTGAATACTAACTTACCAGTTTCACGCACCCAAACAATTACATAATATTGTCTTTAAAAAATTACAAATAGGGTCCTATAGAGGGAACAGTCAAGAGGTTTCAAATTGGGAGAAGTCGCTTCTCCCTATTTGATTATTTGGGAGAAGTGGGCTGTTATCAAGGAGAACTCATAATGGCTCAAATTCACTTTACACCCAAACATAACCATTCTATTACCCAATAAGTATTAACCCTTTACCCAACAGAAGGACCCTGTGCCAATGCATTCTCTTATATATGCGAGTCGACCATAGGTCGCCTCGCATATATAAGAGAATGCATTGGCTTAACACATTAAAAATTATAAAATTGTTAAAGAATGTAAGAAAAAATGGTAAAAAGTGTGAAAAAAGGCCAATGCATTCTCTTATATATGCGAGGCGACCTATGGTCGACTCGCATATATAAGAGAATGCATTGGCACAGGGCATAACTGTAACCATCACAATGTGGTCAATGAGCCGGTTCCAATGATATCCATATTTGTATGGTTCTATTGAGACAGACCGAAGATATTTTAGGCTGTTGAAGCTTTATTTGGCCGGTTTGTTTGTTGGGTAAAGGGTTAAGCAATACAACATCCCATATATAAAACCATTATACTGAGTAAGGAGTCAGGACATGTTATAATCAGAAACACACTTTATATATGTTGCAGGGACATATACATACTGGTATGTGAGAGAGGTCACTTCTCCCAAGGACAAAAATAGGGAGAAGCAGAATACTTTAGGGAGTTGGTTCCTGGTACTATGTCACTAGAATTTGTTTTCATTTTGCCATATCTGTAGTTAGTTTTGGTTTTCAACAATACTAACAAAAACATCATATGGAGATAAGTTCTCTTATCCTTAATGCGGGAGTTTACTTCCAGATTGTGTCCTTAAATTGTAATGGCCATGTGTCCTTAATTTCTATTTCTTAGTGGTAATCAAATCATTCGTTGCCGTGAAACATGAGAATGCCAAGCATGACAATGGATAAATATTCTGTTCACAGTTAGGCATAACCTGTCATCAGCGATGAAGCCAACAACCAAAAAAACTGCTGAATTGGAAATCGTGCCCATGAAAGAAAATTTCTCTGAACCAAGCTTCCAAATAGTGTGTTTGTCATCACAAAATTTACCCTCTGGGTACCTCATTCTGCTGAGGCCTCAACTGCTATGGGAAACCTAGGATCAGATTGAAGATCCTCAGTTGAAATTGGTGATGTTCACTCTTTAGTCACCTTGATAATGCATTTCATCTTCTGCAAATTAGGGGATATAGAAACTTCCCAGAAGGGAAAAGTAACTAAAAACAATATCAATTTGACACTATAGATACTTCCCAGAAGATGAGGCCTATATTAAAGCAGAATGAGGTCCCTAGAGGGTGAATTTGGTGATGCTAGCCCACTGTGTGGGATAACATCGCTAAATTCACCATCTGGGGGATCTCATTCTGCAAATGACAGACACACTATTTGCAGGCTTTCTCTGATTGCGAGATATACATGTATATACATGTGTACCATAAAACCTGTACCTTAACCACTTCCATTTCACCATTACAATCATAATAAGCTTTGTTTTTAATATAAACTATCACGGAAACAGAACCATATCACTTTACTGCGAGTGGCACAAGTCTGAGTTTAGTGTGCCTGTCATTTGCATAGGGGGCAAGCATCACTAAATTCACCCTCTGGGAACCTCATTCTGCATGGCCTCATCTGCTATGGGAGACATAGACTCAGATTGAAGTTACCAAATGGTGCATATTGTGATCTACCCCCATTGAGAACCTTGATTATGCAATGTGTCATCCAATTTGCGGATATAGAGAAACTAAACAAAATGAAAGTGTCAATGACACTGTAGCTCAACTTTGGGAAGAAGTTAATTTGTGTGATGAGCAATGAATGGAAAGATTTTGAATTTAATTTTGAAATCCAAGATGGCCACTGGCAGCCATGTTTTTTGTCCGAATGACCCCAAAATGACTCGTTCCCATCAACATTCCACTTTAAACAGCCATGACAAATTTCATGATGATCAGACTAAAGCTACGACCTGTAGCCCGTGCTAATGGATTGAATTTTGAAATCCAAGATGGCCACTGGTACGACCTGTAGGCCGTGCCAAATAATTTAGTCACGCAAAGAGTAAATCTAAGATAGCTGCCGGCGGCCATGTTTTTGGCCGAATGACCCCAAAATTACTCGTTCCCATCTACATGTCAATGTTAACATTCATGACTAATTTCATGATGATCAGACCAAAGGTACGACCTGTAGCCCGTGCTAATGGATTGAATTTTGAAATCCAAGATGGCCGCTGGCCGCCATCTTGTTTGTCCGAATGACCCCAAAATGACTCGTTTCCCATCTACATTCCAATTTCAACAGCCATGACAAATTTCATGATGATCAGGCTAAAGGTACGACATGTAGCCCATGCTAAAGGATTTAGTCATACAAAGAGTAAAATCCAAAATGGCTGCTGGTGGCCATGTTTTTTTGCCGAATGACTCCAAAATGACTCGTTCCCATCTACATGTCATTGTTAACATCCATGACACATTTTATGATGATCCGACCAAAGGTACGACCTGTAGGCCGTGCCAAAGAATTTAGTCATGCAAAGAGTAAATCTAAGATGGCTGCCGACGGCCATGTTTTTGGGCCGAATGACCCCAAAACTACTCGTTCCCATCTACATGTCAATGTTAACATTCATGACAAATTTCATGATGATCAGACCAAAGGTACGACATGTAGCCCGTGCTAATGGATTGAATTTTGAAATCCAAGATGGCCACTGGCGGCCATGTTGTTTGTCCGAATGACCCGTTCCCATCTACATTCCAATATCAACAGCCATGACAAATTTCATGATGATCAGGCTAAAGGTACGACCTGTAGCCCGTGCTAAAGGATTTAGTCATACAAAGAGTAAAATCCAAAATGGCTGCTGGTGGCCATGTTTTTTTGCTGAATGACCCCAAAATGACTCGTTCCCTCTACATGTCATTGTCAACATCCATGACATATTTTATGATGATCCGACCAAAGGTACGACCTGTAGGCGTGCCAAAGAATTTAGTCATGCAAGAGTAAATCTAAGATGGCTGCCAGCGGCCATGTTTTTGGGCCGAATGACCCCAAAATTACTCGTTCCCATCTACATGTCAATGTTAACATTCATGACTAATTTCATGATGATCAGACCAAAGGTACGACCTGTAGCCCGTGCTAATGGATTGAATTTTGAAATCCAAGATGGCCGCTGGCCGCCATCTTGTTTGTCCGAATGACCCCAAAATGACTCGTTCCCATCTACATTCCAATTTCAACAGCCATGACAAATTTTATGATGATCAGGCTAAAGGTACGACCTGTAGCCCGTGCTAAAGGATTTAGTCATACAAAGAGTAAAATCCAAAATGGCTGCTGGTGGCCATGTTTTTTTGCCGAATGACCCCAAAATGACTCGTTCCCATCTACATGTCATTGTTAACATCCATGACACATTTTATGATGATCCGACCAAAGGTACGACCTGTAGGCCGTGCCAAAGAATTTAGTCATGCAAGAGTAAATCTAAGATGGCTGCCGGCGGCCATGTTTTTGGGCCGAATGACCCCAAAAATACTCGTTCCCATCTACGTGTCAATGTTAACATTCATGACTAATTTCATGATGATCAGACCAAAGGTACGACCTGTAGCCCGTGCTAATGGATTGAATTTTGAAATCCAAGATGGCCGCTGGCCGCCATCTTGTTTGTCCGAATGACCCCAAAATGACTCGTTCCCATCTACATTCCAATTTCAACAGCCATGACAAATTTCATGATGATCAGGCTAAAGGTACGACCTGTAGCCCGTGCTAAAGGATTTAGTCATACAAAGAGTAAAATCCAAAATGGCTGTTGGCGGCCATGTTTTTTTGCCGAATGACCCCAAAATGACTCATTCCCATCTACATGTCATTGTTAACATCCATGAAAAAATTTATGATGATCCGACCAAAGGTACGACCTGTAGGCCGTGCCAAAGAATTTAGTCATGCAAAGAGTAAAATCTAAGATGGATGCCGGTGGCCATGTATTTTGGCCAAACAACCCCCAAAATTACTCGTTCCCATCTACATGTCAATATTAACATTCATGACAAATTTCATGATGATCAGACGAACAGTACGACCTGTAGCCCGTGCTAAATGAAATTGTTGACGCATCACGCACACACACACGACAAAGCCATGGCAATAGCTCAAACTTTACAAAGTAAAGTTGAGCTAAAAATGTTTCTATAGAAATTTGATAATAAAGAAATTTTCCAGAGAAGATGAGGTCACCAGAGGGTGAATTTTGTGATGCTAGCCCGCTATGTGGGTTAGCATCACTAAATTCACCCTCTGGGGACCTCAATCTGCAAATGACAGGCACACAAAACTCAGACTTGGAGTGTCACAAAGTTTGAACATCACGGTTTTCTCACATTCTCGTAGTCATCAATATTTGTGAAAAGGTTTTTGGGTGGTCCGAAAAACTTCCGACTACTATGATCAATTCATATTCTTATCAGTACTAGTCCATTATACGAAAGGTGTCCATGGTTGTAACTGAAGCTTTGGAGCTTTTGCTGTGGAATGATTGTATGTTCGCTCATGCAGTTTTATACATTCACTAATCAATGTCTTTCAATGTTGTTGTGGCCAAAGTTTCCTACATTTTTGCCAGCCAGTGAAATATTAACCCTTTCATGATGGGAGCTGCGCTGCTGCAGCATTAAATATCCTGGGCCAGTGCAATCTCTTATATATGAAAGTATCCCATAGGGAGCCTCGTATATACAAGAGAATGCACTGGCTTACAACATCAAAGTAAATATTGTTAGGCCATTGTATTCTCTTATATATGCAAGGCTCCCTATATATAAGAGAATGCATTGGTACAGGGTTTTCTTTTAATTTTTTTATCTATTTTTCTGTCTGTCATCTGCTTATGATCCTCAACACCCCTCCAAATAATAATAGACCTTCACTAGACTTCTGGCTGACAACGATCGTGGAAACTTGGTTTAAGGTTGCTTGTGCACTTAGTTTAAACCTTTCTATACTAAAGCATCATTGATGAGTATTTATCCCATAGGAAACGTTCAGATAACACGTTTAACCCTTTCTATACTAAATCATCATTGATGAGTATTTATCCCATACGAAATGTTCAGATAACAAGTTTAACCCTTTCTATACTAAAGCATCATTGATGAGCAGTTATCCATAGGAAATGTTCAGATAATAAGTTTAACCCTTTCTATACTAAAGCATCATTGATGAGCAGTTATCCATAGGAAATGTTCAGATAATAAGTTCAACAAACATGAGCTTAGTATCTGAACATTTCCCTCCAATAAATAGAGGTCCTGCACTTTTATTTATCTGTCGTCTCCTTTTATCACCTCAATATCCCTCCAAATCAATAATAGACTATTCCGATGTACACTTTTTAACTGGCTCGGTGAACCCATTTAGTATAGAAAGGGTTATGGTTGTTGTGAACTTGGTTTAAAGTTGTTATTTAATGTTGTTGTGTTTATATTTTATAAATTCTCAGAGTGAAATTTCTTCTATTTACTGACATTGTCTTCCATTAGTTTGAATAACATATTTTTTCCCACAGTAAAGCAGGACAGTATATATTTATATAGAGAATAATCTAGATTTATAAAACAATTAATTTTATTCACAATTATGTATTACAAACAATATATATTTACAAAAAAATGTTTTACAGATAATGAAAATTGACAATAAATTATTTCATCACAGCTTTGCTTTGGACAATTCATATTTATGACACTCATGGGGTTAACTTAGCATGTGTATTGCATGTTGGTGGGGGCACAGAGGGGGTCATGCCTCTAACTCATCACAGCTTTTCTTTGGACAATTCATATTTATGACACTCATGGGGTTAAGTTAGCATGTGTATTGCATGGAGGTGGGCAGGGAGGTCATGCCTCCAACTCATTATCACAAACATTTTAAAGCTGGTAGCAGCATTAAAACAAATATTTTTAATGATTTTATCTCGGGATCAAATGGGAAAAAAATACATGCTTCAGCCATTATGTATATGTCAATTTAAAAACCCAGCAATTTTGTTTTACATCAACCTTCTATTTCACTGAATAAGCACTTTATACCATGTCAACATTCATACACAAGATTGCCCATGTGTGCACAATGAGCTCATCATGGAGGTCTCTAACCGAGAAATAGTTCTCTGCTACATCCGTCCCCACAAGGCTGAACATATGCACTGCCACAGCGCCAATGAACCCCATGTAATTCAATCATATGTCCCAAGAGGTTTACTATTCATTTGCATATCATGGGATATCTATCACATTGAAACCTAACATCAGCAGTAATTGAGTTACTGTTCTTCTGCACATAACACTATCCTGCTAATATCAATGCATTGTTTGAGTCAAACATATACATACGTGACCAAAACACAGATTCAATTACGTCGACAGTATATATTACGTATATATACTATGCGATGTTTAGCCAAAACATATATTTATTTATATGTTTGCGTACATCAATGTTTATATAAAGCTAAAACATCACCAGCCATTTCTGTTAAATAACTTTCAAGGCTACAGATTAACACAAAAAATGATGTCATGACGTAGTGCAGGAGTAGGATACACATCTTGAGAGTGGAATAACATGACCGGTCTTCTGGGAGTGGGAATACGATTTATATTTTGACATAAAAAGTTGATGAAAATATAATAAATATAGTTATCACAAAGTTACTTTAGACAAAAACAGTCTCATCAGTCAGATAAACATGAGTAACACATCTTAAAATAGTATCACCAAAAACAGATAATGGTACATAGTAGCATAGCAACCCAGCTTACATGGAAACTACCTTAAAGTTAATACAATACTTCCGACATTGCAAGTTGATAAAATTCAATGTATCACTTCAGACTGATGCATGGATGAAATCGGTAAAATTCTCAGTTGGAAAACGGCCATAACTGATCAAAATGGGCAGGCAGTATCATCCCATGTCCATGCCTTGAGAAAGTGTGTCTGTCATTTGCAGAATGAGGTCACCAGGGGGTGAATTTAGTGACGATATCCCACACGGTGGGCTAGCATCACCAAATTCACTTTTTTAATTTTATCTTTTTTAAAATTAGGGGATATAGAAACTGAATAGAAGTAACTAGAAACAATGATAATTTGAGACTTTAGATATACTTCCCAGAAAATGAGGCCTAATAAGAATGAGGTTCTCAGACGATGACATTAGTGATGCTAGCCTGCTGTGTAGGTAGCATCACTAAATTCACCTTCTGGGGACCTCATTCTGCAAATGACAGACACACTATTTCAAGACTTGTTGGCATGATGTTATGAAGGCATATTTCTGTAGATTTGATGAATTTTCAGATTTTCTTGTAGTTGGCTGCCTCTGGTGCATCGGATGGAGCGAATGTACCGGGCTGTTGAATCATTCAGATTTTCTTGTCATTGGCCTCCTCGGGTGCTTCTGATGGAATGAGTGTACAAGGTTGATGAATTATTCAGATTTTCTTGTAGTTGGCTGCCTCAGGTGCATCGGATGCAATGAGTTTACCAGGCTGATGGATGAGATCAATGGTGAAAGCTTTCGGTGGGAATTTGGGTGCTCCAGGCTGAAAATGATAAAATAAATCATGAGTTTTGATAAGATTGTACATCATTTATTTGTCCATTAATATATTTACATTATCAATTTTCATCCCTTGAATGAAACTGAGTGCAGGACTCACTGAACTTACTACTTACTGGGTCACTCCCAGGCAGACCTGAGCCTGTCATTTGCAGAATGAGGTCCCCAGAGGGTGAATTTAGTGACACTATCCCACATGGTGGGCTAGCATCACTAAATTCACCCTCTAGGGACCTAATTCTGCTTAGGCATCATCTTCTCTGGATAGTTTCTTTATTATCAAATTTATATAGAAACTTCTTCCCATAGATTCTAATTCTTTTTTAGTTTAGGTTCTCTATATCCCCAAATTGGCAGACGACACATTGCTTATTCGAGGTTCCCAATTGGTGTACATCACAATATTCACAATTTGGGAACTTCAATCTGAGTCTATGTCTCCCGTAGCAGATTAGGACATGCAGCATGAGGTTACCAGAGGGTGAATTTGGTGATACTAGCCCGCTATGTGGGATAGCGTCTCTAAATTCACCCTCTGGGGGATCTCATTCTGCAAATGACAGGCACACTAAACTCAGACTTGTGCCCAGGGCTTAAAATCTAACGAGAATCAGAATCCTGATTCTCAGTTTGATTCTTGCAAAAGCAGCTGATACGCTGTAGAAATGCCATAATTATATTCTTGCAAATTTGGATGTATTTTAAGGCCTCACATCAATGTTGTAACAGAGAGAGAGAGAGAGCGAGATAGAGAGGGAGGGGGGGGGTCTTAAATATAACTACTATGGTAGAGTGGTCTATTTGCCCTCAACTTGTTACAAATAAAATATTGGTCTTACGATCGGCATATTTGGGTTCTTGAATATTTATATCTGAATTCTTGGCTCAACATGAAGCACGATAGCTCATAACCATTTCATATTGAGGGAAATTATATAGAAAATTTATTTGAATTATAAAACTAAACAGAAGTATTTCTGAATATAATACAGTTTAAATAACAGAAATGAAGGAGAAACACAAATGAAAAGATTTGTCATCAAATTTATCTTCACCACTGACACCACATATTTCATATTTTAGTAAACACAAACATAAAGTAATCAATAAAAAGTTTTATTTTAATTTTACAATATGGAAAAAAATAGTTGTAGGATGGTTTTGGACATTAAACTGCTGTTACCTCATGAAGAAATTCCAAGTTATCATATATAAAACTTACCGTTTCATCATCGTCAGACAACATGACTTCATTCCATGCCCGATTGTAGGTTACACTGGTGTAAATGTTTTCCATAGGCCTCAGTGCTAACGTTTTAGCGTATAGTGTTGGCAATATAAATGTTGGGTCCAAAATTTTCTTTAAATCTGAAAAATTGACATTTTGGGAAACTTTTTACACAAAAAAATCATGTCTGTCTAGCAGGGAATTCGCCTTTAAATCTTATGTTTTCGTAACTAGTGTCAGAACCGCATAAAAAAATACAGTCATATTTTAGACCACACCAAAAAATTCAAACTTCACTACAAAGGGTTAATTCCTGTGCCAATTGTTATTTTACCTATGGGAAATCATAGGGAAGAGGTGTGATGATTTTTTTATGTGAAAAGCACACAAGGCTATTGACCAATCAGGGCCCAGTGTCTATTTTATTCTCTCCTATATATTCCTCCCGCATCCGCTAGATGTCGCTCGGAACCTTATTTACACCAGTGTAACCTGTACTCCCCTCGCACCAATGTGCATGCTATTGCAAGCTTGTCAGCTAGCGTCTGTAGAATGAGAAACCAGAAAATTAACCCGTATTTTCTGAATGGTGTTTTCCAATTCAATTCTAACAGTATACAATGGATTGTCTATTGTTCACATGTAGGGACCTTCTGATAATATATGAGAAGTAGAGAAACATCCTGAGGATTGCATTCATTTATTTGTACGGATAAGGCTATAGGGTCCTGCAAATATGCAATGTTTGATTCGTTATTCGACTCAGGTCTCAATATTCGGTTTAAATATCCCAAGGTAAACACTGGGAATTGTTCTATCATTCTCTGTTAATATTTCAAATAAAATTTACTCGATGTTGATGGAAAATGATTGCAGGTTATGTGAAATTATGAAATCATTCGCTTGAATGCTACTGAACATATTACTAATAAACTACAAGTAAGAACAATCAATATGTTAGCCTGCGATCAACTGGAATAATGTATAATTTATTCAAACTCAGTCCGGCAAGCATGAACTCACAACCAAGTGGACCATATGCTCAAGCCTCGAAATAATTATGTATGTCATTTGCAAAATGAGGTCCCCAGAGGGCTAGCATAACTAAATTCATCCTCTGGGGATACCGTCATTCTTATCTATTAATTAAATGCAGTGAATCTCAATGGCGAAATCATTTGCGTTAGTTTATCGCCGATAGTTGCGTCCCGAATCAAGAAGTAAATATTTACAATTGAGCATAGTTCTGACGATGTTTTCTATGGAGTGGTAGCGTCGATTTGCTACAAATTTTCGGCGATGTTAATAGAATGTTGCTTTCCTCCAGTTGTCATAGTGCCTGAATACTAACTTACCAGTTTCACGCACCCAAACAATTACATAATATTGTCTTTAAAAAATTACAAATAGGGTCCTATAGAGGGAACAGTCAAGAGGTTTCAAATTGGGAGGTCACTTCTCCCTATTTGATTATTTGGGAGAAGTGGGCTGTTATCAAGGAGAACTCATAATGGCTCAAATTCACTTTACACCCAAACATAACCATTCTATTACCCAATAAGTATTAAGCAATACAACATCCCATTTATAAAACCATTATACTGAGTAAGGAGTCAGGAGACGTTATAATCAGAAACACACTTTATATATGTTGCAGGGACATATACATATTGTTATGTGAGAGAGGTCACTTCTCCCAAGGACAAAAATAGGGAGAAGCACAATACTTTAGGGAGTTGGTTCCTGGTATTATGTCACTAGAATTTGTTTTCATTTTGCCATATCTGTAGTTAGTTTTGGTTTTCAACAATACTAACAAAAACATCATATGGAGATAAATTCTCTTATCCTTAATGCGGGAGTTTACTTCCAGATTGTGTCCTTAAATTGTAATGGCCATGTGTCCTTAATTTCTATTTCTTAGTGGTAATCAAATCATTCGTTGCCGTGAAACATGAGAATGCCAAGCATGACAATGGATAAATATTCTGTTCACAGTTAGGCACAACCTGTCATCAGCGATGAAGCCAACAACCAAAAAAACTGCTGAATTGGAAATCGTGCCCATGAAAGAAAAATTCTCTGAACCAAGCCTCCAAATAGTGTGTTTGTCATCACAAAATTTACCCTCTGGGTACCTCATTCTGCTGAGGCCTCAACTGCTATGGGAAACCTAGGATCAGATTGAAGATCCTCAGTTGAAATAGGTGATGTTCACTCATTAGTCACCTTGATAATGCATTTTATCTTCTGCAAATTAGGGGATATAGAAACTTCCCAGAAGGGAAAAAAGTAACTAAAAACAATATCAATTTGACACTATAGATACTTCCCAGAAGATGAGGCGTAAGCAGAATGAGGTCCCTAGAGGGTGAATTTGGTGATTCTAGCCCACTGTGTGGGATAACATCGCTAAATTCACCATCTGGGGGATCTCATTCTGCAAATGACAGACACACTATTTGCAGGCTTTCTCTGATTGCGAGATATACATGTATATACATGTGTACCATAAAACCTGTACCTAGACCACTTCCATTTCACCATTGCCATCATAATAAGCTTTGTTTTTAATATAAACTATCACGGAAACAGAACCATATCACCTTACTGCGAGTGGCACAAGTCTGAGTTTAGTGTGCCTGTCATTTGCATAGGGGGCAAGCATCATTAAATTCACCCTCTGGGAACCTCATTCTGCATGGCCTCATCTGCTATGGGAGACATAGACTCAGATTTAAGTTCCCAAATGGTGCATATTGTGATCTACCCCCATTGAGAACCTTGATTATGCAATGTGTCATCCAATTTGCGGATATAGAGAAACTAAACAAAATGAAAGTGTCAATGACACTGTAGCTCAACTTTGGGAAGAAGTTAATTTGTGTGATGAGCAATGAATGGAAAGATTTTGAATTGAATTTTGAAATCCAAGATGGCCACTGGCAGCCATGTTTTTTGTCCGAATGACCCCAAAATGACTCGTTCCCATCTACATTCCACTTTAAACAGCCATGACAAATTTCATGATGATCAGACTAAAGCTACGACCTGTAGCCCGTGCTAATGGATTGAATTTTGAAATCCAAGATGGCCACTGGCGGCCATGTTGTTTATCCGAATGACCCCAAAATGACTCGTTCCCATCTACATTCTAATTTCAATAGCAATGACAAATTTCATGATGATCAGACTAAAGGTACGACCTGTAGCCCGTGCTAAAGGATTTAGTCATACAAAGAGTAAAATCCAAAATGGCTGCTGGTGGCCATGTTTTTTTGCCGAATGACCCCAAAATGACTCGTTCCCATCTACATGTCATTGTTAACATCCATGGAAAAATTTATGATGATCCGACAAAAGGTACGACCTGTAGGCCGTGCCAAATAATTTAGTCACGCAAAGAGTAAATCTAAGATAGCTGCCAGCGGCCATGTTTTTGGCCGAATGACCCCAAAATTACTCGTTCGCATCTACATGTCAATGTTAACATTCATGACAAATTTCATGATGATCAGAACAAAGGTACGACCTGTAGCCCGTGCTAATGGATTGAATTTTGAAATCCAAGATGGCCACTGGCGGCCATGTTGTTTGTCCGAATGACCCCAAAATAACTCGTTCCCATCTAGATTTCCAATTTCAACAGCCATGTAAAATTTCATGATGATCAGGCTAAAGGTACGACCTGTAGCCCGTGCTAAAGGATTTAGTCATACAAAGAGTAAAATCCAAAATGGCTGCTGGTGGCCATGTTTTTTTGCTGAATGACCCCAAAATGACTCGTTCCCTCTACATGTCATTGTCAACATCCATGACATATTTTATGATGATCCGACCAAAGGTACGACCTGTAGGCGTGCCAAAGAATTTAGTCATGCAAGAGTAAATCTAAGATGGCTGCCAGCGGCCATGTTTTTGGTCCGAATGACCCCAAAATTACTCGTTCCCATCTACATGTCAATGTTAACATTCATGACTAATTTCATGATGATCAGACCAAAGGTACGACCTGTAGCCCGTGCTAATGGATTGAATTTTGAAATCCAAGATGGCCGCTGGCCGCCATCTTGTTTGTCCGAATGACCCCAAAATGACTCGTTCCCATCTACATTCCAATTTCAACAGCCATGACAAATTTCATGATGATCAGGCTAAAGGTACGACCTGTAGCCCGTGCTAAAGGATTTAGTCATACAAAGAGTAAAATCCAAAATGGCTGCTGGTGGCCATGTTTTTTTGCCGAATGACCCCAAAATGACTCGTTCCCATCTACATGTCATTGTTAACATTCATGACACATTTTATGATGATCCGACCAAAGGTACGACCTGTAGGCCGTGCCAAAGAATTTAGTCATGCAAGAGTAAATCTAAGATGGCTGCCGGCGGCCATGTTTTTGGGCCGAATGACCCCAAAATTACTCGTTCCCATCTACATGTCAATGTTAACATTCATGACAAATTTCATGATGATCAGACCAAAGGTACGACCTGTAGCCCGTGCTAATGGATTGAATTTTGAAATCCAAGATGGCCGCTGGCGGCCATGTTGTTTGTCCGAATGACCCGTTCCCATCTACATTCCAATATCAACAGCCATGACAAATTTCATGATGATCAGACTAAAGGTACGACCTGTAGCCCGTGCTAAAGGATTTAGTCATACAAAGAGTAAAATCCAAAATGGCTGTTGGCGGCCATGTTTTTTTGCCGAATGACCCCAAAATGACCCATTCCCATCTACATGTCATTGTTAACATCCATGAAAAAATTTATGATGATCCGACCAAAGGTACGACCTGTAGGCCGTGCCAAAGAATTTAGTCATGCAAAGAGTAAAATCTAAGATGGATGCCGGTGGCCATGTATTTTGGCCGAACAGTACGATCTGTAGCCCGTGCTAATGGATTGAATATTGAAATCCAAGATGGCCACTGGCGGCCATGTTTTTTTCCCAAATGAACCCAAAATGACTCGATCCCATCTACATGCCAATGTCAACAGCTATGACAAATTTCATAATGATCCGACCAAAGGTACGACCTGTAGCCCGTGCTAAAGGAAATTGTTGATGCATCACGCACACACACACGACAAAGCCATGGCAATAGCTCAAACTTTACAAAGTAAAGTTGAGCTAAAAATGTTTCTATAGAAATTTGATAATAAAGAAACTTTCCAGAGAAGATGAGGTCACCAGAGGGTGAATTTAGTGATGCTAGCCCGCTATGTGGGTTAGCATCACTAAATTCACCCTCTGGGGACCTCAATCTGCAAATGACATGCACACAAAACTCAGACTTGGAGTGTCACAAAGTTTGAACATCACGGTTTTCTCACATTCTCGTAGTCATCAATATTTGTGAAAAGGTTTTTGGGTGGTCCGAAAAACTTCCGACTACTATGATCAATTCATATTCTTATCAGTACTAGTCCATTATACGAAAGGTGTCCATGATTGTAACTGAAGCTTTGGAGCTTTTGCTGTGGAATGATTGTATGTTCGCTCATGCAGTTTTATACATTCACTAATCAATGTCTTTCAATGTTGTTGTGGCCAAAGTTTCCTACATTTTTGCCAGCCAGTGAAATATTAACCCTTTCATGATGGGAGCTGCGCTGCTGCAGCATTAAATATCCTGGGCCAGTGCATTCTCTTATATATGAAAGTATCCCATAGGGAGCCTCGTATATACAAGAGAATGCACTGGCTTACAACATCAAAGTAAATATTGTTAGGCCATTGTATTCTCTTATATATGCAAGGCTCCCTATATATAAGAGAATGCATTGGTACAGGGTTTTCTTTTAATTTTTTAATTTCTTTATCTATTTTTCTGTCTGTCATCTGCTTATGATCCTCAACACCCCCTCCAAATAATAATAGACCTTCACTAGACTTCTGGCTGACAACGATCGTGGAAACTTGGTTTAAGGTTGCTTGTGCACTTAGTTTAAACCTTTCTATACTAAATCATCATTGATGAGTATTTATCCCATAGGAAACGTTCAGATAACAAGTTTAACCCTTTCTATACTAAATCATCATTGATGAGTATTTATCCCATATGAAATGTTCAGATAACAAGTTTAACCCTTTCTATACTAAAGCATCATTGATGAGCAGTTATCCATAGGAAATGTTCAGATAATAAGTTTAACCCTTTCTATACTAAAGCATCATTGATGAGCAGTTATCCATAGGAAATGTTCAGATAATAAGTTCAACAAACATGAGCTTAGTATCTGAACATTTCCCTCCAATAAATAGAGGTCCTGCACTTTTATTTATCTGTCGTCTCCTTTTATCACCTCAATATCCCTCCAAATCAATAATAGACTATTCAGATGTACACTTTTTAACTGGCTCGGTGAACCCATTTAGTATAGAAAGGGTTATGGTTGTTGTGAACTTGGTTTAAAGTTGTTATTTAATGTTGTTGTGTTTATATTTTATAAATTCTCAGAGTGAAATTTCTTCTATTTACTGACATTGTCTTCCATTAGTTTGAATAACATATTTTTTTCCCACAGTAAAGCAGGACAGTATATATTTATATAGAGAATAATCTAGATTTATAAAACAATTAATTTTATTCACAATTATGTATTACAAACAATATATATTTACAAAAAAATGTTTTACAGATAATGAAAATTGACAATAAATTATTTCATCACAGCTTTGCTTTGGACAATTCATATTTATGACACTCATGGGGTTAACTTAGCATGTGTATTGCATGTTGGTGGTGGCACAGAGGGGGTCATGCCTCCAACTCATCACAGCTTTTCTTTGGACAATTCATATTTATGACACTCATGGGGTTAAGTTAGCATGTGTATTGCATGGAGGTGGGCAGGGAGGTCATGCCTCCAACTCATTATCACAAACATTTTAAAGCTGGTAGCAGCATTAAAACAAATATTTTTAATGATTTATCTCGGGATCAAATGGGAAAAAAATACATACTTCAGCCATATGTCAATTTAAAAACCCAGCTATTTTGTTTTACATCAACCTTCTATTTCACTGAATAAGCATTTTATACCATGTCAACATTCATACACAAGATTGCCCATGTGTGCACAATGAGCTCATCATGGAGGTCTCTAACCGAGAAATAGTTCTCTGCTACATCCGTCCCCACAAGGCTGAACATATGCACTGCCACAGCGCTAATGAACCCCATGTAATTCAATCATATGTCCCAAGAGGTTTACTATTCATTTGCATACCATGGGATATCTATCACATTGAAACCTAACATCAGCAGTAATTGAGTTACTGTTCTTCTGCACATAACACTATCCTGCTAATATCAATGCATTGTTTGAGTCAAACATATACATACGTGACCAAAACACAGATTCAATTACGTCGACAGTATATATATTACGTATATATACTATGCGATGTTTAGCCAAAACATATATTTATTTATATGTTTGCGTACATCAATGTTTATATAAAGCTAAAACATCACCAGCCATTTCTGTTAAAATAACTTTCAAGGCTACAGATTGACACAATAATATGATGTCATGACGTAGTGCAGGAGTAGGATACACATCTTGAGAGTGGAATAACATGACCGGTCTTCTGGGAGTGGGAATACGATTTATATTTTGACATAAAAAGTTGATGAAAATATAATAAATATAGTTATCACAAAGTTACTTTAGACAAAAACAGTCTCATCAGTCAGATAAACATGAGTAACACATCTTAAAATAGTATCACCAAAAACAGATAATGGTACATAGTAGCATAGCAACCCAGCTTACATGGAAACTACCTTAAAGTTAATACAATACTTCCGACATTGCAAGTTGATAAAATTCAATGTATCACTTCAGACTGATGCATGGATGAAATCGGTAAAATTCTCAGTTGGAAAACGGCCATAACTGATCAAAATGGGCAGGCAGTATCATCCCATGTCCATGCCTTGAGAAAGTGTGTCTGTCATTTGCAGAATGAGGTCACCAGGGGGTGAATTTAGTGACGATATCCCACACGGTGGGCTAGCATCACCAAATTCACTTTTTTAATTTTATCTTTTTAAAAATTAGGGGATATAGAAACTGAATAGAAGTAACTAGAAACAATGATAATTTGAGACTTTAGATATACTTCCCAGAAAATGAGGCCTAATAAGAATGAGGTTCTCAGACGATGACATTAGTGATGCTAGCCTGCTGTGTAGGTAGCATCACTAAATTCACCTTCTGGGGACCTCATTCTGCAAATGACAGACACACTATTTCAAGACTTGTTGGCATGATGTTATGAAGGCATATTTCTGTAGATTTGATGAATTTTCAGATTTTCTTGTAGTTGGCTGCCTCTGGTGCATCGGATGGAGCGAATGTACCGGGCTGTTGAATCATTCAGATTTTCTTATCATTGGCCTCCTCGGGTGCATCGGATGGAATGAGTGTACAAGGTTGATGAATTATTCAGATTTTCTTGTAGTTGGCTGCCTCAGGTGCATCGGATGCAATGAGTTTACCAGGCTGATGGATGAGATCAATGGTGAAAGCTTTCGGTGGGAATTTGGGTGCTCCAGGCTGAAAATGATAAAATAAATCATGAGTTTTGATAAGATTGTACATCATTTATTTGTCCATTAATATATTTACATTATCAATTTTCATCCCTTGAATGAAACTGAGTGCAGGACTCACTGAACTTACTACTTACTGGGTCACTCCCAGGCAGACCTGAGCCTGTCATTTGCAGAATGAGGTCCCCAGAGGGTGAATTTAGTGACACTATCCCACATGGTGGGCTAGCATCACTAAATTCACCCTCTAGGGACCTAATTCTGCTTAGGCATCATCTTCTCTGGATAGTTTCTTTATTATCAAATTTATATAGAAACTTCTTCCCATAGATTCTAATTCTTTTTTAGTTTAGGTTCTCTATATCCCCAAATTGGCAGACGACACATTGCTTATTCGAGGTTCCCAATTGGTGTACATCACAATATTCACAATTTGGGAACTTCAATCTGAGTCTATGTCTCCCGTAGCAGATTAGGACATGCAGCATGAGGTTACCAGAGGGTGAATTTGGTGATACTAGCCCGCTATGTGGGATAGCGTCACTAAATTCACCCTCTGGGGGATCTCATTCTGCAAATGACAGGCACACTAAACTCAGACTTGTGCCCAGGGCTTAAAATCTAACGAGAATCAGAATCCTGATTCTCAGTTTGATTCTTGCAAAAGCAGCTGATACGCTGTAGAAATGCCATAATTATATTCTTGCAAATTTGGATGTATTTTAAGGCCTCACATCAATGTTGTAACAGAGAGAGAGATAGCGAGATAGAGAGGGAGGGGGGGGGTCTTAAATATAACTACTATGGTAGAGTGGTCTATTTGCCCTCAACTTGCTACAAATAAAATATTGGTCTTACGATCGGCATATTTGGGTTCTTGAATATTTATATCTGAATTCTTGGCTCAACATGAAGCACGATAGCTCATAACCATTTCATATTGAGGGAAATTATATAGAAAATTTATTTGAATTATAAAACTAAACAGAAGTATTTCTGAATATAATACAGTTTAAATAACAGAAATGAAGGAGAAACACAAATGAAAAGATTTGTCATCAAATTTATCTTCACCACTGACACCACATATTTCATATTTTAGTAAACACAAACATAAAGTAATCAATAAAAAGTTTTATTTTAATTTTACAATATGGAAAAAAATAGTTGTAGGATGGTTTTGGACATTAAACTGCTGTTACCTCATGAAGAAATTCCAAGTTATCATATATAAAACTTACCGTTTCATCATCGTCAGACAACATGACTTCATTCCATGCCCGATTGTAGGTTACACTGGTGTAAATGTTTTCCATAGGCCTCAGTGCTAACGTTTTAGCGTATAGTGTTGGCAATATAAATGTTGGGTCCAAAATTTTCTTTAAATCTGAAAAATTGACATTTTGGGAAACTTTTTACACAAAAAAATCATGTCTGTCTAGCAGGGAATTCGCCTTTAAATCTTATGTTTTCGTAACTAGTGTCAGAACCGCATAAAAAAATACAGTCATATTTTAGACCACACCAAAAAATTCAAACTTCACTACAAAGGGTTAATTCCTGTGCCAATTGTTATTTTACCTATGGGAAATCATAGGGAAGAGGTGTGATGATTTTTTTATGTGAAAAGCACACAAGGCTATTGACCAATCAGGGCCCAGTGTCTATTTTATTCTCTCCTATATATTCCTCCCGCATCCGCTAGATGTCGCTCGGAACCCTTATTTACACCAGTGTAACCTGTACTCCCCTCGCACCAATGTGCATGCTATTGCAAGCTTGTCAGCTAGCGTCTGTAGAATGAGAAACCAGAAAATTAACCCGTATTTTCTGAATGGTGTTTTCCAATTCAATTCTAACAGTATACAATGGATTGTCTATTGTTCACATGTAGGGACCTTCTCATAATATATGAGAAGTAGAGAAACATCCTGAGGATTGCATTCATTTATTTGTACGGATAAGGCTATAGGGTCCTGCAAATATGCAATGTTTGATTCGTTATTCGACTCAGGTCTCAATATTCGGTTTAAATATCCCAAGGTAAACACTGGGAATTGTTCTATCATTCTCTGTTAATATTTCAAATAAAATTTACTCGATGTTGATGGAAAATGATTGCAGGTTATGTGAAATTATGAAATCATTCGCTTGAATGCTACTGAACATATTACTAATAAACTACAAGTAAGAACAATCAATATGTTAGCCTGCGATCAACTGGAATAATGTATAATTTATTCAAACTCAGTCCGGCAAGCATGAACTCACAACCAAGTGGACCATATGCTCAAGCCTCGAAATAATTATGTATGTCATTTGCAAAATGAGGTCCCCAGAGGGCTAGCATAACTAAATTCATCCTCTGGGGATACCGTCATTCTTATCTATTAATTAAATGCAGTGAATCTCAATGGCGAAATCATTTGCGTTAGTTTATCGCCGATAGTTGCGTCCCGAATCAAGAAGTAAATATTTACAATTGAGCATAGTTCTGACGATGTTTTCTATGGAGTGGTAGCGTCGATTTGCTACAAATTTTCGGCGATGTTAATAGAATGTTGCTTTCCTCCAGTTGTCATAGTGCCTGAATACTAACTTACCAGTTTCACGCACCCAAACAATTACATAATATTGTCTTTAAAAAATTACAAATAGGGTCCTATAGAGGGAACAGTCAAGAGGTTTCAAATTGGGAGGTCACTTCTCCCTATTTGATTATTTGGGAGAAGTGGGCTGTTATCAAGGAGAACTCATAATGGCTCAAATTCACTTTACACCCAAACATAACCATTCTATTACCCAATAAGTATTAAGCAATACAACATCCCATTTATAAAACCATTATACTGAGTAAGGAGTCAGGACATGTTATAATCAGAAACACACTTTATATATGTTGCAGGGACATATACATATTGTTATGTGAGAGAGGTCACTTCTCCCAAGGACAAAAATAGGGAGAAGCATAATACTTTAGGGAGTTGGTTCCTGGTATTATGTCACTAGAATTTGTTTTCATTTTGCCATATCTGTAGTTAGTTTTGGTTTTCAACAATACTAACAAAAACATCATATGGAGATAAGTTCTCTTATCCTTAATGCGGGAGTTTACTTCCAGATTGTGTCCTTAAATTGTAATGGCCATGTGTCCTTAATTTCTATTTCTTAGTGGTAATCAAATCATTCGTTGCCGTGAAACATGAGAATGCCAAGCATGACAATGGATAAATATTCTGTTCACAGTTAGGCATAACCTGTCATCAGCGATGAAGCCAACAACCAAAAAAACTGCTGAATTGGAAGTCGTGCCCATGAAAGAAAATTTCTTTGAACCAAGCCTCCAAATAGTGTGTTTGTCATCACAAAATTTACCCTCTGGGTACCTCATTCTGCCGAGGCCTCAACTGCTATGTAAACCTAGGATCAGATTGAAGATCCTCAGTTGAAATTGGTGATGTTCACTCATTAGTCACCTTGATAATGCATTTTATCTTCTGCAAATTAGGGGATATAGAAACTTCCCAGAAGGGAAAAGTAACTAAAAACAATATCAATTTGACACTATAGATACTTCCCAGAAGATGAGGCCTATATTAAAGCAGAATGAGGTCCCTAGAGGGTGAATTTGGTGATGCTAGCCCACTGTGTGGGATAACATCGCTAAATTCACCATCTGGGGGATCTCATTCTGCAAATGACAGACACACGATTTGCAAGCTTTCTCTGATTGCGAGATATACATGTATATGTACCATAAAACCTGTACCTTGACCACTTCCATTTCACCATTACAATCATAATAAGCTTTGTTTTTAATATAAACTATCACGGAAACAGAACCATATCACCTTACTGAAAGTGGCACAAGTCTGAGTTCAGTGTGCCTGTCATTTGCATAGGGGGCAAGCATCACTAAATTCACCCTCTGGGAACCTCATTCTGCATGGCCTCATCTGCTATGGGAGACATAGACTCAGATTGAAGTTACCAAATGGTGCATATTGTGATCTACCCCCATTGAGAACCTTGATTATGCAATGTGTCATCCAATTTGCGGATATAGAGAAACTAAACAAAATGAAAGAGTCAATGACACTGTAGCTCAACTTTGGGAAGAAGTTAATTTGTGTGATGAGCAATGAATGGAAAGATTTTGAATTGAATTTTGAAATCCAAGATGGCCACTGGCAGCCATGTTTTTTGTCCGAATGACCCCAAAATGACTCGTTCCCATCTACATTCCACTTTAAACAGCCATGACAAATTTCATGATGATCAGACTAAAGCTACGACCTGTATAGCCCGTGCTAATGGATTGAATTTTGAAATCCAAGATGGCCACTGGCGGCCATGTTGTTTGTCCGAATGACCCCAAAATGACTCGTTCCCATCTACATTCCAATTTCAATAGCCATGACAAATTTCATGATGATCAGACTAAAGGTACGACCTGTAGCCCGTGCTAAAGGATTTAGTCATACAAAGAGTAAAATCCAAAATGGCTGCTGGTGGCCATGTTTTTTTGCCGAATGACCCCAAAATGACTCGTTCCCATCTACATGTCATTGTTAACATCCATGACACATTTTATGATGATCCGACCAAAGGTACGACCTGTAGGCCGTGCCAAAGAATTGAGTCATGCAAAGAGTAAATCTAAGATGGCTGCCGACAGCCATGTTTTTGGGCCGAATGACCCCAAAATTACTCGTTCCCATCTACATGTCAATGTTAACATTCATGACAAATTTCATGATGATCAGACCAAAGGTACGACCTGTAGCCCGTGCTAATGGATTGAATTTTGAAATCCAAGATGGCCGCTGGCGGCCATGTTGTTTGTTCGAATGACCCGTTCCCATCTACATTCCAATATCAACAGCCATGACAAATTTCATGATGATCAGACTAAAGGTACGACCTGTAGCCCGTGCTAAAGGATTTAGTCATACAAAGAGTAAAATCCAAAATGGCTGTTGGCGGCCATGTTTTTTTGCCGAATGACCCCAAAATGACCCATTCCCATCTACATGTCATTGTTAACATCCATGAAAAAAATTTATAATGATCCGACCAAAGGTACGACCTGTAGGCCGTGCCAAAGAATTTAGTCATGCAAAGAGTAAAATCTAAGATGGATGCCGGTGGCCATGTATTTTGGCCGAACAGTACGATCTGTAGCCCGTGCTAATGGATTGAATATTGAAATCCAAGATGGCCACTGGCGGCCATGTTTTTTTCCCAAATGAACCCAAAATGACTCGATCCCATCTACATGCCAATGTCAACAGCTATGACAAATTTCATAATGATCCGACCAAAGGTACGACCTGTAGCCCGTGCTAAAGGAAATTGTTGATGCATCACGCACACACACACGACAAAGCCATGGCAATAGCTCAAACTTTACAAAGTAAAGTTGAGCTAAAAATGTTTCTATAGAAATTTGATAATAAAGAAACTTTCCAGAGAAGATGAGGTCACCAGAGGGTGAATTTAGTGATGCTAGCCCGCTATGTGGGTTAGCATCACTAAATTCACCCTCTGGGGACCTCAATCTGCAAATGACAGGCACACAAAACTCAGACTTGGAGTGTCAAAGTTTGAACATCACGGTTTTCTCACATTCTCGTAGTCATCAATATTTGTGAAAAGGTTTTTGGGTGGTCCGAAAAACTTCCGACTACTATGATCAATTCATATTCTTATCAGTACTAGTCCATTATACGAAAGGTGTCCATGGTTGTAACTGAAGCTTTGGAGCTTTTGCTGTGGAATTCTTGTATGTTCGCTCATGCAGTTTTATACATTCACTAATCAATGTCTTTCAATGTTGTTGTGGCCAAAGTTTCCTACATTTTTGCCAGCCAGTGAAATATTAACCCTTTCATGATGGGAGCTGCGCTGCTGCAGCATTAAATATCCTGGGTCAGTGCATTCTCTTATATATGAAAGTATCCCACAGGGAGCCTCGTATATACAAGAGAATGCACTGGCTTACAACATCAAAGTAAATATTGTTAGGCCATTGTATTCTCTTATATATGCAAGGCTCCCTATATATAAGAGAATGCATTGGTACAGGGTTTTCTTTTAATTTTTTAATTTCTTTATCTATTTTTTTGTCTGTCATCTGCTTATGATCCTCAACACCCCTCCAAATAATAATAGACCTTCACTAGACTTCTGGCTGACAACGATCGTGGAAACTTGGTTTAAGGTTGCTTGTGCACTTAGTTTAACCCTTTCTATACTAAAGCATCATTGATGAGCAGTTATCCATAGGAAATGTTCAGATAATAAGTTTAACCCTTTCTATACTAAAGCATCATTGATGAGCAGTTATCCATAGGAAATGTTCAGATAATAAGTTTAACCCTTTCTATACTAAAACATCATTGATGAGCAGTTATCCATAGGAAATGTTCAGATAATAAGTTTAACCCTTTCTATACTAAAGCATCATTGATGAGCAGTTATCCATAGGAAATGTTCAGATAATAAGTTCAACAAACATGAGCTTAGTATCTGAACATTTCCCTCCAATAAATAGAGGTCCTGCACTTTTATTTATCTGTCGTCTCCTTTTATCACCTCAATATCCCTCCAAATCAATAATAGACTATTCCGATGTACACTTTTTAACTGGCTCGGTGAACCCATTTAGTATAGAAAGGGTTATGGTTGTTGTGAACTTGGTTTAAAGTTGTTATTTAATGTTGTTGTGTTTATATTTTATAAATTCTCTGAGTGAAATTTCTTCTATTTACTGACATTGTCTTCCATTAGATTGAATAACATATTTTTCCCATAGTAAAGCAGGACAGTATATATTTATATAGAGAATAATCTAGATTTATAAAACAATTAATTTTATTCACAATTATGTATTACAAACAATATATATTTACAAAAAAATGTTTTACAGATAATGAAAATTGACAATAAATTATTTCATCACAGCTTTGCTTTGGACAATTCATATTTATGACACTCATGGGGTTAACTTAGCATGTGTATTGCATGTTGGTGGGGGCACAGAGGGGGTCATGCCTCTAACTCATCACAGCTTTTCTTTGGACAATTCATATTTATGACACTCATGGGGTTAAGTTAGCATGTGTATTGCATGGAGGTGGGCAGGGAGGTCATGCCTCCAACTCATTATCACAAACATTTTAAAGCTGGTAGCAGCATTAAAACAAATATTTTTAATGATTTTATCTCGGGATCAAATGGGAAAAATACATATTTCAGCCATTATGTATATGTCACTTTTAAAGGGGTACTGTATGCCAAATGTTGTTGTTGGTTTCTATAGTCTCCGAGTCGGAGAATAAGGTAACAATTTTTCCATTATTTGAAAGTCTGTTGAGTACGAAGTCATGTTACGGATGACAAATTTACCGGAATGCAAAAATACAAATTGTCGTTGTCGAGTAATTTTTGTAAAGTTTTCAACCAAATGAATAAAATAAAAGTTATATTATATGCATACTAGTCCCATATAATCATTTAAGTTATTGTATCGTCGCTAGTCAGTGAGTGGCTTGAGTGTTCTCCCCGTATCATCATAATATTTTAAGCGATCGTGTGTGCGATCGGTTTAAAAATCCAGTATCCCTCAATTACTGTTTTTGATTACGGTAATTCGTAATTTAATTGACGCCATTTTATGGCTCCAGTCATAAATTCAATTTATATCAAATTATTAACTTTTAAATTATTAAATGTTAAGATAGCCTATTAACCTGAGCGTTTACAGAATACATCTTCGACTCAAATTACTTATGTTTCTATATATTATCGATATTAGATCGTTGTTGTCACCGGAAATTTAATGAAAATGGCGTACAGTACCCCTTTAAAAACCCAGCTATTTTGTTTTACATCAACCTTCTATTTCACTGAATAAGCACTTTATACCATGCGTTATACCAAGTCAACATTCATACACAAGATTTCCCATGTGTGCACAATGAGCTCATCATGGAGGTCTCTAACCGAGAAATAGTTCTCTGCTACATGGGCCCACACAAGGCTGAACATATGCACTGCCACAGTGCTAATGAACCCCATGTAATTCAATCATATGTCCCAAGAGGTTTACTATTCATTTGCATATCATGGGATATCTATCACATTGAAACCTAACATCAGCAGTAATTGAGTTACTGTTCTTCTGCACATAACACTATCCTGCTAATATCAATGCATTGTTCGAGTCAAACATATACATACGTGACCAAAACACAGATTCAATTACGTCAACAGTATATATATTACGTATATATACCATGCGATGTTTAGCCAAAAACATATATTTTATTATGTTTGCGAACATCAATGTTTATTTAAAGCTAAAACATCACCAGCCATTTCTGTTAAATAACTTTCAAGGCTACAGATTGACACCATAATATGATGTCATGACGTAGTGCGGGAGTAGGATAAACATCTTGAGAGTGGAATAACATGACCGGTCTTCTGGGAGTGGGAATACGATTTATATTTTGACATAAAAAGTTGATGAAAATATAATAAATATAGTTATCACAAAGTTACTTTAGACAAAAACAGTCTCATCAGTCAGATAAACATGAGTAACACATCTTAAAATAGTATCACCAAAAACAGATAATGGTACATAGTAGCATAGCAACCCAGCTTACATGGAAACTACCTTAAAGTTAATACAATACTTCCGACATTGCAAGTTGATAAAATTCAATGTATCACTTCAGACTGATCGATGCATGGATGAAATCGGTAAAATTCTCAGTTGGAAAACGGCCATAACTCATCAAAATGGGCAGGCAGTATCATCCCATGTCCATGCCTTGAGAAAGTGTGTCTGTCATTTGCAGAATGAGGTCACCAGGGGGTGAATTTAGTGACGATATCCCACACGGTGGGCTAGCATCACCAAATTCACTTTTTTAATTTTATCTTTTTAAAAATTAGGGGATATAGAAACTGAATAGAAGTAACTAGAAACAATGATAATTTGAGACTTTAGATATACTTCCCAGAAAATGAGGCCTAATAAGAATGAGGTTCTCAGACGATGACATTAGTGATGCTAGCCTGCTGTGTAGGTAGCATCACTAAATTCACCTTCTGGGGACCTCATTCTGCAAATGACAGACACACTATTTCAAGACTTGTTGGCATGATGTTATGAAGGCATATTTCTGTAGATTTGATGAATTTTCAGATTTTCTTGTAGTTGGCTGCCTCTGGTGCATCGGATGGAGCGAATGTACCGGGCTGTTGAATCATTCAGATTTTCTTATCATTGGCCTCCTCGGGTGCATCGGATGGAATGAGTGTACAAGGTTGATGAATCATTCAGATTTTCTTATCATTGGCCTCCTCGGGTGCATCGGATGGAATGAGTGTACAAGGTTGATGAATTATTCAGATTTTCTTGTAGTTGGCTGCCTCAGGTGCATCGGATGCAAAGAGTTTACCAGGCTGATGGATGAGATCAATGGTGAAAGCTTTCGGTGGGAATTTGGGTGCTCCAGGCTGAAAATGATAAAATAAATCATGAGTTTTGATAAGATTGTACATCATTTATTTGTCCATTAATATATTTACATTATCAATTTTCATCCCTTGAATGAAACTGAGTGCAGGACTCACTGAACTTACTACTTACTGGGTCACTCCCAGGCAGACCTGAGCCTGTCATTTGCAGAATGAGGTCCCCAGAGGGTGAATTTAGTGACACTATCCCACATGGTGGGCTAGCATCACTAAATTCACCCTCTAGGGACCTAATTCTGCTTAGGCATCATCTTCTCTGGATAGTTTCTTTATTATCAAATTTATATAGAAACTTCTTCCCATAGATTCTAATTCTTTTTTAGTTTAGGTTCTCTATATCCCCAAATTGGCAGACGACACATTGCTTATTCGAGGTTCCCAATTGGTGTACATCACAATATTCACAATTTGGGAACTTCAATCTGAGTCTATGTCTCCCGTAGCAGATTAGGACATGCAGCATGAGGTTACCAGAGGGTGAATTTGGTGATACTAGCCCGCTATGTGGGATAGCGTCACTAAATTCACCCTCTGGGGGATCTCATTCTGCAAATGACAGGCACACTAAACTCAGACTTGTGCCCAGGGCTTAAAATCTAACGAGAATCAGAATCCTGATTCTCAGTTTGATTCTTGCAAAAGCAGCTGATACGCTGTAGAAATGCCATAATTATATTCTAGCAAATTTGGATGTATTTTAAGGCCTCACATCAATGTTGTAACAGAGAGAGAGAGAGCGAGATAGAGAGGGATGGGGGGGGGGTCTTAAATATAACTACTATGGTAGAGTGGTCTATTTGCCCTCAACTTGTTACAAATAAAATATTGGTCTTACGATCGGCATATTTGGGTTCTTGAATATTTATATCTGAATTCTTGGCTCAACATGAAGCACGATAGCTCATAACCATTTCATATTGAGGGAAATTATATAGAAAATTTATTTGAATTATAAAACTAAACAGAAGTATTTCTGAATATAATACAGTTTAAATAACAGAAATGAAGGAGAAACACAAATGAAAAGATTTGTCATCAAATTTATCTTCACCACTGACACCACATATTTCATATTTTAGTAAACACAAACATAAAGTAATCAATAAAAAGTTTTATCTTATAATATAGCTATATTTCATCAAATACACGCGAAAACGACTAGGCGGTTTCCGATCTTGTATCCTGGATGGCAACAAGGATGTCTTCGATGGCAACAGCTGGTGCACGTGCGTTTCGACAACTGGCTTGTTTTCAAAACAAAACGTCTAAATAACCAACTAAAAGTCGTAAAATAATATACTCGTGTGCTACGAATGTAAAATAATCAATAATTAGTTCAATAAAGTTGACAAAATGTGGAGACAGGGCCCAAAAAGCTCAAAATAACCACCCAAAAATGTTTGGAAATCGAAAAAGGAACGAAGTTTACACATTGTTTACAGCGCGCACGAATACGGACTATTTTGACAATTTCTATTTTAGCGAAGTAGGGAATTCCCCGTAATTCAGTACGGTCTTGATCAAAAGCTACTGAACGCATTTTTATTCGATAAAACACAGAAGGGAAAATCAAATTAATTTTATCTTATGTTAAGGATATAAAACAGAATACTTACGAAAAGTCCGTGATTTATTGCATTTCCTCTAAATGGGTTATTTTAGTGCGAGTCAGAACTCGATTGTCGAAGTGTCGGAAAGTTCAAAATTCACCAAAACTCTGAATGGACAGTCATCTCCGGCAATGCATCTCGCTAACACTATCACTATCCAAGGAGATTGCACCATAAAATAATACAATTATCCTGTTAAAAGTGACAATTATGTCGAACATATGAAAAGAAAATATCGACTTATCGTCGCCTCTTCATTGAATCGGATTCCAGCCAAAGTGAATTTGAATAGTGACGTGAATTTCTCAGAATTTGACTTATCACAACGTCGCGTGTTGAGAATTGTGTACGTTGTGTGTTGCGCGTAATAAAATAGTTCCTGTTTTAAATTGAGTTTTATTGCATTTTTATGGGACGAATTGTAAGATAAATTGGTTATCATCACCCTGTGTGTTTCCGAGATCCGTATTCAAGTCTCGCTGCCTTCTCTGGGCTGTCTATCGACTCGTCATACGGACTCGTCGATAGACTGCCCAGAGAAGGCAGCTCGACTTGAATACGGATCTCAGAAACACACATGGTGGTGATAACCTATATTTATTTTAATTTTACAATATGGAAAAAAATAGTTGTAGGATGGTTTTGGACATTAAACTGCTGTTACCTCATGAAGAAATTCCAAGTTATCATATATAAAACTTACCGTTTCATCATCGTCAGACAACATGACTTCATTCCATGCCCGATTGTAGGTTACACTGGTGTAAATGTTTTCCATAGGCCTCAGTGCTAACGTTTTAGCGTATAGTGTTGGCAATATAAATGTTGGGTCCAAAATTTTCTTTAAATCTGAAAAATTGACATTTTGGGAAACTTTTTACACAAAAAAATCATGTCTGTCTAGCAGGGAATTCGCCTTTAAATCTTATGTTTTCGTAACTAGTGTCAGAACCGCATAAAAAAATACAGTCATATTTTAGACCACACCAAAAAATTCAAACTTCACTACAAAGGGTTAATTCCTGTGCCAATTGTTATTTTACCTATGGGAAATCATAGGGAAGAGGTGTGATGATTTTTTTATGTGAAAAGCACACAAGGCTATTGACCAATCAGGGCCCAGTGTCTATTTTATTCTCTCCTATATATTCCTCCCGCATCCGCTAGATGTCGCTCGGAACCTTATTTACACCAGTGTAACCTGTACTCCCCTCGCACCAATGTGCATGCTATTGCAAGCTTGTCAGCTAGCGTCTGTAGAATGAGAAACCAGAAAATTAACCCCTATTTTCTGAATGGTGTTTTCCAATTCAATTCTAACAGTATACAAAGGATTGTCTATTGTTCACATGTAGGGACCTTCTGATAATATATGAGAAGTAGAGAAACATCCTGAGGATTGCATTCATTTATTTGTACGGATAAGGCTATAGGGTCCTGCAAATATGCAATGTTTGATTCGTTATTCGACTCAGGTCTCAATATTCGGTTTAAATATCCCAAGGTAAACACTGGGAATTGTTCTATCATTCTCTGTTAATATTTCAAATAAAATTTACTCGATGTTGATGGAAAATGATTGCAGGTTATGTGAAATTATGAAATCATTCGCTTGAATGCTACTGAACATATTACTAATAAACTACAAGTAAGAACAATCAATATGTTAGCCTGCGATCAACTGGAATAATGTATAATTTATTCAAACTCAGTCCGGCAAGCATGAACTCACAACCAAGTGGACCATATGCTCAAGCCTCGAAATAATTATGTATGTCATTTGCAAAATGAGGTCCCCAGAGGGCTAGCATAACTAAATTCATCCTCTGGGGATACCGTCATTCTTATCTATTAATTAAATGCAGTGAATCTCAATGGCGAAATCATTTGCGTTAGTTTATCGCCGATAGTTGCGTCCCGAATCAAGAAGTAAATATTTACAATTGAGCATAGTTCTGACGATGTTTTCTATGGAGTGGTAGGGTCGATTTGCTACGAATTTTCGGCGATGTTAGTAGAATGTTGCTTTCCTCCAGTGGCATAGCACCTGGATACTAACTTACCAGTTTCATGCACCCAAACAATTACATAATATTGTCTTTAAAAAATTACAAATAGGGTCCTATACAAGGAAGTCAAGAGGTTTCAAATTGGAAGAAGTCACTTCTCCCTATTTGATTATTTGGGAGAAGTGGGCTGTTATCAAGGAGAACTCATAATAGCTCAAATTCACTTTACACCCAAACATAACCATTCGATTATCCAATAAGTATTAATCAATACAACATCCCATTTATAAAACCATTATACTGAGTAAGGACCCATGTTATAATTAGAAACACACTTTATATATGTTGCAGGGACATATACATACTGGTATGTGAGAGAGGTCACTTCTCCCAAGGACAAAAATAGGGAGAAGCAGAATACTTTAGGGAGTTGGTTCCTGGTACTATGTCACTAGAATTTGTTTTCATTTTGCCATATCTGTAGTTAGTTTTGGTTTTCAACAATACTAACAAAAACATCATATGGAGATAAGTTCTCTTATCCTTAATGCGGGAGTTTACTTCCAGATTGTGTCCTTAAATTGTAATGGCCATGTGTCCTTAATTTCTATTTCTTAGTGGTAATCAAATCATTCGTTGCCGTGAAACATGAGAATGCCAAGCATGACAATGGATAAATATTCTGTTCACAGTTAGGCATAACCTGTCATCAGCGATGAAGCCAACAACCAAACAAACTGCTGAATTGGAAGTCGTGCCCATGAAAGAAAATTTCTTTGAACCAAGCCTCCAAATAGTGTGTTTGTCATCACAAAATTTACCCTCTGGGTACCTCATTCTGCCGAGGCCTCAACTGCTATGTAAACCTAGGATCAGATTGAAGATCCTCAGTTGAAATTGGTGATGTTCACTCATTAGTCACCTTGATAATGCATTTTATCTTCTGCAAATTAGGGGATATAGAAACTTCCCAGAAGGGAAAAGTAACTAAAAACAATATCAATTTGACACTATAGATACTTCCCAGAAGATGAGGCCTATATTAAAGCAGAATGAGGTCCATAGAGGGTGAATTTGGTGATGCTAGCCCACTGTGTGGGATAACATCGCTAAATTCACCATCTGGGGGATCTCATTCTGCAAATGACAGACACACTATTTGCAGGCTTTCTCTGATTGCGAGATATACATGTATATACATGTGTACCATAAAACCTGTACCTTGACCACTTCCATTTCACCATTACAATCATAATAAGCTTTGTTTTTAATATAAACTATCACGGAAACAGAACCATATCACCTTACTGCGAGTGGCACAATTCTGAGTTTAGTGTGCCTGTCATTTGCATAGGGGGCAAGCATCACTTAATTCACCCTCTGGGAACCTCATTCTGCATGGCCTCATCTGCTATGGGAGACATAGACTCAGATTGAAGTTACCAAATGGTGCATATTGTGATCTACCCCCATTGAGAACCTTGATTATGCAATGTGTCATCCAATTTGCGGATATAGAGAAACTAAACAAAATGAAAGTGTCAATGACACTGTAGCTCAACTTTGGGAAGAAGTTAATTTGTGTGATGAGCAATGAATGGAAAGATTTTGAATTGAATTTTGAAATCCAAGATGGCCACTGGCAGCCATGTTTTTTGTCCGAATGACCCCAAAATGACTCGTTCCCATCTACATTCCACTTTAAACAGCCATGACAAATTTCATGATGATCAGACTAAAGCTACGACCTGTAGCCCGTGCTAATGGATTGAATTTTGAAATCCAAGATGGCCACTGGCGGCCATGTTGTTTGTCTGAATGACCCCAAAATGACTTGTTCCCATCTACATTCCAATTTCAATAGCCATGACAAATTTCATGATGATCAGACTAAAGGTACGACCTGTAGCCCGTGCTAAAGGATTTAGTCATACAAAGAGTAAAATCCAAAATGGCTGCTGGTGGCCATGTTTTTTTGCCGAATGACCCCAAAATGACTCGTTCCCATCTACATGTCATTGTTAACATCCATGGAAAAATTTATGATGATCCGACAAAAGGTACGACCTGTAGGCCGTGCCAAATAATTTAGTCACGCAAAGAGTACCCATCTACATGTCAATGTTAACATTCATGACAAATTTCATGATGATCAGAACAAAGGTACGACCTGTAGCCCGTGCTAATGGATTGAATTTTGAAATCCAAGATGGCCACCATCTTGTTTGTCCGAATGACCCCAAAATGACTCGTTCCCATCTACATTCCAAGTTCAACAGCCATGACAAATTTCATGATGATCAGGCTAAAGGTACGACCTGTAGCCCGTGCTAAAGGATTTAGTCATACAAAGAGTAAAATCCAAAATGGCTGCTGGTGGCCATGTTTTTTTTGCCTAATGACCCCAAAATGACTCGTTCCCATATACATGTCATTGTTAACATCCATGACACATTTTATGATGATCCGACCAAAGGTACGACCTGTAGGCCGTGCCAAAGAATTTAGTCATGCAAAGAGTAAATCTAAGATGGCTGCCGACGGCCATGTTTTTGGGCCGAATGACCCCAAAATTACTCGTTCCCATCTACATGTCAATGTTAACATTCATGACAAATTTCATGATGATCAGACCAAAGATACGACCTGTAGCCCGTGCTAATGGATTGAATTTTGAAATCCAAGATGGCCACTGGTGGCCATGTTGTTTGTCCGAATGACCCGTTCCCATCTACATTCCAATATCAACAGCCATGACAAATTTCATGATGATCAGACTAAAGGTACGACCTGTAGCCCGTGCTAAAGGATTTAGTCATACAAAGAGTAAAATCCAAAATGGCTGTTGGCGGCCATGTTTTTTTGCCGAATGACCCCAAAATTGTTAACATCCATGAAAAAATTTATGATGATCCGACCAAAGGTACGACCTGTAGGCCGTGCCGAAGAATTTAGTCACGCAAAGAGTAAAATCTAAGATGGATGCCGGTGGCCATGTATTTTGGCCGAACAGTACGATCTGTAGCCCGTGCTAATGGATTGAATATTGAAATCCAAGATGACCACTGGTGGCCATGTTTTTTTCCCAAATGAACCCAAAATGACTCGATCCCATCTACATGCCAATGTCAACAGCTATGACAAATTTCATAATGATCCGACCAAAGGTACGACCTGTAGCCCGTGCTAAAGGAAATTGTTGATGCATCACGCACACACACACGACAAAGCCATGGCAATAGCTCAAACTTTACAAAGTAAAGTTGAGCTAAAAATGTTTCTATAGAAATTTGATAATAAAGAAACTTTCCAGAGAAGATGAGGTCACCAGAGGGTGAATTTAGTGATGCTAGCCCGCTATGTGGGTTAGCATCACTAAATTCACCCTCTGGGGACCTCAATCTGCAAATGACAGGCACACAAAACTCAGACTTGGAGTGTCACAAAGTTTGAACATCACGGTCTTCTCACATTCTCGTAGTCATCAATATTTGTGAAAAGGTTTTTGGGTGGTCCGAAAAACTTCCGACTACTATGATCAATTCATATTCTTATCAGTACTAGTCCATTATACGAAAGGTGTCCATGGTTGTAACTGAAGCTTTGGAGCTTTTGCTGTGGAATGATTGTATGTTCGCTCATGCAGTTTTATACATTCACTAATCAATGTCTTTCAATGTTGTTGTGGCCAAAGTTTCCTACATTTTTGCCAGCCAGTGAAATATTAACCCTTTCATGATCGGAGCTGCGCTGCTGCAGCATTAAATATCCTGGGCCAGTGCATTCTCTTATATATGAAAGTATCCCATAGGGAGCCTCGTATATACAAGAGAATGCACTGGCTTACAACATCAAAGTAAATATTGTTAGGCCATTGTATTCTCTTATATATGCAAGGCTCCCTAAATATAAGACAATGCATTGGTACAGGGTTTTCTTTTAATTTTTTAATTTCTTTATCTATTTTTCTGTCTGTCATCTGCTTATGATCCTCAACACCCCTCCAAATAATAATAGACCTTCACTAGACTTCTGGCTGACAACGATCGTGGAAACTTGGTTTAAGGTTGCTTGTGCACTTAGTTTAAACCTTTCTATACTAAAGCATCATTGATGAGTATTTATCCCATAGGAAACGTTCAGATAACAAGTTTAACCCTTTCTATACTAAATCATCATTGATGAGTATTTATCCCATAGGAAACGTTCAGATAACAAGTTTAACCCTTTCTATACTAAATCATCATTGATGAGTATTTATCCCATAGGAAATGTTCAGATAACAAGTTTAACCCTTTCTATACTAAAGCATAATTGATGAGCAGTTATCCATAGGAAATGTTCAGATAATAAGTTTAACCCTTTCTATACTAAAGCATCATTGATGAGCAGTTATCCATAGGAAATGTTCAGATAAGTTCAACAAACATGAGCTTAGTATCTGAACATTTCCCTCCAATAAATAGAGGTCCTGCACTTTTATTTATCTGTCGTCTCCTTTTATCACCTCAATATCCCTCCAAATCAATAATAGACTATTCCGATGTACACTTTTTAACTGGCTCGGTGAACCCATTTAGTATAGAAAGGGTTATGGTTGTTGTGAACTTGGTTTAAAGTTGTTATTTAATGTTGTTGTGTTTATATTTTATAAATTCTCAGAGTGAAATTTCTTCTATTTACTGACATTGTCTTCCATTAGTTTGAATAACATATTTTTTCCCACAGTAAAGCAGGACAGTATATATTTATATAGAGAATAATCTAGATTTATAAAACAATTAATTTTATTCACAATTATGTATTACAAACAATATATATTTACAAAAAAATGTTTTACAGATAATGAAAATTGACAATAAATTATTTCATCACAGCTTTGCTTTGGACAATTCATATTTATGACACTCATGGGGTTAACTTAGCATGTGTATTGCATGTTGGTGGGGGCACAGAGGGGGGTCATGCCTCTAACTCATCACAGCTTTTCTTTGGACAATTCATATTTATTTATAAGTTAGCATGTGTATTGCATGGAGGTGGGCAGGGAGGTCATGCCTCCAACTCATTATCACAAACATTTTAAAGCTGGTAGCAGCATTAAAACAAATATTTTTAATGATTTTATCTCGGGATCAAATGGGAAAAAAATACATACTTCAGCCATATGTATATGTCACTTTTAAAAACCCAGCTATTTTGTTTTACATCAACCTTCTATTTCACTGAATAAGCACTTTATACCATGCGTTATACCAAGTCAACATTCATACACAAGATTTCCCATGTGTGCACAATGAGCTCATCATGGAGGTCTCTAACCGAGAAATAGTTCTCTGCTACATGGGCCCACACAAGGCTGAACATATGCACTGCCACAGTGCTAATGAACCCCATGTAATTCAATCATATGTCCCAAGAGGTTTACTATTCATTTGCATATCATGGGATATCTATCACATTGAAACCTAACATCAGCAGTAATTGAGTTACTGTTCTTCTGCACATAACACTATCCTGCTAATATCAATGCATTGTTCGAGTCAAACATATACATACGTGACCAAAACACAGATTCAATTACGTCAACAGTATATATATTACGTATATATACCATGCGATGTTTAGCCAAAAACATATATTTTATTATGTTTGCGAACATCAATGTTTATATAAAGCTAAACCATCACCAGCCATTTCTGTTAAATAACTTTCAAGGCTACAGATTAACACAAAAAATGATGTCATGACGTAGTGCAGGAGTAGGATACACATCTTGAGAGTGGAATAACATGACCGGTCTTCTGGGAGTGGGAATACGATTTATATTTTGACATAAAAAGTTGATGAAAATATAATAAATATAGTTATCACAAAGTTACTTTAGACAAAAACAGTCTCATCAGTCAGATAAACATGAGTAACACATCTTAAAATAGTATCACCAAAAACAGATAATGGTACATAGTAGCATAGCAACCCAGCTTACATGGAAACTACCTTAAAGTTAATACAATACTTCCGACATTGCAAGTTGATAAAATTCAATGTATCACTTCAGACTGATGCATGGATGAAATCGGTAAAATTCTCAGTTGGAAAACGGCCATAACTGATCAAAATGGGCAGGCAGTATCATCCCATGTCCATGCCTTGAGAAAGTGTGTCTGTCATTTGCAGAATGAGGTCACCAGGGGGTGAATTTAGTGACGATATCCCACACGGTGGGCTAGCATCACCAAATTCACTTTTTTAATTTTATCTTTTTAAAAATTAGGGGATATAGAAACTGAATAGAAGTAACTAGAAACAATGATAATTTGAGACTTTAGATATACTTCCCAGAAAATGAGGCCTAATAAGAATGAGGTTCTCAGACGATGACATTAGTGATGCTAGCCTGCTGTGTAGGTAGCATCACTAAATTCACCTTCTGGGGACCTCATTCTGCAAATGACAGACACACTATTTCAAGACTTGTTGGCATGATGTTATGAAGGCATATTTCTGTAGATTTGATGAATTTTCAGATTTTCTTGTAGTTGGCTGCCTCTGGTGCATCGGATGGAGCGAATGTACCGGGCTGTTGAATCATTCAGATTTTCTTATCATTGGCCTCCTCGGGTGCATCGGATGGAATGAGTGTACAAGGTTGATGAATTATTCAGATTTTCTTGTAGTTGGCTGCCTCAGGTGCATCGGATGCAATGAGTTTACCCGGCTGATGGATGAGATCAATGGTGAAAGCTTTCGGTGGGAATTTGGGTGCTCCAGGCTGAAAATGATAAAATAAATCATGAGTTTTGATAAGATTGTACATCATTTATTTGTCCATTAATATATTTACGTTATCAATTTTCATCCCTTGAATGAAACTGAGTGCAGGACTCACTGAACTTACTACTTACTGGGTCACTCCCAGGCAGACCTGAGCCTGTCATTTGCAGAATGAGGTCCCCAGAGGGTGAATTTAGTGACACTATCCCACATGGTGGGCTAGCATCACTAAATTCACCCTCTAGGGACCTAATTCTGCTTAGGCATCATCTTCTCTGGATAGTTTCTTTATTATCAAATTTATATAGAAACTTCTTCCCATAGATTCTAATTCTTTTTTAGTTTAGGTTCTCTATATCCCCAAATTGGCAGACGACACATTGCTTATTCGAGGTTCCCAATTGGTGTACATCACAATATTCACAATTTGGGAACTTCAATCTGAGTCTATGTCTCCCGTAGCAGATTAGGACATGCAGCATGAGGTTACCAGAGGGTGAATTTGGTGATACTAGCCCGCTATGTGGGATAGCGTCACTAAATTCACCCTCTGGGGGATCTCATTCTGCAAATGACAGGCACACTAAACTCAGACTTGTGCCCAGGGCTTAAAATCTAACGAGAATCAGAATCCTGATTCTCAGTTTGATTCTTGCAAAAGCAGCTGATACGCTGTAGAAATGCCATAATTATATTCTTGCAAATTTGGATGTATTTTAAGGCCTCACATCAATGTTGTAACAGAGAGAGAGAGAGCGAGATAGAGAGGGAGGGGGGGGGTCTTAAATATAACTACTATGGTAGAGTGGTCTATTTGCCCTCAACTTGTTACAAATAAAATATTGGTCTTACGATCGGCATATTTGGGTTCTTGAATATTTATATCTGAATTCTTGGCTCAACATGAAGCACGATAGCTCATAACCATTTCATATTGAGGGAAATTATATAGAAAATTTATTTGAATTATAAAACTAAACAGAAGTATTTCTGAATATAATACAGTTTAAATAACAGAAATGAAGGAGAAACACAAATGAAAAGATTTGTCATCAAATTTATCTTCACCACTGACACCACATATTTCATATTTTAGTAAACACAAACATAAAGTAATCAATAAAAAGTTTTATTTTAATTTTACAATATGGAAAAAAATAGTTGTAGGATGGTTTTGGACATTAAACTGCTGTTACCTCATGAAGAAATTCCAAGTTATCATATATAAAACTTACCGATTCATCATCGTCAGACAACATGACTTCATTCCATGCCCGATTGTAGGTTACACTGGTGTAAATGTTTTCCATAGGCCTCAGTGCTAACGTTTTAGCGTATAGTGTTGGCAATATAAATGTTGGGTCCAAAATTTTCTATAAATCTGAAAAATTGACATTTTGGGAAACTTTTTACACAAAAAAATCATGTCTGTCTAGCAGGGAATTCGCCTTTAAATCTTATGTTTTCGTAACTAGTGTCAGAACCGCATAAAAAAATACAGTCATATTTTAGACCACACCAAAAAATTCAAACTTCACTACAAAGGGTTAATTCCTGTGCCAATTGTTATTTTACCTATGGGAAATCATAGGGAAGAGGTGTGATGATTTTTTTTATGTGAAAAGCACACAAGGCTATTGACCAATCAGGGCCCAGTGTCTATTTTATTCTCTCCTATATATTCCTCCCGCATCCGCTAGATGTCGCTCGGAACCTTATTTACACCAGTGTAACCTGTACTCCCCTCGCACCAATGTGCATGCTATTGCAAGCTTGTCAGCTAGCGTCTGTAGAATGAGAAACCAGAAAATTAACCCGTATTTTCTGAATGGTGTTTTCCAATTCAATTATAACAGTATACAATGGATTGTCTATTGTTCACATGTAGGGACCTTCTGATAATATATGAGAAGTAGAGAAACATCCTGAGGATTGCATTCATTTATTTGTACGGATAAGGCTATAGGGTCCTGCAAATATGCAATGTTTGATTCGTTATTCGACTCAGGTCTCAATATTCGGTTTAAATATCCCAAGGTAAACACTGGGAATTGTTCTATCATTCTCTGTTAATATTTCAAATAAAATTTACTCGATGTTGATGGAAAATGATTGCAGGTTATGTGAAATTATGAAATCATTCGCTTGAATGCTACTGAACATATTACTAATAAACTACAAGTAAGAACAATCAATATGTTAGCCTGCGATCAACTGGAATAATGTATAATTTATTCAAACTCAGTCCGGCAAGCATGAACTCACAACCAAGTGGACCATATGCTCAAGCCTCGAAATAATTATGTATGTCATTTGCAAAATGAGGTCCCCAGAGGGCTAGCATAACTAAATTCATCCTCTGGGGATACCGTCATTCTTATCTATTAATTAAATGCAGTGAATCTCAATGGCGAAATCATTTGCGTTAGTTTATCGCCGATAGTTGCGTCCCGAATCAAGAAGTAAATATTTACAATTGAGCATAGTTCTGACGATGTTTTCTATGGAGTGGTAGCGTCGATTTGCTACAAATTTTCGGCGATGTTAATAGAATGTTGCTTTCCTCCAGTTGTCATAGTGCCTGAATACTAACTTACCAGTTTCACGCACCCAAACAATTACATAATATTGTCTTTAAAAAATTACAAATAGGGTCCTATAGAGGGAACAGTCAAGAGGTTTCAAATTGGGAGGTCACTTCTCCCTATTTGATTATTTGGGAGAAGTGGGCTGTTATCAAGGAGAACTCATAATGGCTCAAATTCACTTTACACCCAAACATAACCATTCTATTACCCAATAAGTATTAACCCTTTACCCAACAGAAGGACCCTGTGCCAATGCATTCTCTTATATATGCGAGTCGACCATAGGTCGCCTCGCATATATAAGAGAATGCATTGGCTTAACACATTAAAAATTATAAAATTGTTAAAGAATGTAAGAAAAAATGGTAAAAAGTGTTAAAAAAGGCCAATGCATTCTCTTATATATGCGAGGCGACCTATGGTCGACTCGCATATATAAGAGAATGCATTGGCACAGGGCATAACTGTAACCATCACAATGTGGTCAATGAGCCGGTTCCAATGATATCCATATTTGTATGGTTCTATTGAGACAGACCGAAGATATTTTAGGCTGTTGAAGCTTTATTTGGCCGGTTTGTTGGGTAAAGGGTTAAGCAATACAACATCCCATATATAAAACCATTATACTGAGTAAGGAGTCAGGACATGTTATAATCAGAAACACACTTTATATATGTTGCAGGGACATATACATATTGTTATGTGAGAGAGGTCACTTCTCCCAAGGACAAAAATAGGGAGAAGCACAATACTTTAGGGAGTTGGTTCCTGGTATTATGTCACTAGAATTTGTTTTCATTTTGCCATATCTGTAGTTAGTTTTGGTTTTCAACAATACTAACAAAAACATCATATGGAGATAAATTCTCTTATCCTTAATGCGGGAGTTTACTTCCAGATTGTGTCCTTAAATTGTAATGGCAATGTGTCCTTAATTTCTATTTCTTAGTGGTAATCAAATCATTCGTTGCCGTGAAACATGAGAATGCCAAGCATGACAATGGATAAATATTCTGTTCACAGTTAGGCATAACCTGTCATCAGCGATGAAGCCAACAACAACAAAAAAACTGCTGAATTGGAAATCGTGCCCATGAAAGAAAATTTCTCTGAACCAAGCTTCCAAATAGTGTGTTTGTCATCACAAAATTTACCCTCTGGGTACCTCATTCTGCCGAGGCCTCAACTGCTATGGGAAACCTAGGATCAGATTGAAGATCCTCAGTTGAAATTGGTGATGTTCACTCATTAGTCACCTTGATAATGCATTTTATCTTCTGCAAATTAGGGGATATAGAAACTTCCCAGAAGGGAAAAGTAACTAAAAACAATATCAATTTGACACTATAGATACTTCCCAGAAGATGAGGCCTATATTAAAGCAGAATGAGGTCCCTAGAGGGTGAATTTGGTGATGCTAGCCCACTGTGTGGGATAACATCGCTAAATTCACCATCTGGGGGATCTCATTCTGCAAATGACAGACACACTATTTGCAGGCTTTCTCTGATTGCGAGATATACATGTATATACATGTGTACCATAAAACCTGTACCTTAACCACTTCCATTTCACCATTACAATCATAATAAGCTTTGTTTTTAATATAAACTATCACGGAAACAGAATCATATCACCTTACTGCGAGTGGCACAAGTCTGAGTTTAGTGTGCCTGTCATTTGCATAGGGGGCAAGCATCACTAAATTCACCCTCTGGGAACCTCATTCTGCATGGCCTCATCTGCTATGGGAGACATAGACTCAGATTGAAGTTACCAAATGGTGCATATTGTGATCTACCCCCATTGAGAACCTTGATTATGCAATGTGTCATCCAATTTGCGGATATAGAGAAACTAAACAAAATGAAAGTGTCAATGACACTGTAGCTCAACTTTGGGAAGAAGTTAATTTGTGTGATGAGCAATGAATGGAAAGATTTTGAATTGAATTTTGAAATCCAAGATGGCCACTGGCAGCCATGTTTTCTGTCCGAATGACCCCAAAATGACTCGTTCCCATCTACATTCCACTTTAAACAGCCATGACAAATTTCATGATGATCAGACTAAAGCTACGACCTGTAGCCCGTGCTAATGGATTGAATTTTGAAATCCAAGATGGCCACTGGTAAGACCTGTAGGCCGTGCCAAATAATTTAGTCACGCAAAGAGTAAATCTAAGATAGCTGCCGGCGGCCATGTTTTTGGCCGAATGACCCCAAAATTACTCGTTCCCATCTACATGTCAATGTTAACATTCATGACTAATTTCATGATGATCAGACCAAAGGTACGACCTGTAGCCCGTGCTAATGGATTGAATTTTGAAATCCAAGATGGCCACTGGTACGACCTGTAGGCCGTGCCAAATAATTTAGTCACGCAAAGAGTAAATCTAAGATAGCTGCCGGCGGCCATGTTTTTGGCCGAATGACCCCAAAATTACTCGTTCCCATCTACATGTCAATGTTAACATTCATGACAAATTTCATGATGATCAGACGAACAGTACGACCTGTAGCCCGTGCTAATGGATTGAATATTGAAATCCAAGATGGCCACTGGCGGCCATGTTTTTTTCCCAATTGAACCCAAAATGACTCGTTCCCATCTACATGCCAACAGCTATGACAAATTTCATAATGATCCGACCAAAGGTACGACCTGTGGCCCGTGCTAACGGATCACGCACACACACACGACAAAGCCATGGCAATAGCTCAAACTTTACAAAGTAAAGTTGAGCTAAAAATGTTTCTATAGAAATTTGATAATAAAGAAACTTTCCAGAGAAGATGAGGTCACCAGAGGGTAAATTTAGTGATGCTAGCCCGCTATGTGGGTTAGCATCACTAAATTCACCCTCTGGGGACCTCAATCTGCAAATGACAGGCACACAAAACTCAGACTTGGAGTGTCACAAAGTTTGAACATCACGGTTTTCTCACATTCTCGTAGTCATCAATATTTGTGAAAAGGTTTTTGGGTGGTCCGAAAAACTTCCGACTACTATGATCAATTCATATTCTTATCAGTACTAGTCCATTATACGAAAGGTGTCCATGATTGTAACTGAAGCTTTGGAGCTTTTGCTGTGGAATGATTGTATGTTCGCTCATGCAGTTTTATACATTCACTAATCAATGTCTTTCAATGTTGTTGTGGCCAAAGTTTCCTACATTTTTGCCAGCCAGTGAAATATTAACCCTTTCATGATGGGAGCTGCGCTGCTGCAGCATTAAATATCCTGGGCCAGTGCATTCTCTTATATATGAAAGTATCCCATAGGGAGCCTCGTATATACAAGAGAATGCACTGGCTTACAACATCAAAGTAAATATTGTTAGGCCATTGTATTCTCTTATATATGCAAGGCTCCCTATATATAAGAGAATGCATTGGTACAGGGTTTTCTTTTAATTTTTTAATTTCTTTATCTATTTTTCTGTCTGTCATCTGCTTATGATCCTCAACACCCCTCCAAATAATAATAGACCTTCACTAGACTTCTGGCTGACAACGATCGTGGAAACTTGGTTTAAAGTTGTTATTTAATGTTGTTGTGTTTATATTTTATAAATTCTCAGAGTGAAATTTCTTCTATTTACTGACATTGTCTTCCATTAGTTTGAATAACATATTTTTTCCCACAGTAAAGCAGGACAGTATATATTTATATAGAGAATAATCTAGATTTATAAAACAATTAATTTTATTCACAATTATGTATTACAAACAATATATATTTACAAAAAAATGTTTTACAGATAATGAAAATTGACAATAAATTATTTCATCACAGCTTTGCTTTGGACAATTCATATTTATGACACTCATGGGGTTAACTTAGCATGTGTATTGCATATTGGTGGGGGCACAGAGGGGGTCATGCCTCTAACTCATCACAGATTTTCTTTGGACAATTCATATTTATGACACTCATGGGGTTAAGTTAGCATGTGTATTGCATGGTGGTGGGCAGGGAGGTCATGCCTCCAACTCATTTTTTCACAAACATTTTAAAGCTGGTAGCAGCATTAAAACAAATATTTTTAATGATTTTATCTCGGGATCAAATGGGAAAAAAAATACATGCTTCAGCCATATGTATATGTCACTTTTAAAAACCCAGCTATTTTGTTTTACATCAACCTTCTATTTCACTGAATAAGCACTTTATACCATGCGTTATACCAAGTCAACATTCATACACAAGATTGCCAATGTGTGCACAATGAGCTCATCATGGAGGTCTCTAACCGAGAAATAGTTATCTGCTACGTCCGTCCCCACAAGGCTGAACATATGCACTGCCACAGCGCTAATGAACCCCATGTAATTCAATCATATGTCCCAAGAGGTTTACTATTCATTTGCATATCATGGGATATCTATCACATTGAAACCTAACATCAGCAGTAATTGAGTTACTGTTCTTCTGCACATAACACTATCCTGCTAATATCAATGCATTGTTCGAGTCAAACATATACATACGTGACCAAAACACAGATTCAATTACGTCGACAGTATATATTACGTATATATACTATGCGATGTTTAGCCAAAACATATATTTATTTATATGTTTGCGAACATCAATGTTTATATAAAGCTAAAACATCACCAGCCATTTCTGTTAAAACAACTTTCAAGGCTACAGATTAACACAAAAAATGATGTCATGACGTAGTGCAGGAGTAGGATACACATCTTGAGAGTGGAATAACATGACCGGTCTTCTGGGAGTGGGAATACGATTTATATTTTGACATAAAAAGTTGATGAAAATATAATAAATATAGTTATCACAAAGTTACTTTAGACAAAAACAGTCTCATCAGTCAGATAAACATGAGTAACACATCTTAAAATAGTATCACCAAAAACAGATAATGGTACATAGTAGCATAGCAACCCAGCTTACATGGAAACTACCTTAAAGTTAATACAATACTTCCGACATTGCAAGTTGATAAAATTCAATGTATCACTTCAGACTGATGCATGGATGAAATCGGTAAAATTCTCAGTTGAAAATGGCCATAACTGATCAAAATGGGCAGGCAGTATCATCCCATGTCCATGCCTTGAGAAAGTGTGTCTGTCATTTGCAGAATGAGGTCACCAGGGGGTGAATTTAGTGACGATATCCCACACGGTGGGCTAGCATCACCAAATTCACTTTTTTCATTTTATCTTCTGCAAATTAGGGGATATAGAAACTGAAGAGAAGTAACTAGAAACAATGATAATTTGAGACTAGAGATACTTCCCTGAAAATGAGGCCTAAGAAGAATGAGGTTCTCAGACGATGAAATTAGTGATGCTAGCCTGCTGTGTAGGTAGCACCACTAAATTCACCTTCTGGGGACCTCATTCTGCAAATGACAGACATACTATTTCAAGACTTGTTGGTATGATGTTATGAAGGCATAATATTTCTGTAGATTTTGATGAATTTTCAGATTTTCTTGTAGTTGGCTGCCTCTGGTGCATCGGGTGGAGCGAATGTACCGGGCTGTTGAATCATTCAGATTTTCTTGTCATTGGCCTCCTCGGGTGCATCTGATGGAATGAGTGTACAAGGTTGATGAATTATTCAGATTTTCTTGTAGTTGGCTGCCTCAGGTGCATCGGATGCAATGAGTTTACCAGGCTGATGGATGAGATCAATGGTGAAAGCTTTCGGTGGGAATTTGGGCGCTCCAGGCTGAAAATGATGAAATAAATCATGAGTTTTGATAAGATTGTACATCATTTATTTGTCTATTAATATATTTACATTATCAATTTTCATCCCTTGAATGAAACTGAGTGCAGGACTCACTGAACTTACTACTTACTGGGTCACTCCCAGGCAGACCTGAGCCTGTCATTTGCAGAATGAGGTCCCCAGAGGGTGAATTTAGTGACACTATCCCACATGGTGGGCTAGCATCACTAAATTCACCCTCTAGGGACCTAATTCTGCTTATGCATAATCTTCTTTGGATAGTTTCTTTATTATCAAATTTATATAGAAACTTCTTCACATAGATTCTAATTCTTTTTTAGTTTAGTTTCTCTATATCCCCAAATTGGCAGACGACACATTGCTTATTCGAGGTTCCCAATTGGTGAACATCACAATATTCACAATTTGGGAACTTCAATCTGAGTCTATGTCTCCCGTAGCAGATGAGGACATGCAGAATGAGGTTACCAGAGGGTGAATTTGGTGATACTAGCCCGCTATGCGGGATAGCACCACTAAATTCACCCTCTGGGACCTCATTCTGCAAATGACATGCACAATAAACCCAGACTTGTGCCCAGGGCTTAAAATCTAACGAGAATCAGAATCCTGATTCTCAGTTTGATTCTTGCAAAAGCAGCTGATACGCTGTAGAAATGCCATAATTATATTCTTGCTAATTTGGATGTATTTTAAGGCCTCACATCAATGTTGTAACAGAGAGAGAGATAGAGAGGGAGGGGGGGGGGGGTCTTAAATATAACTACTATGGTAGAGTGGTCTATTTGCCCTCAACTTGTTACAAATAAAATATTGGTCTTACGATCGGCATATTTGGGTTCTTGAATATTTATATCTGAATTCTTGGCTCAACATGAAGCACGATAGCTCATAACCATTTCATATTGAGGGAAATTATATAGAAGATTTATTTGAATTATAAAACTAAACAGAAGTATTTCTGAATATAATACAGTTTAACCCTTTACCCAACAGAAGGGCCCTGTGCCAATGCATTCTCTTATATATGCGAGTCGACCATAGGTCGCCTCGCATATATAAGAGAATGCATTGGCTTAACACATTAAAAATTATAAAATTGTTAAAGAATGTAAGAAAAAATGGTAAAAAGTGTTAAAAAAAGATTTGTTTTAGGCCAATGCATTCTCTTATATATGCGAGGCGACCTATGGTCGACTCGCATATACAAGAGAATGCATTGGCACAGGGCATAACTGTAACCATCACAATGTGGTCAATGAGCCGGTTCCAATGATATCCATATTTGTATGTTTTTATTGAGACAGACCCAAGATAATTTAGGCTGTTGCAGCTTTATTTGGCCGGTTTTGGCCGGTTTGTTGGGTAAAGGGTTAAATAACAGAAATGAAGGAGAAACACAAATGAAAAGATTTGTCATCAAATTTATCTTCACCACTGACACCACATATTTCATATTTTAGTAAACACAAACATAAAGTAATCAATAAAAAGTTTTATTTTAATTTTACAATATGGAAAAAAATAGTTGTAGGATGGTTTTGGACATTAAACTGCTGTTACCTAATGAAGAAATTCCAAGTTATCATATATAAAACTTACCGTTTCATCATCGTCAGACAACATGACTTCATTCCATGCCCGATTGTACTCCCCTCGCACCAATGTGCATGCTATTGCAAGCTTGTCAGCTAGCGTCTGTAGAATGAGAAACCAGAAAATTAACCCGTATTTTCTGAATGGTGTTTTCCAATTCAATTCTAACAGTATACAATGGATTGTCTATTGTTCACATGTAGGGACCTTCTGATAATATATGAGAGGTAGAGAAACATCCTGAGGATTGCATTCATTTATTTGTACGGATAAGGCTATAGGGTCCTGCAAATATGCAATGTTTGATTCGTTATTCGACTCAGGTCTCAATATTCGGTTTAAATATCCCAAGGTAAACACTGGGAATTGTTCTATCATTCTCTGTTAATATTTCAAATAAAATTTACTCGATGTTGATGGAAAATGATTGCAGGTTATGTGAAATTATGAAATCATTCGCTTGAATGCTACTGAACATATTACTAATAAACTACAAGTAAGAACAATCAATATGTTAGCCTGCGATCAACTGGAATAATGTATAATTTATTCAAACTCAGTCCGACAAGCATGAACTCACAACCAAGTGGACCATATGCTCAAGCCTCGAAATAATTATGTATGTCATTTGCAAAATGAGGTCCCCAGAGGGCTAGCATAACTAAATTCATCCTCTGGGGATACCGTCATTCTTATCTATTAATTAAATGCAGTGAATCTCAATGGCGAAATCATTTGCGTTAGTTTATCGCCGATAGTTGCGTCCCGAATCGAGAAGTAAATATTTACAATTGAGCACAGTTCAGACGATGTTTTCTACGTAGTGGTACAGTAAATTTGTTTGACATTTTCAGAGATGTTAGTAGAATGCTACATTCCAACAGTTGGCATAGTGCCTGAGTACTAACTTTTATCAATTTCATGAACTCATACAAGTGCTTTGAAGTGCATAATATGTCTTTAAGAATAAATAAGATTATATACCTTGAACAGCAGTGCTCGATGTATGTGAATTCCTGACTTGATTTTACCAAGTGGTATCACGTTAGATTTCATCTCATATTTTATCTGACTAATCGGTAATTCCCAGCTAAAGTTCGCTAGCTGACCTCGTTCTATGGCACCACCCATTTTTTCTGAGACATATCTGGAAAAAAAATTATTATATAAATGGGGTATATGGAGCCTCGCATATATAAGAGAATGCACTGGCTTACAAAGTCAAGTAAATATTGTTAGGCCAATGAATTCTCTTATATATGCGAGACTCCCTATTGAGACTTGCATATATAAGAGAATGCATTGACACAGGGTTTTTAGCAAAATTTCAGTAAGCTCCAGTCATGGAAGGGTTAACCCTTTACCCAACAAACCGGCCAAAACCGGCCAAATAAAGCTTCAACAGCCTAAAATATCTTCGGTCTGTCTCAATAGAACCATACAAATATGGATATCATTGGAACCGGCTCCTTGACCACATTGTGATAGTTACAGTTATGCCCTGTGCCAATGCATTCTCTTATATATGCGAGTCGACCATAGGTCGCCTCGCATATATAAGAGAATGCATTGGCCTAACAAAAATCTTTTTTTAACACTTTTTACCATTTTTTCTTACATTCTTTAACAATTTTATAATTTTTAATGTGTTAAGCCAATGCATTCTCTTATATATGCGAGGCGACCTATGGTCGACTCGCATATATAAGAGAATGCATTGGCACAGGGCCCTTCTGTTGGGTAAAGGGTTAAGGCATATTATCGTCAGAATTTAGTTGTTACACATGCAGACCAAGTCACTTGAATACAGCAGTCACACTTAAAAATAAATAGAAACAATCATGCAAAAAAATATGACAAGATAACAGCGAGAAGCTATCAACGATGTGTTATACACTACGATTGGAGCATATGGCAAAAGCCAATCAAAAGGAATACATATGAACAATGTAGTTCTAGTGTTAATGCAACACAGTTCCAATGTTGCTTCAACGCGGTTGCAGTAACCATTAAAACGGAATACCGTAGGTTCCACCAGCGATAGATCAGGATGTCCTTGTGACCTATTAAATTAAAAGATATACTACAAAATAACCTTACATAATTCAGAGTTGATACCGGTATAATTTTTCGGCGCAGTGATAGAGAATTTCAAGTGACTGCGTTCGACTCCTGAATGTGGTTCATTAAACTTCAACGAGGTTCTAATGCACTTTCAACATGCAATAAACACAACAAACGTGGTGTTTTGATGCTTTGACCGCATTGTAATGGCTGATGGCCGCGTTACAAGAGACACTTATTTTAAGAATATGTGAAGTAGTTGTCGATTGATTAGTAATTAAATAACTAACTGTGCGAGAGCTGCAACTTGTTCCTTGGTGCTAGGCAGAGATTGAATTTTATCGGAGACCTCCTCGATATATTTGACGAGACTGGGATCTGACGGCGGGGTGAATGGCTGGTCTGGCGTATCGACCCCAGACTCCGCCTCCTTCTGAAGCTGAGACTGAACTTCTTCTTCCTTTACTTTATCTTCCTTTTCTTTTTGCTGTCTGGATTTCCTGGGAGAGAAAACAATCATCTTGAAGTTATTTTGAAATATGTTAGCCTTTCATATTCTTAAAATAAATCTTATAGAATTTTTCATAGGATTTTGCAACCACAGTTGAATAATGTTCTTGCTTACTATATATATTCTAATTAATAAATTGAGCATGGCTTGGAGTTGACTACACAGGTATAGTGCTCAGTATGGTGGGTGTACCTGGGTACATGTAGTTCATGACTTGAAGCAGAGTAGACATGTTAAAAGAAGTCCGATAAAGGCTGAAATTCACAATAAGATCTCAACACAAGCCTTCTACATAAAATTATAAATATCAAGCCTGAGTTTAGTGCCATTTGCAGAATGAGGTCCCCAGAGGGTGAATTTGGTGACGCTATCCCACAGTGGGCTTGCATCACCAAATTCACCCTCTGGGCTCATTCTGTATGGCCTCATATGCTATGGAAGACATAGACTCAGATTGAAGTTCCCAAAATGGTGAATATTGTGAACCTCGACTATGCAATGTGTCGTTTGCCAATTTGGGGATATAGAGAAAAACTAAACTAAAAAAGAAATAGATTCTATGTGAAGAAGTTTCTATTGAAATTTGATAATAAATCAACTTTCCAGAGAAGATGAGCCCTAAGCAGAAGAGGTCCCCAGAGGGTGAATTTAGAGATGCCAGCCCACTGTGCGGGATAGTGTCACTAAATTCACCCTCTGGCGACCTCATTCTGCAAATGAAAGGCACACTAAACTCAGTCCTGAATCATAACAACACTCTTTAATATGCTTTTAATATTTGACTCCTGGCTTGTGAATACTGGAACAGCAGAAAGCACTTTGGAGAAAAAAGAGAAAAGCAACATATTCTCCGAGAGCTTTCCGATGAATGGCAACAAGCCATATTTCCGATTTAATCCTGAAAAGTTACCCAAAATTCTGCTGTGGTTAAGCAGTTGATTACTTAGGGCATTACTGTATATCTCAACAACTCCTAGACTGCCCGCGAAGAAGAGTCTGAGGATATTTCAACCATACCCTCTAAGCACATTAATGTCGGTTAAATCTAATCATTGAAACTAATTAGTAATTAATTTAATTCAATCGTGTCTAATTAAAAAAATAAGCAATAAAATAATCAATTCAACTATCAGTATAACAACACAAATCACACGGGAAACAAAAAAGGTGTGAGTTAACATCATAAAAAAAAGAAAAAAGGCAATAGAGCAGTGAACAATAGTTCTCCTAATGCCAAAATTCAAAGATTATAATGAAGTGAAAACAATCCTTGCACAACACAAGGGCGAAAAAGAATGTATTCTCTCTGGACATTTTTCATGTTCATAACATTTTCCCGTCAAAGATAGAGGCGGAATTAAAAATATTTTAATCTCTACCCAAAGTTTCCAGCTTTTTTAGCCAACCTGGGAGGGGGGTATATTGTACTTCAAATCAATGCGAAAAATCTAAATTTTCTTCATATTACATAAATCTTTATGAATGTTTTGATTTCTCCAGGCAATTTTCAGCAGCTCATGAGTATAAATATCATTACCAGTGACCAATTACACAATGAAAGTTAATACAAGTCTTCAGATTCAACCATCACTCATTATGGTTCTGAACTTCTGAAATACATGTATGAGATATTGAAATGTTGCCAATGCGAGATCAAATAACTTTCCAGAGAATTGATACTATTTTCTATCAGGTGGCTAATGGCAGGATGCGAACTACAAGTTCCTGTTCAAACAGCTAACGCCAAGCTGTAAATTGGGTGAAAACGTCACAAATTTCGTGTTTCGATTTCATTCAGTGACTTGCAGTTCGTGTTCGGTAAAAAGGATAATTGGAATGCAGATACGGGTAACTCAGTTACATGAAACTTGTAGTGTATGGCAAGACATATGCGTGTAAATGCAAATAGTACCATGTCACTTTTGGTCAAATTTGAATGGTCTTCGTTGAACAATTTGTTTGATGAAGTAGGCCTGTCTTATATAGAACCTGTTTGATATGCATATTTTCACTGTGAGGCGATCGCCTTAGCATCGCTTCACACAAAATAAAATGTGTCAAAAACGTTAGTAGGTCGAGTTAAATGCTAAAACTTGGCTGTGCACAATTAATACAATATTTATGACCCATACCAGTTACATGTATATACTTCCCCATATACTTATATGTTAAACTGACAATTGGAGCATAGAGTCAATGCAGACGGAAAGATAAATCCTCTCCCGATATCAAAACAAACAAAATACTCTGATGTACATCACGAGGAATGTGTGTTTGGCCTATCGTGTTTGGCATTCGCCATTTGAACGGGAACTTGTAGTTCGCAAACTGCCTAGTTATTGTCAATTAAAACACAACATGCTATATGCAAAACACTCGATTCATCAAGTAAACACATGCTACTTACGGTGACGATGTCCGAGCAGTATGACTACACAAGATGAGAAATAAAGATTATAGGTTTCTTTTTCGATCATAGATCATATATTTTGCCATACAGTCTTTGTTATTGAACGCATAACACAATACATCTTGAGTCTTGTTATAGATTTTGGAAACATAAGTACCAGGGCTCGATTTAACTGGAATCGTATCGCAATTTACGATATGATTTCCAATTTCTGCTAACCAATTACAATGAAAAAACATGTATTGGTAGGGAATGGAAAACAAATTCTACCCAGTGCTGCAAAATGTTATACAAATTTAAAACATCAAATTGACCAATGATAGGTACTGACCTGAATGCTATTTTAAAACAAGGCTTGAAATGTTCTGAATCTCTTACCTGGTTCGGGTGACAGGTAGATCTATGTTCGACCTGTCACCTCAAAATTTCATCTGTCAGTGACAGGCAGACAGGTGTATATTTCGAGCCCTATTTGAAAACCATAAAAAATAGGCTCCTGCGAATCACGATTTTTTCGTCGAATCGAATCAGGGGGAAGATTACACATCGAATTAAACTAAATAATCGAAACTTCAGCAATATTAACAATTTGTTTTCGTCGCCAGCAATTATAGAAACGTACATGACGAGTAATTGATCAAATCATCGCGGCCCTAGGCCGTCATATTTTGGCTGATTATACATTATTGTACTGAAAAATTGAATGGATAAATGAAATCGGATTAGAAAATGGGTACATTTGTGCCCTAATAATTTGATACATAGGTGGTTTTCTCCCTTCTGTTAAATGAGGTCAATGTTTTAAGGTCTTTTTTGTTTATATATATTAGACAGTCGCACAAGTCTCCCGATGCGGGAGGGTTAGAAAATTTATCGAATCTTGGCTATCATTTCAAATAAAATCAAACCTTTTGTGTGATTTCACATCGAATCTCAAACGTTTGCAGGAGCCTACTGTGAACCTCATATTTTTCATGGAGATTAACTTTGAATGAAAGTTGGGGAGGGGGCAATATTTCACATAGAACCACTTTATTAATTCAACTATTTGTTTTTGTCGTCGGTGAAATAGATAGACCGATACACATGTGAACTGGTTAACATTATTGCATGAGTTTGTTGCGAAGTGATTGTAAAACGAGAATCATATGTTTGAGTTTTACCTCGTGACAGGACAAACGAGAAATAATGTTAACATGTTCACACAACTGTGTTCTTCTATGTTTATTGCTCAATCTAATGACTGTAGCTGTATTACACTGAAGTTTAAACCTTCCATGACTGGAACTTCCTGAAATTTTGTGAAAACCCTGTGCCAATGCATTCTCTTATATATGCGAGTCTCCCATTAGGGATACATAAGAGAATACATTGGCTTAACAACATTTACCTGGTAAGCCAGTGCATTCTCTTTTATATGCGAGACTCCCTATGGGAGCCTTGCATATATAAGAAAATGCACTGGCACATGATCTTTAATTATTTAGAAAAATTTATGACATCTTCACTGTCATATTGAATCAACGTTTGTGTGATTTCACATCAAATCATATCTCAAACATTCACAGGAGCTTACGTACCATATCATATGTAGCGATTAGAGAAATGGACATCAAATAAGTAAATAGAACAATCTAAATAAAATATTGATTATTGTGAAAGTTTCTTATTCAAAGTGATGAATGTATTGTGATAATGGAGCTCGTGTGGCTAAACAAGTGAAATTGCAAAACACAGTGAAATTTTGTATGTTATAGATATCATAGGATTTGCCGTTTCACGATTTATCAATGATAGAGATATACAAATTTTAGACTATAATTAAAGCACAGAAGTACAAGTAATGACAACATTTAACAAATAACAAGTTTTAATTAGTGTTCTGTATTTATAGATATAGATGGGCACCTGTGAATATTTGATATTAGTTTTTTTATTCGATTCAACCTCAATATTCAACTTAGAAACAATGAATAGAAATTCTGAATACTTTAATACTGTCAACGCGAACGTAATGCAATTGTCGGCAAGATTTTAACATTCACAACTACTGCAAAGTAAGATACACTTGTAATTATTCCCTCAAAATCTGCTGTTTTAAGTTAACTTTTGTTTCGCGATCACCAATATAAGTTTATAATTTATTCCAAGGAAATTCAGTCGGTAAGATAGCCAGTTGAACAATACATCACATGACAATTAGATGTATTATTTTTTCTTTTATTTGATTGTGTTTGCGAACTTTGCTCAGTTTTAATTGCATTGACAGTCGTAATGCCCACGTCGGTCGTTTGTAACAGTGCATGTGATATCCTTTAGATCAAATGCCCGTTTATGTTTTGAGAAAGCTGTGATAGCATAATTCTGCAATAGTCCATTTCCGATTCCGAAATCGAAAGTGGAGATTTCCCCATCAGAGATATAATTCAAATCTGGAAGTTTATAGTTATTTATAGACTTCAATCAATTTTATTATGTCATTGAACTCCTCGACCCTTTACATAAGTGTGAATTAGAAAGGGGATAAACATGCTATCTGGTGTGATTTTGGGATGTTTGTTGGTGGTTTTATAATGAAAAATATGTTTTACTGCCCGCTTCTCTCAATTGCAGATAAAACTGCATTTGCCATTGTAAAACTCACTGATAAATGTTCCAAAATCACACCAGACTGCATGTTTATACCCTAAATCACAACAAACAGCATGTTTTTACCCTAAATACATAGCTGCAATAAATAAGTATGATCTTAAGACTTGTTCATAGTTTAATATCACTAGTTTACAGCCAATATAGTGGCCTTTTTCAAAAATACTATTACATTATTTCATTTTCATGTCACTTGTCACTCTCCAAACAGGTAAATCCAATTTCCATGGTGTTGATTATTCAGTTGCCCAGGTGTAGCTGATTGCATAGTTCAGTAAAACCTCTCCAAACCGGACCCACCATAAACCCAATTCCTCTCCAAACCGAACAAATTATCCGTCCCGAATTCACTCAAGTGCATTCTCACTAAAGAATTACCTCTGTATACCGAAACCTCTCTATTCAGAAATTCGGATGGCTTATCTAGTCCATAAGTGAACAAATATATTCTTTTTAGCTCCAAAATACCAAGCGAACACACATGCGGTAAACACCATTGTAAAACACACCGATAAATGTCCCAAAATCACACCAGACAGCAATGTTTTTACCCTAAATCAGAAGGGCCAGTCTGAGGGGAGGGGGGGGGGGGGTTCAGTGCAGAGAGGCTTTATTGCATAGCCACTAGAATGGCCATAAGGTAGTGATAAACTATAAACAAGTCTTAAGGTGCATCCTACTTATTTCTTGCAACTGTCAGAACAGTACGGCAATACATATAATCATTCTGAATACATAGCGACATAGCAAATCAGGTAGTATTTTCAGAAGCATAAGGTGTAGATTTATCTGAATTAGGCTGAATCAAGCCTTGAAATAGTATGTCTGTCATTTGCAGAATGAGGTCCCCAGATTGTGAATTTAGTGCCGCTATCACCCACAGCGGGATAGCACACCAAATTCACCCTCTGGGACCCTCATTCTGCTTAGATCTCAACTGCTATGGGAGACCTACGATCAGATTGAAGTTCCCAGTTGATGTTGGTGACGTTCACCTTTTAGTCATTTCGATTATGCATTTTATCTTCTGCAAATATAGAAAATGAACAGAAGTAACTGAAAACAATGTTATTTTGATACTTCCCATATGATGAGGCCTAAGCAGAATGAGGTCCACAGAGGGTGAACTTGGTGATGCTAGCTCGCCATGTGGGATAGCATCATTAAATTTCACCATCTGGGGACCTCATTCTGCAAATGACAGACACACTATTTCATGGCTTGGGCTGAATACCTCTGCAATAAGAAGTAAGAAGAAAACATCGATAACATATGAGAAACTTCACACGATGAACATTAAAGAATAACAAAATTTAACTTTCTACTTACGGAGATCCTGATCGGAGTCTTATAACGATGAGAAATTTATATGATAAAATTATAGCAAAATGTAAAATAATATCGGGAGCCGAAGATTAACCAGCTTGGCCCTAAAATAGTCTGATATAAAGTATAAGCACGGTGGGGAATCGTGTGGTTTCAAGGTGAGTACTACATATGCTAGTTTATTTTTAAAACAAGTTAATACCTTATTTGCTCGGAAATACTCAGTAGTTTTCTATAACATTCTGATCAAAGAAATTGTAAGCATAATATATTTGGATTGAATCAATGACCCAAGGATTTTAGCTACCTACATGTATATTGTATTATTTTGGGGACAATCCAGTTAGCCCAGACACTAAAACTGTTAAAAGAAATAAGCAAGATTCTCAGGCACATTTAACTAATTTTGTGGTAAAAGTTTTTCCTAATCCCCAAAATCACCAGCTGTTTCTCAGAGGCATGCAAGTAGGAGAAATTTTCTGATTAAAAAATATGAACTAAGATTTTCACTGTATATATATAACATAGTTATATATCTGAAATTCTTTGATCAATAAATCAACAACAAAAGCACACTAGTTGATACGGCACTGGAAATCATAGACCTGTCACCAAGTCTTCTCGGTCCACAACAGCTAGGGATATCGGTTGGGTTGATGCTGTTTTGGACAGAGTCGATCCCGTTACTCTTGTATAACAGACTTCAGACCCAGAATTGTGGGCGGGAGTTATCTTGCTTGTATGTCTATGGATTAGGTCAAATGGACGCTTTGCGTTAATGAACATAGAGGGCAGCCTTTCCCAAGCCTGATGATATAAAACATGCGCATATAAGAGGTAAGTTGCATGTCGAAGCAACGAGATTTATATGTAAACAAAGCTTTCTTTTCCAGAGAATTTAGATTTGTCGCATTATCAGAAAATGCATGTAAACAATATATTAAACGATCGTATTATCACTTCACCTTTTTCTATCACGATAACTGACAGATCATTTTGAAAGCAGATCAATCTCAGACATGTCAGATGATTAATCAAGTTCAGAGGTTCAATGAAAGTCTGTTATAGAAGAGTAATGGGATGGGACTCAGTCCAAAACAGCATCAACCCAACTAATATCCCAAGCTGCTGTGGACCGAGAATACTTGCTCTATGGATTTCAGTAACAACCAGTGCTCAGAAGTGTAAAAAAAAACTTTCAGCATAAATTTGAATGTGGCGAGTTAGAATTGATGTGCGTGAGAACCCATGTGTTTGCGTATATCAAAGAATTAACATCAACTTTCAGCAAGTTTACAAACTATTGGTTTATACGGTCCTGTTTACAGTGGTTTCACAGTTATCTCAGTGCCAGCAGAAGGTTTGTGTTGATGACTGCTATTGATATATATATATATATGGTAGAACTATATATAACTATATGTTGCCTGAAAGCAACTATAAGTCAGACCTCTCTTTCACTGGTATAAATAATATTATATATAATATACACAGGCCTGAAAATATGGTGCCAGATATTTGCAGGATGAGGTCCCCAGAGGGTTAATTTAGTGACGCTACCCCACACAGCGGAATAGCATCACCAAATTCATCTTCTGGGACCTCATTCTGTATGGCCTCATCTGCCATGGGAGACTTCGACACATATTTAAGTTCCCAGATGGTGATAATGGTGATGTACACCCATTGGGTACCTCGATTATGCATTGTGCCATCTGCCAATTTGGGGATATAGAGAAACTAAAAAAGGAAAAAAATGTAACTAATTCAACTTGTTAATTTGATAAAAAGATACTTTTCAGAGAAGATGAGGCCTAAGCAGAATGCTATTTGGGGTAGCGTTACTAATTTCACCTTCTGGGGACCTAATTTCAGGCCTGAATATACCCAATATGTGGCTTTAATGTTCTAAAGGGAGGTAATTAATACTCTAAAATAGGAAAACAAGATTATTTGTCATGTGACTAAGGTTGAAAGTCTTGTCTTTGTAGGTTTTTCGGGTTTTTTAAGAGTTATCTATCCTGGAAACATGCTAACCTATGAGATAACCTGCGCCTTTTCATTCACATTGTTTAGGCATTTTATTTTTTATTACTTGGTTTACGGATTTCCCTACCTAAAAAACAGCTTTTGTTTTTGTTTTGTGTTACGTCATTCGTCGTATTTGACCCGGAACTCGGCTGAAGGTTAGGCCATTCAGCCTATTGCGTCGAATTACGAAATCGCGTTTTGAATGTCTCTCTTTTCCCGCACGATAAAAAGAGGTCTTCGCACGAACCAAAAATGATAAAACTTCCCAATTATAAGTAAAAATACCCAAAATGAAGGAGTCTATGTAGGTCCCGAAGGAGTCTATAGACTCTATGATGTAGAGTTCTGATGGAGAAAATGTAGGTCGATCTATTTTTGTCATAACTCTGACGTATTTTTACCTGGGAGAAAAAATCGAAATCGAGGCTCACTACGAGCATGCCAGTTCTAAATATAGAAACAGGGAATCCTGACAAATGGCGATATCGGCGACAAACAAATAATCGAAAACAACACATAAAATAAACATAGCAAAAACGCGGCACAGTAAAAATGTCAGAACGCCACAAGGTTTTACGTCGTTTTTGGTGACGTCATGGAGTGTGACACCAACCTACGAATCTGTCTGATCGCCATACTGTTGCGCGAGCGCACGTAATAAAATGCCTTAACTGTATATAAGTTTATTCCTTGCAGTCATATCTCGTCGTTAATATATGTATTGTTTAAGTAAAACTCGCGCCGGAGATGCGCAGACAGTTATCTCATAGGTTAGCGGTTTTCCAGAATAGATCACTCTTGAAAAACCAACGAAGACAATAAATTTTCGTGTATTAACTAAGAGGATATCATCAACTCTGCTATTAGAACCTAGAAAGGAATAATGATGACACGTACCCTTTTGTTTCCCGACCAGTCCGGGATGATTTTCCGGATAACGCTATCTTAGAGTTCTCGTGTTTTAGCTCAATATCCACTGAAACATCTCCAGGACGTGATGCGGGCCTGTAAAGTTGATATAAATATTGATACTAAATTAGTCATAAAATTATATTTGGCTGACTTAGGTATGATTCTTCATTGTAAGGTTACAAAAACTTAAAACTTCAATGTCTGGCTGATATATCCATCCTGCTGAAAAACATCTTTGACAAGATCTTATTCAAGCGGATAATGCTACCTTTGGAATTCTGTGAACGGAAAATTGTTTCTTGATATTTTCTGATATTAACAGAATTGGTAGTGACATATCTAAAATCCATACAGGGACAGTTCTTTCAAATCAATTATGATGTTAAATTAATGAATTACACAGTTTTAGTCCCTACAACTCACTCTGTTTGCCACCAACATAAATTAACAACGAAAGCTTCTGCAAAACTGAAAATTGTTAAAAATAAAGGGCAGTTCCAATGTTGTTATAGAATTTAAAAACAAACACCATCATCAAAAATCAATTGACTATCAAACTGTATGAATCCCTTCATGCAAAGTCAGATGAATTTTTATTGCAGCCAAAAACAAATGACAATTCATTACTGATATGAACGGATCATAAGTTTTCATTATAACTTATTGAAGTTTGACGATATCCAGAGTGACTCATCTCTCAATTTAGCCACTTGTAATAAAAGTTCCGAAAATCTCTATCATTATTGGCATATGACAGTCAATTTCGGTACCCAATGAGGATATAGGTTTATCAACACACCGACTCAGTTGGCATGGCTATCATAATGCCCTGCGGAAAATCAGAAGCAATATTATGTTTGTAAATATTAGATCACAAAGCGGAATTCTACTTTGGCGTTCACGAGGAGTAACGGCCTCTTGTCATTAATTAGGACTGTTTACTGCAGTTTTCTATAGTCAGAATATAGTGTCTGTGACATATTCTCAGTGGCACTCTGCCAGGCATGGCTAATCATCAGTCTAAGAAGTGCTAATGTATGACATTTTGCAGGACATCTACCATTATATTGGCTTTATATTATCTACCATTATTTTCTGGCATAATAATCATTAGTCTAATCAGTGTCTAATCTGTTTAATGTCTGACAATTTCCAGCACATCTCAATATTAGGTTTTTAAACAAATTTACACAGTCGGCATGGCTATCAGAACACAATGAGAAAAGCGGAAACAATCATAGCTGTATGGACCAGGGTGGGGGGGGGGGGGGAGCTGGGAGGACTGCAGCACCTAAGTACTAATGGTTAATTAACAGTAAAATTAATGGCAGGCAGTCCTACCTGAAGGAATTTTGATGCAACATCGAATCCCCATTTATATCACAGTAAGTATTAAATAGTTCTCATGTAAATTTATAGGCATGCAGTATATAGGCATGCAGTATATAGGCATGCAGTATATAGGCATGCATGGTCATATGATACGATGCTGCTGTGAGTGCTGTCATTTCAAGAGCAGCAGTAATAAAAAATATAGGTCATCGAGAATTAACTTTAATGGCTAAATGTGTGACAACCAAAGGTTTTATAGTATTCTGTGGATTGACAGCTTATGATTAAATTATACTTATTTAAGGTTAATTTGGATCTATTTTGTTATATTTCTGTGTATATACAAGGTATATTCTACAAGAACTGTGTTACAACCACGAATATATCATGTAAAAAAATTCGGGCAAAAAGTCTCAGCCCCCCCCCCCCCCCCCCTAAAAATTTGGGTGCCAGTAAGGCTATGGAAACAATATTAGGTATATATGTTAATGTTAAACGATAAAGCAGAATCATACTCAGATTTAGCGTTGACGAGGAGTATCGGTCTCTTGTCGTTCATCTCCTGTTTACTGTAGTCTTCTATCGTCAGGAACTTGGCTCCTTGTTTCATCTGACCAGCATCAAAGAATCCATCCTCGATCAGGTTACCATAGCCTGAATAAAGAATGTGAGAGTTATTAGCAAAGAACCCACCCTCAATCAGGTTACCATAGCCTGAATAAAGAATGTGAGAGTTATTAGCAAAGAACCCGTCCTCGATCAGGTTACCATAGCCTGAATAAAGAATGTAAGAGTTATTAGCAAAGAACCCGCCCTCAATCAGGTTACCATAGCCTAAACAAAGAATGCAGGAGTTATTAATTAAAGAACCCACCCTCAATCAGGTTACCATAGCCTAAACAAAGAATGCAGGAGTTATTAATTAAAGAACCCGCCCTCAATCAGGTTACCATAGCCTGAATAAAGAATGTGAGAGTTATTAGCAAAGAACCAGCCCTCGATCAGGTTACCATAACCTGAATAAAGAATGTGAGAGTTATTAGCAAAGAATCCATCCTCGATCAGGTTACCATAGCCTGAATAAAGAATGTGAGAGTTATTAGCAAAGAACCAGCCCTCGATCAGGTTACCATAGCCTGAATAAAGAATGTGAGAGTTATTAGCAAAGAACCTGTCCTCGATCAGGTTACCATAACCTGGACAAAGAATGTGAGAGTTAATAATTAAAGAAACCGTCCTCGATCAGGTTACCATAGCCTGAACAAAGAATGTGTGAGTTATTAGCAAAGAACCCACCCTCGATCAGGTTACCATAACCTGGACAAAGAATGTGAGAGTTAATAATTAAAGAAAATGTCCTCGATCAGGTTACCATAGCCTAAACAAAGAATGTGAGAGTTATTAGCAATGAACCTGCCCTCGATCAGGTTACCATAGCCTGAATAAAGAATGTGAGAGTTATTAGCAAAGAACCAGCCCTCGATCAGGTTACCATAGCCTGAATAAAGAATGTGAGAGTTATTAGCAAAGAACCCGTCCTCGATCAGGTTACCATAACCTGGACAAAGAATGTGAGAGTTAATAATTAAAGAAACCATCCTCGATCAGGTTACCATAGCCTGAACAAAGAACCCACCCTCGATCAGGTTACCATAACCTGGACAAAGAATGTGAGAGTTAATAATTAAAGAAAATGTCCTCGATCAGGTTACCATAGCCTAAACAAAGAATGTGAGAGTTATTAGCAATGAACCTGCCCTCGATCAGGTTACCATAGCCTGAACAAAGAATGTGAGAGTTATTAGCAATGAACCTGCCCTCGATCAGGTTACCATAGCCTGAACAAAGAATGTGATAGTTATTAGCAATGAACCTGCCCTCGATCAGGTTACCATAGCCTGAACAAAGATTGTGAGAGTTATTAGCAATGAACCTGCCCTCTATCAGGTTACCATAGCCTGAATAAAGAACGTGAGAGTTATTAGCAAAGAACCCGCCCTCGATCAGGTTACCATAACCTAGACAAAGAATGCGAGAGTTAATAATTAAAGAAACAGTCCTTGATCAGGTTACCATAGCCTAAACAAAGAATGTGAGAGTTATTGGCAAAGAACCTGCCGTCGATCAGGTTACCATAACCTGGACAAAGAATGTGAGAGTTATTAACCCTTTTATGACGGGAGCTGCGCTGGCGCAGCATTGAAGATCCTGTGCCAGTGCATTTTCTTATATATGCCAGTCTCCCATAGTGAGCCTCACATATATAAGAGTATGTAATATATGTACTGGCTTACAAGGTCAATGTAAATATTGTCAGGCCAATGCATTCCTTTATATATGCAAGGTTCCCTATGGGAGACTCGCATATATAAGAAAATGCATTGGCACAGGCTTTTCACAAAATTTCAGAAAGCTCCCGTAAGGAAAGGGCCCATTCTGTACTAAAACTAAAACTCAATGTCGAGTAGTAGATGTCTTAGGAAATGTTCCAATGTATACTTTTATAACTGATGGGACAATCCATTTAGTAAAAGTACACATTGGAGTGGTTCTTTTTTAATTTATAAGGATGGTCAGATGCGAAAACAGACAACACACAGCACTAGATACATTCTGAGGAATCCTATTATAACTGAATGGGAGAATCCATTTAGTATAGAAAGAGTTACTGATTATAATGGTGTTCTTACTCACTATAATGGTTTTATAAATGGGCTCTTGTGTTGTATAAATCTTATTGAATCATAGAAGGGTGATGTTGGGGTGTAAATTGATCTTCAGCCATTGTTACGTCTCCCTGATAACCGCCCACTTCTCCCTAATAACCATGCAAACAGGGAGACGTGACTTCTTTGAATTCTCTATGCTGTCCTGGATTGTGACTTACTGAGTTGTCCTGTGAGGGCATATTTCGCAGCCAGATTACTATCCAGCATCTTATTCATTGCGGCGTCTGTGAAAGCATTTTTCCGAGAATTCGACAACTGAATCTGCTGAAGGATCTCAAGTCCCCTGAAATAAAAATAAAATTAGCTTTTTATGATCCTAATTAACCAAGCCTGAGTTTAGTGTGCCTGTCATTTGCAGAATGAGGTCCCAAGAGGGTGAATTTGGTGACACTATTCCGCACAGCAGGCAAGCATCACCAAATTCACCCTATGGGACCTCATTCTGCATGGCCTCATATGTTATGGGAGACATTGACTCAGATTGAAGTCCCCAAATGGTGAATATTGTGATGTACACCCATTGGGAACCTCGATTATGCAATGTGTCGTCTGCCAATTTGGGGATATAGAGAAACTAAACTATAAAACTTGTTAATTTGATAATAAAGATACTTTCTAGAGAAGATGAGGATTAACCCTTTTAGTGCCAGGGGCCCTAAGTTATGTTTTTTTTGGGTTAGGCCAATGCATTCTTTTATATATGCGAGGCGACCTATGGTCGACTCGCATATATAAGAGAATGCATTGGCACAGGGTATATGGGTCGATACAAAAATCGGACCTGGCACTCAAAGGGTTAAGCAGATTGCTATGTGGGGTAGTATCACCCTCTGGGTCACACTAAACTCAGGCTTGACTGGACCTCCCTGAAATGTTGCTAAAACCCTGTGCCAATGCATTCTCTTATATATAAGATTCTCCCATAGGAGTCTCGATTATATAAGAGAATACATTGGCCTAACAATATATACCTTGACCTTGTAAGCCAGTGTATTCTCTTATATATGCGAGGCTCCCTATGGGAGACTCGAATATATAAGATAATGCACTGGCACAGAGTCATTAATGCTGCACCAGTACAGCTCCCATTATGAAAGGGTTAATTCAATAATGGCCATGCATGCCAACGTTGAATAGTTCTTGAGGGCTAAAATTATTAACTAGAACTTGCTATTTTGTCATGTAGCTGAAGTTTCAAACACATAATTTTATATATATTTTTTTCAATGTCAAATTGTGGTTCCTATCAAACCATATCTCATGTATTTTTGCATGGTCATCTAATAAATTGCAATTTACAAAAAAAAACCCATTTGAATTTTCAAATATATATTCACAGTGCAGTCCCACAAACTTGTAAAACTCACCCTAGTTTGCATATTTCTGAGGCTGTTGGTTCATCAACACAACAGACTGTTACAGCCCATGCTGCATTCCGTCTAACTTCATCGTTCCCTGAATTCAGTAATTTCACGAGAGGAGCCAGGCCACCTGAATTCCGGAACTGAAATAGAAAAATGATCAGCACTATAATTATAAGGAGCAACACTCAAAATAAATGTAAAATCTTTCAAATTGTATACATAAAAAGCAAGCCTTGAAATAGTATGTCTGTCATTCGCAGAATGAGGTCCCCATAGGATGAATTTAGTGACGCTATCCCACACAGCAGGCTAGCATCACAAAATTCACCCTCTGGGAACCTCATTCTGCTTAGGCCTCAACTGCTATGGGAGATCTAGGATCAGATTGAAATTCCCCAGTTGAAGTTGGTGATGTTTACCCATTAGTCACCTTGATTTTGCATTTTATCTTCTGCAAATTAGGGGATATAGAAACCGAAGAGAAGTAACTAAAACAATGTTATTTTGAGACCATAGATACTTCCCAGAAGATGAATCCTCAGCAGAATGAGGTTCCCAGAGGGTGAATTTGGTGATGCTAGCCCGCATGCTAAATTCACCCTCTGGGTAACTCATTCTGCAAATGACAGACACACTATTTTAAGGCTTGGCAAAAATAACACGAAAAACATCAGCATCAGTTTGATAGTGATATGAAACTTCTGTTCTGTTTAGGACAAGTAAGAGAAAACTTACCCGTTATCATTAAATGATGTATTGAGGTTCTAGACCACCAGTTACAACAACAAAAACAACATAAAACAAAATTTACTTTAACACAAATTTTTTGTTTTGTTCTGTTGCGTAAATGTTGAAAACCAAATATCACATATGAACTAAGTCTATAATATATATAAAAATCATGAAATAAATGCATAAATTAGTTTAAAAAAATTACGTTTTTGTACAGCACTTCCCATTCCAATTATGTTATATTATACACCGGAATATAAATATGAAGTAAAATCATTTTTTTTAAATAGCTTGGAACCAGTGTTCGCGCTGTCGGTAGCCAAATTAGCCAATGGCTAATCTTTTTCGAATTTGGCTAATAAAAATTTCATTTGGCTAAACTTTTGGCTAAACTTTTTTTGACCCCAAATGGAGACTGAAAGCATGAATTTTTGGCAAGTGGGTTTTCAATTATGTGATGTGAACGATCTACATGTAGTCCGAAAACATCGTAAGTGGGAATATATCGCTGACTGTACAAAGGAAAACCCGATCGCGGACAGTACAAAGGGAAACCCGTCACTCTGCACGAAACAGCATTTTACATTTAATCCGCTAATCCCCCATTGTCTGTCTGATCGCTCACGGGGCTCCTGCACAATGCATGTTTATGATGACATTGTATTTATGACGGTCAAGGTTTATGAGCACCATATGTAAGACCATAGCTTAATCAGCCAAATGTGAATCACGACAGATATTTTGTGGCTATTTGTCGTCAATGCCAATACATTCAAAATAATATGCATGCTCTTATGACAGACTGTAATTTGATAATGTAACAATATTAAGTTATTAGTTTCCAGATGTCACTTAGATAATTTCGCAAGGATGATTAATATTTAATGATTTAAAAAAAAGATATTGATATAAAACAACAAAATAATGACATTAAGAAGGACAATCCCGGGTTACCCGCCCCCCCCCCCCCCCAAATCACTCTTTCACATAAAGATTAATTAATTTTTAATAAATTATATATATAAAAATATTTCTAGTCATCAAAATTAGTTAAATTATTGTGTATTTTACCTGTGTCTGTTAGTTTTGAATATTTAGTCATTAATTGTGAACTGATCAGAAAACGATGATTTAATTTTGCCATAGTTTTTTTTTAATTTGGCCAAAAAACATTTGGCTAAAGTTTTTTTCATTTGGCTAATAAAAGTTTCATTTGGCTAAACTTTTGGCTAAAGTTTTTTTCGGTCCAGCGCGAACACTGCTTGGAACCCTCAATAAATCTTTAAAAATGTTAAATATATATCAATATGTGTGAATATATTCTGTAAATAGACTTACATCCTGTCTGGATTCAGCATCACACACATAAGCTGCTACACAGAGTGATGATTTAGCCTGCACTAATCTATTCCTGTAATAGATGAGTGACGTTTATTCAATAAGATATAATAAATTAAAACACGTCATAGAGAGAACAAGTTTGTGAATTGGGCAGAAAGCCTTGAAATATTATGTCTGTCATTTGAAGAATGAGGTCCCCAGAGGGTGAATTTAGTGACGCTACCCTACACAGTGGGATAGAGTGTATCACTAAATTCACCCTCTTGGGACCTCATTCTTCTTAGGCCTCGTCTTCTGGGAAGTATCTATTGTCTCAAATTAACATTGTTTTTAGTTATTTTCCCCTTTTGTTCAGTTTCTGTATTCCCTAATTTTCAGAAGATAAAATTCATAATCGAGGTGACTAAGGCCAAAAAAATATATACCTGTGTTTCTGGTGACATGCAAGAAAAAAATAGGGGTGGGGGGTGGCTTTTCATTTTCTTTTATTTTTTCATTTTATTTTCGACTATGCTCAAAATAAATATGAATGCGACCCCCAAGCCTACTTCTCCTTGTTTGTAATTGACTATAAAATAATAAAACTAAGTAGATTCTATTAGAATATAGTGTAATTTATTGTTTTATTGAATAAAACATGGAAAAACATGATGTTTACAATAGAGATCAATATTTGCCATGAATAAGCTTCAGAATGCAAGGAAAGAACTTCACATACATCTATGTACTGCATACGGTAGTGGTGATCTTAAAGACACATGGTAGTTTGAGCTCCAAAATAGACTTAATAGTATATGCTTTTGAATTTTTCCCAGTATCGAAATAGGTCGATAAATACTTTATCTACATTTCTATTCAAGTCATAAGAATTTAAAGAAATACAACTTTAAACACGGTGTTTGGGTCCCAAACAAACTGTCATGTGCAAGACATTGAACAGAATAGAGCATTCCGTGCTAGTCTATTCCTGATATGGTAGAAATAATGAGTGTTGTTTCACTTCTGTGGGAAAAATTTAAAACAGCCGGAACATGGCTATATGGCCATGGACAGTATTTTTATGTAGCCATTAAATATACTATATAGCATATGCAGCCATTACAAGTATTTTGTTATTTCGTTTATTTGTCAATCTATCTTATACTTCCTTCCAAAATTACTTAGACAAAATTTGGAAGCTTGAATGAGCCATGTCATTCGGAAGCTTGAATGAACCGTCCGTTTAAGACAAAATTTGGAAGCTTGAATGAGCCATGTCCATTTAAAAACAACTGTGTTAAATATTATTAGCCAGGAAGGCTGTTATGTCATGTAGCTAGTAGTTAAAACTATTATATTCAAATTAATATAGTCCTAAATATATGTACCGGTATGATCTAGATATAAGTGAGTATTTAGAGTTCACTCCATTGCAGTGGCTATGCCATAATAGCATGCTGTGTCAAAGCATGAGTTCCCTGTATGTGAACAATATTCAACCTGGTTAAAAAATCACCACCCTACCACTGATGTTCAATGTTTGCACCCATACTAGTGTTACACCTTTTAATGTCTGCCTATCACAACAACAGAACTCGAATTTAACTTTAGAATGTTGAGAAAATCTATGTCAAAACTCATTTAAATTCTATTAACCAATACCCCTTCACATATCAAATTGAGTTAAACGTATATAGGCTCAATCATGAACCATAAGCCTAAAAGACAGTTTATTCTTACTTCATGTTCCCTATTTTCGAGGTAGTCCGTTATTTTGCGATGAAATTCCCGTTTTTGGATGTTTGATGTGTTTTCTGAGCATGCTTTACACAGTTAATTAACTTAATTATGCTAATGACTCATTGAATTAAATTAACAACTGCAACTAATAGAAAATGGAAGATTATTTTGCATATTTGTGCATGGAATTTTTCCAGGTGGCACGAAAATAAAACCGGATGCGGACTAATTTTGCAAAATGAATAAAATGAAAACCGTCGGGAGGTCCCAAATAGGGGCGGGCGGATCACCGGAAACACAGGTCTTTTTTTTTTTGGCCTAATGGGTGAACATCCTCAACTGGGGAACATCAATCTGATCCTAGGTGTTCCATAACAGTTGAGGCCTAAGCAGAATGAGGTTCACAGAGAGTGAATTTGGTGATGCTAGCTGCAGAGTGAGATGGCGTCACTTTAAATTATACTGAAATTTGGATTAACATTACTCCATTTAATTGAACAAACAAGTTATTCAGATGGAGCTGACTTCATAATAGAGAAGAATTATTTCTGTTGAAGGGTATACCTAAGCTATCACTTGTGGCAGCATAACAAAATACATACTGCACCAGGTAACAGATGTATAATGATCTAAAAGAGAATTTTTTACCGAACCACATTCAAGTGATAACACGGTTTAAGTACTGACTGTAATGTAGGGGAAAACAAGTCTGACTGCAGTGGTTCTGTAAGACCTTGCACTATTTTTTCTGATGGCAGAATACTGGCGATGAGGGAGGGGAATAATGATTTATAATAAATCATTTATTTCATATGGCAACATTGACAATGAGGGAGGGAAATAAAGATTTATTTATGGCAGCATTGACAATGAGGCAGGGGAATAATAGAACTTACTCTGACTGTAGCGGTTCTGTGAGCGCTTGCACTATTCCCCGAGCTAACGTATCTGTTCGTAGAGTCTCATCTTGAGCAAGATTAGTGAGCACGACGGATGAATTAGCGACCACTTCCTCTCTGGTGTCACTTAATGTGTTTATCAGGGCGTCCGTGCAGTTAATATTCACAATTTCACTGGAAATGAGATGAGATACAAGTTAAATTTAACTCAATCGGTGAGATGTATGACTGAATCAGCCATAAAATCTTAACTCTTCCATGACTGCATGGAGCTTCCAGCACAGCTCCCGTCAGGAAAGGGTTAACCATGGGGTTCACGACAGAGCGCCCTGGTGCAGCATTAAAGATCCTGTGCCTGTGCATTCTCTTACATATGTGAGTCTCCCATAGAAACTTGTTAGGCCAATGTATTCTCTTATATATGCAAGGCTCCTTACTATGGGAGACTCGCATATACAAGAGAATGGATTGGCACAGGGTTTTCGCAAAATTTCAGGAAGCTTCAGTCATGGAAGGGTTGACAAAAAAGATTGGTGAAAAAGGTATGAATCCAGTTAACTACATGTAAACTTTTTTGCTAAGTAATGCATGTTGATTTGTTGGCTTTCAATGGAGTGTGGATGTAAGTTCAAGTTGGTCTGACATTTTGTGTTGAACGTGAAAACGTTACACACATATAATATGTCAAATAAGGCCAATATAAAAATATTGCTAGATTCTTATCCCCTCCCGATCCTGTTTTGATCCCCTCTTTAAATATTCTTATTTGGATAATTTTGATGTAAACATTTTGTTTATGCTTTATCCTTCAAAGTACATTGCATTGACCCATTAATCAGTCTACTTTGATAAAATTTGGCAACTTAAAACAACTTGTATTGTATAAGATAGAATGATTGCTTCAATTTAAAGAACTGACAAAGACCATTTATGTTAGCAAGAATAAAAATAAAAAATAAATTTTGCCCGCCCGCCCGCAAAACTCATATTTCAACTTGGTATGTTTGGCTGAGAACAACTTTGGTTGTGATCAAATAATCCAAACTGGAGTTATAGGTCGGAAACGACATTATAAACAGATGGACAGACAGAGAGACTGATCATATAATAAAATTAAATTAATAATAATCGATCCATTTATTACATGCATACTACACAGGTACCCTGTTCCAATACGTGGGACAATATTTTATGAGCCTGAACACTTAGTCCTCGGGGACAGTGGGCGGTACACACTGACAATATCTTTCACTGCTCATAATCAGGTACCCTTTTCAAAGCATGGGTGGTATGAAACAGACAGTACGAATGACCATGCTCAAGGGTCACAACTTGGGGAGAAATTTGTACGTCGATCAATTAGGTCAAGCCACTGCTGTGTGAAACTCAGTGGCGGGCTGCAAACTTATCTCGCTGTGTTGACAGCAAAGGCAAGTCCAACGCACTAAGCATGGAGCTTGTAAGCTTACTTACTGGCAATTTGTCATGTTGCCTGTCGTTAGATTCGCTAAAGCTAAGGAACCAGCTTCACGGACATCCCCATTGTCACTGTTAACCAGTTTAGCAAGAGGCTGTATACCCTCTGTAAAAAAAACAAGTAGGAATCAGTTACTATCAGGTGAAAGTTAACTTTCCATTCAAATCACCATTCTGATTTCGACATCAAATTAAATCTTGAATTACATATGGTGTTGTTCGTTAATGTTTGGCAAGCCCCAAGAATCCGTTAGAGGTTACATGCGTGTATCAAATCAACTCTTTCTTCTCTTTTGTTGGAATGACTTAGAACTTCTAAATCAAGCAGCAAATTCAGCGAGATTTTATGACTGCAGGTAATTTATCATACAGTAATGTGCCCTAAATAATCGACTCCTTAACCACAGCAGAATTATGGGTAACTTTTCAGGATTTAGTCGTAAATATGGCTTCATGCCATTCATTGGAAAGCTCTCACTGAAAGCTTTCCAATGAATGGCAACAAGCCATATTTCTGACTAAATCCTGAAAAGTTACCCATAATTCTGCTGTGGTTAAGGAATCGATTATTTAGGGCATTAATGTATGTTATTTAGATGCAAAAGAAGACAATGACAACAAACATGCCAATTCGAAAGTTGCAAATCGGCCCACTGATTGGGTGCCGATCTTGAATCGGGACACCAATGTTGGCATCAAATTGAATCTTTAATAACTGCAGGATCCTAACACTAAGGTAGAGAAAGCATTCTCCCCTATTGAGTTATCAAAAATGCTGTGAGCCTAACACTAAATAACTACAATTTGAATCAGCTAACATCATTGTGAGCCTTAGCTTTCTATGAAACTGAAGTTATGATATAATGTTGAATTCAGAAAAACAATATTAAATGTAGGAAAAATTGGCCTCATATATTATAATTTAATATGAAAGTAGCTTCAGACATGAAAACATTGTAGTTAGTTGGAAATCAAATCAATCAAAAGCGATATTAACCCTTTCATGGTGGAACTGCCCTGGTGCAGCATTAAAGATCCTGTGCCAGTGCATTCTCTTATATATGCAAGTCTCCCATAGGGAGAATGTACTGGCTTACAAGGTCAAGGTAAATATTGTTAAGCCAATGTATGTTCTTATATATGCGAGGCTCCCTATGGGAGACCCGCATATATAAGAGAATTCATTGGCACAGGGCTTTCGCAAAATTTCAGGAAGCTCCAGTCATGGATTTGTTAAGAAGAGACATACCCCATTCTCGTATAGAATCCTTTGCCAGTATATTTTCACACATGACACCAATCGCCTGAGCAGCAGATATCTGTACATCTACTGACTCATGACTGAGCAAATGTATGAGCATCTTCTCAGCTTCCTGCTCATGGAGCACCTTCCTGTTTTCAGCTGTAAATAAAATTTAAACTAGGAGTGATGTGCAGTTTTTAAATTTCATTTAGAAAATCCAGGTTTAGGTTTTGGTTATGGTTTTACTTAATACAGCAATGACGATATGCATAGCGTAGATGGTATCATATTTGACATAATATTTCCAAATATTTTCCATAGTCTTATGTGGCAATATGTGCCATTATTGCTCATATGACAACCAAATATTCCAAATTGAAACTGCCGCTAGTAATGAGGGCAAATAGCAGCTGACAAAAGCGTGTGCTAACCACACTGCTTGTAAAAGCGACCAGCAGTATCGGTTAATTGAAACAGGAATAGGTTTTATAGAATATATCGGTTGTGGTTTGGTTTTGAAATAAAAGCGAAAGTAAACCGAGAAACCGTAAAACCACACATCACAAGTAAATGGGAGGTGTGACTGTCCTGACGAGACTGAATATAAACTTGAGCTACCATAAAATTTGTTAAAATAAGTCCAATCATCTTCATAATAGCTGATGCGCATGTCCTTATCAAGGTTAATATCTGGGTTACAGTAAATCCATACCATTCCTCGCTGATCTCGCTATAGCTTTAGCGGCACACATTTTGACGTCAGGTAGTGTTGGAAAGATAGCGTCCCCTGGTTGCGGTTCCTCCTTATCTTCTCCTCCTTTCTTGGCAGCTGAAAGTACACGATATAATATGACATGAGGTGGTGCTGATGTAATGAAAGGTGATATGATTCTGTGACACACTATTTGCAGACTTGTTACCAATGCAGGAATCGGCCAAGATTTTTCAAAATAAGAAGTCACTTCTCCCTATTTGTTTATTAGGGAAAAGTGGACTGTTTATCAATAAGAAGTCACAAAGGCTTTTAAAACCCTTTCTTGATGGGAGCTGCTCTGGTGCAGCATTAAAGATCATGTGCCAGTGCATTCTCTTATATATGCGAGTTTCCCATAAGGAGAGAATGCACTGGCTTACAAGATCAAGATTTCCCATGGGAGACTCACATATATATGAGAATGCATTGGCACAGGGTTTTCATAAAATTTTAGGAAGCTCCAGTCATGGAAGGGTTAAGTTGATGAACATACCAATATTTCATCACTGACAATGGTGCCAAATGTTTCAAAAAAGAAAATCTTACAGAAATTTGCTTATGTCCTATAAGCATTGCAAGACTGGAAAATTATACCTGCATTGAGCTTTTTGTTGGACCCCCTTCAACTATATTCAACATATAAATGAATTGAGTCCAGTGTACAAGTCTGGAAATAGTGTGTCTGACATTGGCAGAATTAGGGTGAAATTTAGTGATGCACCATGCGCAGTGGGCTAGCATCACTAATTCACCATTCTGCTTAGGCCTCAACTGATATGGGAGACATAGGATCAGACTGAAAGTTCCCAAGTCGAAGTTGGTGATGTTCGCCCATTAGTCTTCTCGATTATGCATTTTATCTTTTGCAAATTACGGGATATAGAACAGAAGGAAAAAAGTATTTAAAAACAATGTTAATTTGAGACTATAGATACTTCCCAGAGAAAGGGGTCCCAAGAGGGTGAATTCGGTTATGCTAGACCACTATGCAGGGTAGAATAACTAAATTCACCTTCTGGGGACCTCATTCTGCAAATGTAAGACACACTATTTCCAGCCTTGCAAGGGTATACGATAAATACACAAACATAAATAAAGACTAGCAAATAACAATAACATAATTATACTATCAGGTATTTATTAGGTAATATTTACATAGCCCGTCTGTGTTACACTAAATCCTGTCCGGTGATTGGACAACTGCCAATGGGCCATCCGTTTCATACCCCAATAACATACAAACCATAACACGAACATTACATCACAAATTGTTGACCTAATCTGACCTAATCACTAAAAGTGGTCAGCAGAATAATTTGGCTTACTTTGCAAAGCTAAGATGAAATGCAGCTGAAGCCAGTTATTTATATCGATCATGTTATTGTTGCTACGTGCTCAGAAATCTTATATTGGACTGACTTATAATAATGTGCTGTGTGGGCTAGTCACACAAATTCTCGGCATATTTTGTAAAAATAAATAAGAATACACTCAGCTTTTTTACGGGAATAAATCATCAAAAACTATATAAATATAAGAAATGAATGCAGAGTTTGTGTGTTATTAGCGCATATGGCGCTGTGGTCGTTGTGGGCACATTTAGTGAGAACCATGCTTCACTGTTCACACAATGTGCCCCAACGACCACAGCACTGTATCCCCCAATAACACACACACACACAATACATTCGTTTCTTAAATGTTCTTTAGAAAGTTTTAGACCTCGGATGTCTCATTCTTACTTACATTCTCCCTTTGCACTTTTCTTTCCGCCCCGAGATGCTGCCTTCTTATCTCCCTTTGTTTTGGAGTCGTCCTCTGGTGGAGTCTGGTCCGTAATAAGAGCTACCAATTTCTTCAACCCTCCTGATTCTTTGATTTGCTGAAATTTAAAATGCTTACATTGAATTTCAATATCGAGCAAAGAAATAGCTATGTCGACAGTCTTTTGTGTAAATAGGTTTATTGCAAATAAAATATACAATGGGCCAGAAAACAGGTACGCAGACCTATATAAATCCGACTCAACAGAATATAATTTACAATGAAAACTCATGTGATTAACAAAACAAAATAAGTGCATGTCCTGATGATGAGTAGTTGATTCAGGAGTCCTTGGGATGTTAAGGAGCTAGCTATTTAGTAACTTTCCGAATTTTAATCGATTTAAGGCTATGTGCATCGGTTAGGGAATTTGTCCAAATAGATCTTTAATGCACCAGAATATGTATATAGGATTATGCTTAATGGTTAACAATAACTATTACACCCCTATACCAAGAAGTGAATGAAAGATTAATATTACAATACATGAATATATTAATTTCTGTAGTTATCCATAGTTATCCATTTTTACAGTCAACTGCAATGTGAGCAATGAAAATATTAAATGAGGCCAATATAAATAAATTGCTAGATTTACATCCAACTTGTTCAGAAAAATGGGGTGGGAGGGCATATTTTAATTTTATATATTATTTTTCCTAACATAAATGGCCAAGGTCAGTTCTTGACATTGAAGCAGTATCCTATCTTATAATGCAAAGATTTTTATATTGTTCAATTTTATCATAACAGACTGCCAGATTGACTGACAGACCAATAACATAATACGTCTCATTTTTTCAAAACGGGCTTATAAAAATGCTAAACAGGTAATGATCGCATGAAAACTTGCCATCCTATCAAAATTGTGAACTTCTACCAACATGTGATAATTTCAGAAAGATCAGTTTAAAAAAGATAAGAGTGAAAACAAGGGCAGTACCAGGCCTTAAGATTCTCATAATGATTCTCTGGAAACTTTTCAATCTTCAGTGCTTTATGACTTGATTCAGCATTTGATTCTCGCAAAATTAAATGTATTTAGAGCCAGTATGATACATGGTACGCTACCTCAAGACTTTCGACATCCTCAAGCAGGTTTGATATAACCATTACAGCCATCACATGAAGGTCGTTCCACTCTGGATGTGCAACAAATTCTATCAGTTTGGATGTTGCTTCCAACTCCCTTAGAACTCTCCGATTCTCAGCTGGAATGAAATTAGACAAGATTATAGAAAAATACAGTACTGTAAAAGTATATTTATTCGTGGGGGTCCAATTTTCGTGGTTTTCGTGGTTGCTGCTAACCACGAAATTAAAAACCCCATGAAAAATTAATCTTGGAAACTATAGGTCGATTTTGAGAAATAAGAAATGTCACGTGGCAGGCAACTCTATTGTCCCAATGTAAAATCACAGCCTAGGTAGATAACTCTATCAAACTGGGATTACATATGTTGAAAGAGTAAGCTACGGTCTGATTATAATGTTTTATCACATACTCGCCACCTTTTCTTTTTCGAGATTGTTGACAGGAATTGGAGCCGATTTTGTTGTCAACAGAATCGTTAGCTACTTGCGGAAGTAGAGCAGTATCATGATCCGAATTATGGTTCAGGTTAGGTAATCCATGAGTTGTATGAGGACGAAAATCAATCTTAACACTTTTTAACCAGCTTTTAAAACACAGTTGACCATTTGGGGTTGTATTTTATATAGTGCAAACTAATAGATGTTGGCTTTAGTAAATAATCCCCAGTCTCACATTGATTGTTTTTTACTTTCACCTAGCTTGTGTATGCTTAAGTAATACAATCGCGTCGTTAATATTTGCGATAGCCGGCAACAAAAGCTTGGACACGCGACGTGCTAATTACACATGCAGTGCGGATACGCAATTATCTACAGCTCGTCGAGGTGCCTACACTTCTATTAGTTGGATTTGATTGTTGTTATTGGGAATTTGGAGGTGACATTTAGCACCGGCGGAACCACGAAATTACGAACCCACGAAAAAGTCATAAATGGCTAAACCACGAAAATTTATACCAACGAATTTAAAGCCATTCACAGTAATGCCCAAAATAATCGACTCCTTAACCACAGCAGAATTATGGGTATGATATCTATGGAAAACATTTACACCATTGTAACCTAAACCTGAATTCCATAATTGAGAGCAGGAACTTTATCTTCTCTCTCGAATCCTTGCCTTAGGACTTTGCAGGGTTTGTGCTAGCCAAAATTTATTCTGGCCATTTCCGAATTTGCTTGGCCATTTTGCAGATATTTAGGTGAAATTAAAAAAGCAAAAATGACGAAACAAAAAATTTACAAAAAGCCAACAAAGTTCATAGAATGCATGGTTTTTAAACCTTTTGGAAAGTTGGGCTAAATCAAATTTTCTGGCCATTTTAAAACAAAAAATCTTGCCCATTTGTCAATTTGGCTATTGACAGTACTTACTTTGTCTCTGCCAGCATCAACCTGTCCAGTTTAAGTTACTGTCAAAGAAGAAATTAAAGACGACAAGCCTGAGTTTAGTGTGCCTGTCATGTGCTACATAGCAGGATAGCATCACCAAATTCACCCTCTGGGGACCTAATTCTGTATGGCCTCATATATGCTATGGGAGACATAGACTGAGATTGAAGTTCCCAAATGGTGAATATTGTGATGTACACCCATTGGGAACCTCAAATATGTAATGTGTCGTCTGCCAATTTGGGAATATAGAGAAACTAAACTAAAAAAGAAATAACATCTATGTGATGAAGTTTTTATAGAAATTTTATAACAAAGAAACAGGACCTATATGATATGAGATACTCACAATCTTGGGAAGCTCTGTCGAGTGCAAGGAGAGATAGTTTCTGTATAACATTGTACTCAGATTTGAGTAAATCAAGCATTGGCTGCAGACCATTGAAATCTTTGATGGACGACCTTGTTTGATAATCCTGTGAAACAATATAAGAAAAGACAATTATTACCATCGTACAGCTATTTAAAAATAGTGACCTGGTTTGATAATTATTACAATCATAGAGCTAAAGAAAAACATTGAACTAATAATCCTGTGAAATGATATATGGAAAGACAATTATTACAATCATACAGCTATTTAAAAATAGTGACCTGGTTTGATAATTATTACAATCATAGAGCTAAAGAAAAACATTGAACTGATAATCCTGTGAAATGATATATGGAAAGACAATTATTACAATCATACAGCTATTTAAAAATAGTGACCTGGTTTGGTAATCCTGTGAAATGATAGCGACATGAGCGTGCATCAATTCGAGCTACAAAAACATTTGGGATTGCAGTGGGTCCTTGTTAGAGTCCCTTCCTCTCGGTAAAAGATTTATATTTGTTATTTTTCATGCATGGCACCATCTATGATCTATGATATCTTCGATTAAAAATAATGTTTTTTGCCTTGAAAACCAGAATGTTTAGGCCATGCAAAGTAAATTTCCCATTTCTCAGGCTAAAATCTTTTTAAAAGCAAGCAAGTGCGTGGTTTTTAATTAACTATTTTTTTCTGGGCACATGCCAATGACCCAAATGAAGCATTCCAGCCCTGATTCGGCTAGCTCTGGGTTTAATATGAGGTGCCTATGGCTATTAATACCCCAACAAATGTCCACAAAAGTTAGTTGATAGTCTCCATATATATCATTTATTTCATCCCAATAACATATCGTTGATATATTTTCTAATGAGTTTTCAGAATCAATTAATCACGACGTTCATGCATATAATTGGACATTTGATTTCGGAAATGGGTATAAATGTTCTATCTCAGTTCGGAGCAGTTTCAACCTTATCGAAACAATGGTATAATAGAATATAACATACCAGCAGCATCTGTGCTAAAGCTTCAATACCATTTTTCTGTACATCAGGATCACTGGATGACAGACATCTGACGAGCGGCTCGATTCCGTTGTTATCAAATATGGCTACTTTGCTGCTGAATTCATTGGCCATATATGCCAACCCTAATGCAGCAAACTCATGACTCACAGTGTCCTCTGCGAAAACAATTTAAAATTGATGTAGTGTTGAAGTCACTCAAATGTCTATCATACAACAATATTACAGAAAATATCATATTCTTGAAACTTACAAAAACCTGGAAATTAATCCTTTACCCAACAAACCGGCCAAATAAAGCTTCAACAGCCTAAAATATCTTCGGTCTGTCTCAATAGAACCATACAAATATGGATATCATTGGAACCGGCTCCTTGACAACATTGTGATAGTTACAGTTATGCCCTGTGCCAATGCATTCTCTTATATATGCGAGTCGACCATAGCAGGGGTGGCGCCAAGGGGGGGTCAGGGGGGGCTACAGCCCCCCTGTCGGGGATGGTCAGCCCCCCCGTCGGGGATATCTGCCAAATTCGTCGGGGAGATAAAATTATGCAAAGACGATAAACATTGGAAAATCCGCGACTCGAAACACGTGCACTGGTGATTAACAAATCGACGTGGGCGTGCAGAGTTAATGAATCACATTACCAGAGTTCTATTTTTAGTCCGACAGACTCGACACGAGTCACTCGTGAGACTACCGTGAGTCATATCGTATACTTATTAAATTCGTGCATGGAACTATAGGGTTAGGGTGTCATAGATGCCGTCACCATCCTCGTGTGTGTCGTGTTACATGTATTACAAATTCCACACAGACTCACACTGCCGAATCTTCCCTTTCCCGTTCCCTATGCGTCGCCGAAAAAACAGCCCTGTAATGGGTGTCAAACAAGAAGACCAAATATTATTTGACAATGACGTCATAAAATTCAGAAATGCTCAACGTGACAATTATGATCCCCTAGAACAGTGTCTATGTTGACACCAGAACACTCCAGAATCGATCTCAGGCTATGTATTTTCAAAATTTTCGTGAGAGAGGGGACACCCCTCTCGCGCTCTCCCCGGGTCGGCCTTCGGCAGCCGCCGATGACCTTCGGTCACCGGTCTAGCCCCCCTGTCGGGGACCATAGCCCCTCCGTCAGGGAAATCCTGGCGCCACCCCTGGACCATAGGTCACCTCGCATATATAAGAGAATGCATTGGCCTAAAAAAAAAAAAAAATTAACACTTTTTACCATTTTTTCTTACATTCTTTAACAATTTTATAATATTTAATGTGTTAAGCCAATGCATTCTCTTATATATGCGAGGCGATCTATGGTCGACTCGCATATATAAGAGAATGCATTGGCACAGGGCCGTTCTGTTGGGTAAAGGGTTAACACAAAATAACTGAGTATCAGGCCTGAGAATATGCAGCCGGACATTTGCAGAATGAGGTCCCCAGAGGGTGAATTTAGAAACGCTAGCATCACTAAATTCACCCTCTGGAGAACTCATTCTGCTTAGGACTCAACTGATATGGGAGACCTATATAGCTAGACTCAGATTTAAGTTCCCAGATGGTGAATATTATGATGTGCACCCATTGGGCATCTCGATGCAATGTGTAATCTGCCAATATGGGATTGATGAGAAACTAAACTAAAAAAGAAAAAGAAATTTTCAAAGAAACTAAAAAACTTGTTAATTAGATAATAAAGATACTTTCCAGAAAGGATGAGGTCAAAGCAGACTGAGGCCCCCAGAGGCTTAATTTAGTGATGATAGCCCACTGTGTGTGGTAGGATAACTAAATTCACCCTCTGGGGACCTAATTTTTCAAATGTCAGGCACCATATTCTCAAGTCTGCTGAGCATATGCCTAGACATGCACTTATAAACAAACAGTAAGATGCCTAAGTCTGGATTGATATAAATATAAAGAAAACAAATCAAGTTATAAATTGCACATAACCAGTGTATTGGTAACAATGTCCCAAAGAATTAATAACACAGTTAAATGCATGTGGTGGATTGGAGCATCAAATTATGCCTAGTTATTCTCGCACTTGGCAAATTCCTACCCGAATTTGAAAATGCTCATTTTTTTCAGTATGAGGAACATATTGTACCTTCTGGTACGTTTATTGCTTTCAGTTAGAGGAACATTTTGTACCTTTTAGTACACTTATTTTTAGAGGAATGTTTAGTACCTTCTGATACCTTATTTTTTCAGTTAGAGGAATGTTTTGTACCTTCTGGTGCGCATATTGTTTCAGTTAGAGGAATGTTTAGTACTTTTGGTGCACTTATTTTTGTAATTAGAGGAATGTTTAGTACCTTTTGATACGCTTATTTTTTAATTAGAGGAATGTTTAGTACCTTTTGGTGCACCTATTTATTTCAGTCAGAGGCTGTCAGAGGAATATTTTGTACCTTCTGGTATGCTTATTTTTTTATTTAGAGGAATGTTTGGTGAACTTATTTTATTTCAGTTAGAGGAATGTTTTTTACCTTTTGGTGCACTTATTTTTTTAATTAGAGGAATGCTTAGTACCTTTTGGTGTACCTATTTATTTCAGTTAGAGGAATGTTTTTTACCTTCCAAGCCTTGAAATAGTGTGTCTGTCATTTGCAGAATGAGGTCCCCGGAGGGTGAATTTAGTGATGCTACCCCACATAGCATCACCAAATTCACCCTCTGGGGACCTCATTCTGCAAATGACAGACACACTATTTCAAGGCTTGTTACCTTCTGATATCTTATTTTATATCAGTTAGAGGAATATTCAAACCTTCTGGTGCGCTTATTTATTTCAGTTAGAGGAATGTTTAGTACCTTCCAGTAGACTTATTTTTTTCAGTTAGAGGAACGTTTTGTACCTTTTGGTACACTTATTTTGTTCAGTAAGAGAAATGTTTAGTACCTTCTGATATGTTTATTTATTTCAGTTAGAGGAATGTTTTGTACCTTCTGATATGTTTATTTATTTCAGTTAGAGGAATGTTTTGTACCTTCTGGTTGGAGAAGTGTGATGAATGCTGGAACCATTTCTTCTTTCTTTCTAAGAACGCGTCTAACATCAGCTGAAAATATCAAGATAATAAAACTAATTTAAAGTGATGTGGTACAATCTGCTGGGGTGGTCAAATGGGAATAGATAATAAAATAGTTATTTGTATAAATTACATATCAAAATTGGCAGCACACAATGCCATTCCTACATATGAACCATATTGAGTGACTCGTAGGTGAAAACATTGCCATTCGTTTATCAGTGATAAATTTGTCCCGAACTAGGATTGAATATTTTAAATTAAAAAAAAGAAACCAAATGGAATAATTGAGAGTGAATTCCCACAGGGAGCCTCGCATATATACGAGAATACACTATTCAAGAATACAAGGTAAATATTTTTAGGCCAGTGTATTCTCTTATATATGCAAGGCTCACTATGGGACTCACATATACAAAAGAATGCATTGGCACAGGGTTTTCGCAAAATTTCAGGAAGATCCAGTCATGAAAGGGTTAATAATTGAGGGAATATTGCGAACAAAAGCAGAAAAAATAAACCAAATGGAATAATTGAGAGCAAATTTCCAACCAAACGATAGTAATTTTACATGCTGATGAGTCAGGGTTTCCGCTACAACCAGGCTGGCCATCGAGCGGATTCATTCTTCTACCAACCATGACTTCGTAATTTGGGCCACAAAGCGAGCTGAACCCCCTTTTTCTCCAGGAAGGGGGACCACCAAAACTGATGATTAAAGTGATGCGAAACAATCCGGTAGGGTGATCAGATATAAATGGCGAATAATCTTGTTCAAAGTAGTAATGTTTACAAATACTATATCCAAATTGACAACACACACCGTCATTCTTGTGTAATAATTAAATGCAGTAACTCTCGATGGTGAAATCTTTTTCATTAGTTTATCGCAGATAGATGCATCCCGAATCGAGTAGTAAATATTTACATTTGAGGCTAGTTAAGACGATGTTTTCTATGGAGTGGTGGGTCAATTTTCTACAGATTTTCGGAGATGTTAGTAGAATGGTACATTCCTCCAGTTAGCATAGCGTCTGGATATTAACTGATGAGTTTCACGCACCAGAACAAGTACATAATATGTCTTTAACAGGTCACCACAGTGATCGTCTCAATACCACGGTAGATACCATATACTACTGCTAATACTGCAGTCATGACCGGGGTATCACTAGGTTTTTCAGGTCAATTACTTTGAGTAGAATGTGAGGATCAGCAATTAGGTTCAACAAACAGTCAAATGCTGTTTGTTGAACTTATTATCTAATGATTCCCTTCAAATCACTAAATAAGAATCACAGATAGATTAATTGACAGATACATCCACTCGAGGGCAATGTCAAAACAATTATATAAATAAATTTTGATTATAAGTATAGTAACATAAACATATAAATTATCAATATTTGGTGATTCACATTGTTTATGTAGAAAGAGTTGGACCATATTGCAGACAATATTACATGTTTTGGAATCATCATTTCTCAAGATGATTAACAATTTCTGTTGGTCAGCCATATTATTAAAAGTCTGAATATTGTCGCTTATTTCCGCAAACAAAACGTTCTTAGATTTTTATAAATGGTTCATCGCATAAAGAAGTGTTCTTCGGTTTCTACCCCCATTCCAGACTTTTTGCAAATTCTCTCATCAACGGGTACATTATGTTGTTTGTGTCTGCCTTTCTCAATTTCTAAATATGGTTGCTAATCCGAAGCTTTGTGAAAGATAATCTAACAACGAAATATTTAACAAGTTTCAAATATGGTTATAATATATATATCTGGTATTTTATTTTCACTCTTCTATAAGTCTGCATACACTGCACTTGTAATATCAAAACACCCCTTCCAAATGAATAATAGACCATTCCGATGTATAGCTTTACAACTGAATGGGAGAATCCACTAAGAGAGTAATACATACGGTGAGAAGCCAATGTCCCGACAGCCATACAGGAGTTCCTCCTTACAACTCTGTCCTCACACTGCAACAGCTTCAAAAGTGAGTCAATACATCCCAGGTCCAACAACAACTTTTTGTTTTCATCACCTACAACATGAAGAAAACAAATTTGATGGCAATTGAATAAACAAATTTTGTTTTACAATATTACAATGGATAAGTACACTTTCTATGAATAGCAAATACTTGTCTCGGTAAAATGAAGATGTAACATCTTTTAGACCTATCATTTTAATTATTTTGGCATGCTTTCGACTATAGCAAAGTCTTCCAATCAAAATAAATATATCATACCAATATATAAATTATGAGATTTACATCATATCTGTGACTACTACCCATATTGACTTCTCCCTGATAATGCTGGGGAGAGAAACAGGCCTCAAGATATGTGCTAGACATTTGATGAATGAGGTCCCCAGAGGGGGGATTTAGTGATACTATCCCACACAGCAGGCTAGCATCACCAATTCATCATCTGGGGTCCTCATTTTGCATGGCCTCATCTGCTATGGGAGATCTAGAGATTGATTTAAGTTCCCAGATGATGAAGAAGGCATTGGGCACCCATTGGGCACCTCAATTATGCATTGTGTCATTTGCCAATTTGGGGATATAGAGAACCAAAACTAAAACAAACTTTTTAAAGAAGTATCTAAAGAAACAAAAAACTTGTTTATAATTTGATAATAAAAATACTTTCGAGAGAAGGTGAGGCCTAAGCAGAATGAGGTCCCCAGAGGGTGAATTTGAATTAATAGCCCGCTGTGCAGGGTAGCATCACCAAATTCACCTTCTGGGGACCTCATTCTTCAAATGTCCAGCTCCACATTTTGAGGCCTGATTCACATAACTTTGGGGCTATGAACATGTATATAATAAAATTATCATTCCTACTATAAAAGTCAAGTAAAATTAAATAAAAAAAACAAAAATGATCCAAAAAAAATTAACTTAAGACCAGAGAAGCCGGTGACACTCCAATAAATGTTTCCAGGCCTTAACCCTTTGATGATGGGAGTTACGCTGGTGCAGCATTAAAGACACTGTGCCAATGCATTCTCTTATAGGGAGCCTCGCATATATAATAGAATGCACTGACTTACAAGGTCAAGGTAAATATTGTTAAGGCAATGCATTCGCTTGTATATGCGAGGCGCCCTATGGGCGATTCACATATAAAAGAGAACGCATTGACAGGGTTTTCACAAAAATTCAGGAAGTTCCAGTCATGAAAGGGTTAAATCCCATAAAATTTAGCAAGAATAAAAATATAGCATTTCTGCAGCAAATGAACAGATTTTACGAGAATAAAAGCCTCGTTTGAATGTAAAGGCTATTTGAGTTGATCTTACATTTTTCAACAAATTTGTATATTGCTTCACATGCTTTCGCCTGAACATCTTCTTCTGGGCTGTTCAACATCAGCACCACAGTAGCAGCCTGTCTACTTTCAATCTGGAGTGTGTCGAACTATAAAAGTAAAAACAAAAAAACACTGAAATGTTATATCAATACAGCCAATTCAGTTAATTGCATATCACTTAAATCCATAATTCAGATATTTGCATAAAATATGCATGCAGTAAACCATTTTCTCATAAAAAGTTTAAATGTTTATTTGCATAAGGGCAACTGTATTCCGTTTTTATGCATACGAAAATCGTCAAAAAAATTGGCTGACAAGGAGCAAATAGTATGCATATTTGGTTAGTTGCAAAAGAAAGCCATGCACTGGTGCAATGCAATTAACTGAAATTGACAGTAATGATACTGTGGCTGAGCGATTTCCTGATTAAATGACATAAAATGAGAGTTCAAAATGAAGCAAAATTTTAATGCATGGTATGGTATTGGGTGGGAGGTCAGGTTAGTTTTCAGCTGCGTCATATTCAGCTGACAGTGGTGAAATAACTGAGGTACTGACCAAGCCACATGAACTGTTCAGCTCAAGGAATTACTGGTACATGAAAAAGTTGAGTATTCGTCAAGGAGTGCTGACCGATATCTGGGAACCTTAAAGTCGGACAGAAAGACATTTACTTGCACATTTACGTGCGCACAAAGGGGTTACAAGCCCCTTTGTGCATGGACTGCAGACCCCTCCAATAGGGAGTCTCTTTCAGCTAGTAGAGAATGAAATCATTCCATATCAAAAATATGATATAATGCAGGGTTTCCGCCAGGCCGGCTGCGGGTCCGCCGCCCGGACCCATTCCCCTTGCCGGCCTTTGCCACGAAATCCTGCACATACACAAATAAATGACGTTATTAAAAACATATTCAGTATTGTCTGTCTCGGCAGGCTATATATGATATCTAATCCTATTTTCATTAATAATGACCAAATGGAATCGACACATTCCATCTTCAGAAAAAAAAAATAACAGCATGAACAAACCATAAATAGTGACACCCCACAAATAGTTCCACTGGATTTCCCAATGTGATTGGTGGGGAATTCCCTATCAAGGGAGATATCATTGGTTCAATTTACTTCAGAGTATGGGAACGTGGATCATAAAAACTGCCTCATTTATTATCTTGACGTGAATATTGACGTTTGGACTAATTTATTCATCATTATTTCAACTTGTATAAAACATGTGTATAATTTGAGGCATGAGGAAACACACAAATATCGTATCATTTATAGTAATGTAAAATTGCGACTTGGCTTACCGGTACTGTTGTTTTGGGGCAATGGATCGTTAATTTAGTGGTTGCCTCATTGTCGCGAACTGAAGCATGAAAATGCTTGGGCTAATGGCGATCATCATAAAAGAATCTTTGGGCAACATACACAAGTTCGCGGCTTCGCGTCAATGCCCCATTCAGAGTAAGAGTTTGTCTAATGCTCGTTCCCGGGCTGGCTTAGATAATCATTCCGATGTGACGTCATCTAGTAGAAGTTTGGAGACATGTGCAGTTAATTGTGTCACAATAATAGAGATAATCAAAGCTATTTACTGCAGTCATTGAATATCATGCACATGTCCACGATTATTAGTCAGGTCAAGGACGCCCAATGTTTTGCTGGTCTTTTGCAGTTGAATTATCAGATACTAATACATATAATTTGATATAAATGTGTGAGACAGGGAATAAAATAAAGACACACAGACAGAGTGAGAATGGGTTTGTTTATTTCTTTTTTTTAATATCGGATTTTATCTTTTTAGATTTAGTTTGCGCTGGCATTTTGTCTTGTTGCTTAACTGTGATCGCTGTTTGTTTATCAAAATCCTGATGAAAAATGCCCCTCATCACATACCGATCCATAAGTCGCAGGAAGTTTTTAATAAGGGAAATTGGGTTAGAGAGTTGCGACTTATACATCGGCCGGTACGGTAAATGGTAAAATTACAGATAAATCGGTCTTCATATATTTAATTATTTACTGGGTTTCCCCCCATAGTAGCTACCGGACCCATTCCCCCCGACCCCTAGCGGAAAACCCTGTATAATGTTAACATACATGTATATAAGGGTACTCTCGGGATCCAAATAAACATACCCGTACGCTTATTATTTTTTCTCCAGTATTCACACCCCTACGATGCTTATTCGGACCTCTACATTATTAATTTCTGGGGGTATAAAATTTACACTCTGTTGTCAATATGACGACCATGGATCACAGGACTTATTCTACAATTAAAATGTTTTGTTAACCCCAAAAGCAGTTCCATAATCACAATTTATAATGAAAAACGATAGGCAATGCTAAACCCAGAAAAAAACGCTAAAAGTTATCAGTTTGACTGAGTGTTTCTGCATACAAATAATTTCATGAGAAGCATTAAAGTATATTCCTTTAATATTGAGATATTTAAAGAACACAGTTTCATACTTTTTCTGTTTTAATGCATTATTTGGTTAGAGAAAAGTAAAATAGATAGTAAAACTTAGAAAAAAATCTATGATCAAATTAGGCGTAATGTAAAATTGTAAACTGAGTATGATTCTGGACAAGAACTTCAATCGACTAGTACACAAGTTTCAACCTAAATATATTAATCAATTGAATTATACAGTGAGTGAGTTACTTCAGTTAACTACTATATCACTCTTAAAGTCTTTGATTGATTGATCGATTTTATTGGCAATGATAACAACACATATATATAAATACAATAGATTAATTGCTGATATATAACTTTTATACCCCCCCCTACTCTTATTTGATTCTGGGATATTTTCCACCCCCTATGTTTATTCCGCACCCTTCTGTTATTTGGATCCCGAGAGTATGCAGAGAAAAAATTCTTAGGTGACAAGTGAGAAAAAATTCTACCTGTTTCCTGTGTCAGGTAAGAAATTTCAAAACATTTCGAGCCCTGCTTTAGAGCACAGAAGAATTACCATAGCACACTAACTTAACACTTTGAACCAGTAACACCGATATATCGGTACAAACAAATGGTGTCTATATACTGTAATACTGATATTTCGGTGCAGCGACATGAGTCTATAGCAAATTTATATACAGGAAAAGACCCACTGATTTATATTTAAATGGCCCCCACATATGTCAGCGGAGCCCATGGTGTGTATGGAACTAGTACCGGGTAAAAATACATGCGCATAGCATATAATCTACCAAAAAAACATGAAAATTTAAGCGAACCATGGCACTATATTTACAACATACAGTTTCATGTTCCACATATTTGTAGAACAGACATAATTTAGACAGATATTTTCAGTTTCAATTACCCTCCTGTGATCTGCCATACTGTATATGGGGAAGGGTATATTGCATGTCAATTTGATTTATTCACACATGCGCAGAGCAGCGCAATGACAAATAAATGGTGTATAGCGTACTTATTCACGAGAGACCAACTAATATATAATTAAATGGCACATCAGCAGTGGCCAGGGAATTTAAATGGAAAATATATGCGCATGGATTATAATTCACAAAAAACATGCCTTTTTAAGCAAAATGTGGTACAATATATAGGACATATACATGTATATAAAGCTATAATTGCATTTTCCTAAAAAATTTGGGTAGTTACCTAGTAACCATTACTAACGAGAGATCGGGCGGCAAATTCTCCCGATTTTATAATGACCAGTCGTCCATGTATAACATGCCTGCAGAGTTTCAGACATGTGCCCCCCCCCCCCCCCCCCCTTGAACATAACCAATACCATCATCATGCGACTAGACACTGTCTAAATTAGGGAAAAACTATAACTTATTGGTTAGTACAATGGTACATGTTATTCGATCATTTGTGTATTTAATTAGAAACCGTTGCTCCGCTTAAATAAGACATTGGGTTCACTCTTCTGGTTGGTTATATCTCAAATTTCACATTAGGGTATTACCTGCATCAAAAATGCAATCACTGGAGTTGAATTACGATGCTATTAAAAGCTATAATTCCATTTTCCAGTCAATTCCGGGTGGTTGCTAGCAACCGTTACCAAGGAGTTGCCACAGGGCAAAGTTTTCCAATTTTATAATGATCAGCGATCCATGGGGGACAAATATGTAAAGTTTCAGACCTGTGTCACAATTTAAATATAACCAACATCATGTGATAAGACACTGTCTAATTTAAGGAAAAATACCATGGGGAGATCCGGGTCAGGGTGTCGATCGCTATGGGTTCAAAGGGTTAAGGAGCACAAAAATACTTACAACATCATCTGGGGGAGCTTTCTCATCCTTTTTCATTTTCTTGCCCATTTTGATCACTGGTCAGGAATTTCTTGAAAAGAAATTAGAAAGTCAGTATCGTAAATAATGTACCAATACATGTACACCGAACATCACAGCTGTTAGAAGTGTTTTCAAGATTCCATGTGTATATTTACATTAGAGAGCATCTATAGGACAAAAGTACTTTTTAATCAGTTTTACAATAACTAACTTCCCCGCATAATCAGATGTCAACATCTCAAATCATTATTTGAAACAACGATTTTGATTTGCTGTTTAAAATCTGTTCGTCGTATGGTAAAATAAGTAGGATTTATTTCCACAGATGAAACACCAGTTGACATAACTTGACAAACCTTATCATTGGTTGTATGTGTCAAATCTTACTTGCTGTTCTAGTGCTACATCAGTCCCAAATAAACAACATGCATGGTGAATTCTTGATACCATTTAATAAATGTGCAGACCCGAGTAAACATGCAGGGAAGTGCATGCAGTTCAAGACAATTTAACTGAAAATTGTAATTATGGGATATAAAAATTACCTGGAATGCACATAAACAGACGCTGGCATTTCCACAAGGGAGCATCCTATCAAATCTGTGAGATGATTATTGTTATGCCCATTACACTGAACTACATGAAGGTTGGAAATTTTCAATGAAATTGATAAATGCACATGCAAGTTTATTTGGAACACAAAAGAAGAAGCATAAATTTAAGAAAATTATGTCTCCCAAATGGGGTAACGGTAAGTCATCAGAACAAAATGTAATTTTTTTTACCTTAAAAAAAAATCATTCTGTACACTGCAAAATTTTATGTGAATGTCAATGAACATTCTCTCACAAAATCCATCAGGCATCTTCAAAGTGTTACTTAAATCACATGTACATGTAAAAACCCAGATATCTTGCGAATTAATTGTACGGACTCACACCAGACTGTGTATCTGTTGTGGGAGTTATGAAACTGAACTAATGAAACCATGAAGTGACTACACTTTTCTGAACGTTGGCTGGACTTGAATCAATTACCAACATGGTGCGCTACACATATTCTCAAAATAAGTTTTTAACGAGGTCCTCAACCTTTCACAATGCAGTCTTAACATCAACAAAATGTGGTTGTTGCATTTAAAATATGTTGTAACTGGCTGAGGACTGCATTCGAATTATACGCACTTTCTTTGGAATCAACAGTCGCACTCAGGCCTTAATTAACATCCATAAAGTTTTGCGACAAATAAAAATATAGCATCTCTATGGCAAATTGGCTGCTTTTACGAGAATAAAATTGAGAATCATGATACTGATTCTCATCAGATTAAATTTAAGGCCTGGATGTTTAAATTTATGATCACTGCACTGAAAAAGTAAATCAACGCTGAAATACATTAGTCTATTTTGCAGTACATCTTATTTCTTTAATTTTGTTCATGTCTGAATAATTTTGTGCTATTTTCTCAAGTAATGCAGTTTCCATTCAGTGTATGCAAATAGACAGACATAGAGTTGCAGAAACAGACAATACAGAAGCTGTAGCCCCCCTGTCAGGGAGGGGGGCTAAATTGGGGAGACATGCTACACCTAAGGACATATGGTCAGCCTGATAGCTGTAGCCCCCTTGTTGGGGATCGTAGCCCCTGTGTCTGTGAAATCCTGACACCAGCCCTGCACAGAATGCAAGAAGCATTAACAGGCGACAGCTCTATATAGCAAATTTCATTTCCCAACCAGTTATATCAACATCGAGACAAAATCTGTTATTAAAATGTACTTAAGTAGAAACTTAAAGACAGTTGAACATTGATTTGGGTGATTGCCGAATTTTGTGCATTACCATTCCATTGGAATTTAGACTGGTCATGTCATATTAATCGATCCAGCCACCGATTTTTAGTGACCTGACCACTTCTGAACTAGTACAGTTAATCCCGCTTTATCACATAGCCTCGGTGCAAGAGGAATTTATGTTAATAAGCGTGTATGTTTGTGTGCGGGATTCCGATATTTGGCCCATTTTGTGTGTACTTGGTATGGACATTTGACCACGTTTTCCGTCGCCATCATCAGTCATTGAATATGGCGGTTGTTTTATTAATTTTTCTATTATTATTCTTTTTATGTCACCAAAATTAACTTGACACAACATAACTTTGATGAATGATTGTAGAATCAATCTTGATGCATGTATTATGCATGAAAAAGAACCAGAAACAAGTGAATTTAAGACATTGGAGTGAATAGGGGATTTCCCGCTTGGAATTCCACAAAATAATACAAGCTTTACTTTCATTTTTATTATGAGTCAAACAGACAGTAAAACATGAACAATAAAACCGTTGTTTCATACATTTGTTTTTATCTCGTCGCGTTTGTTGCGACGAGATCTGCGTTTGTGAACATGTCACGTTTGTTGTACGAAATCTGCTTCGTGAACACGCAAATTTCGTCGCTAACTCAGTCTGTGTGTAAAGCTTTTGCTCAAGCAATTTAACAACTTCGTATTTAACTCCGAGTGACAAATCGTTACGTTTACGTTTAGACATTTGGGATGGTTATGATGAGAGAAAGTATGGCTTGAGTTTTATATGATATGAATCAGACAGCGTGGGACTATGTCACCGGGTTTAAGTAAACATACTCATCCGTTTCCTATTCATACAAATTAGGTTCTTATTTTAAGCGTGATCGCGGTGATGCAATGTCGCGACATTGGAACGTTTCGGACACGGAATTCGAGCCCTGTCAAAGTACATTAAAGTCCCATTGTAAATGTATTAAAAAGAGCGCACATGCCGGATTGTAAGTGATAAAAATCAATTAGCTGACAAGCCTATCAGTATCTTAAGCGCCCATGTGGTCGTTCACAGCTTGTTTCTCTTTGTTTGCCATCTTTGCATTGATTGAATTACATAATTAACTATAATGGCCTCTCGATTAACTGGCATGTGGGCATAGTTTCACCCGCGTGACTAACATGTTATTGCATATTTCTATGTTTATAACCGGTGGTCTATCAAAATCTTATGTTATTAGAGGGTAGAAATTAACATATAATACAGTGTAAATGGTTTGTTGCACGAACATAATATGGTTATAAACGGGATATGTTTTTATCCGTTATGTTAATAAGTGGGATCGTCTGTAGTAACTAGTGTTTACAGTCTCGGCACTGACTCTCAACTCTAGATTACTACTACTAGGCTTGTGTCTAGACTAGACACAAGCCTAGTAGTAGTACTAGTACTAAATAAGTACATGTAGGCCTACTCACTACTAGTAATGAGAGAGATTTCAGTCGAAGTCCTACCCGATACTCTGCGATACGCCGATAGTGCACGGCGATACGGAAATTATTAATTAAGTCCAAAAAAAATTATTTGAAAAAAATTTCAAATCACATTTCTCACATTCACAATTGCCCCCAAACTGGATAGGCCTGGCTAAATCAAGTTTTAGAATATTGGCATTATTGCCATTATTTCTACTTTTAGTTTTACTAATTTATAGCTTAGGTGATCAGTGAGAGAGACCAATGCAGTCTGGATCTGGATAAATACGCCCAAGTAACCAAATTTGGTATGATAGGACGGGCGGTGGGCAATGTTATTGCGCGGCGCCATGCCGCGCCAGCAGCTGCTGCAGATGTTTCTGATAGCGCAGCTGCAATTTCTTCTGGTGTTGAAAATCAGTGACTTTAATTTTTTTACTAAGTCATCACTTAGCTACTTTTGCACCCTGTGTATGTACATTCGTGGTTCTTTTGACTGGGATGCCACTCATCTGCGTCTGATGGCAGGGGCAAACAATGGATCTGTTCTCAATGACGCAAAGAGAGAACAGAGATTTTCTTGCGTCTTGAAAATCGGAATGTCATTGTGCCTTCCGTCCAGACGTATCATCCAATGAGTTCTCTCTCTGTTGATTCGTATTCTAAAAAGTCGTTGGGTAATCAGTGGAAGGGTTCTGTCCCTATTGATGTCAAAGGTAATGGCAATTGTTTGTTCAAAACTTTAGGCACGCATCAGAGCCATTTTCATCCACTGTCTTCAATGAGAACAATCTCTGCCCAAAATCCGTTCCGCCGAGGGCAGAGTTTGCCTACCTCTAATGTCGGGTATTCTTGAATGTCAGTGGGTGGAATTGGCTCTGATGCGTGCCTAAATGGTGTGGTAATCACAAGATGTGCTTCATATTTTGTACTTTTATATTGTGGTTTATATTTTGTGCTTCACATTTTTATGTTTTAAGCTACGTGTGTTTTATACTCCTGACTCATGCATTGTATATAAGTATATATACTATACTGTGTAGTATATTGTATAGTACATTGAACATATACTATGATTGACATCAATTCCACCAGAATTCCTTGCACAATCACCAAGAGATGTTATGTCGCCAACTATAACACGACGTAGAATCGCCAGATCTATAACAAACATATGAAGATATCGCCTGATTGGATGTTGGCCAGACACATACATGTCCTGATGTTACGACGAAGAACCTAATAACGGTCGGTGTATAAACATGCGTGACGAAAACCAATATCAGTGTCATCATACAGCTATCAGAAATAGCTGCAGCGTGTTAATCATTATATCTATGAACCAGGACATGTCGACACGATGTCACGAATAACAACTGTAAATCCAAATAACAGGCATGGTGATCCAAAAAAAACAAAAAACAGAGATGGTGATCGGTGAAAACAAAAGAGCTAGTCGGTGGTCATGAATAGAGAAGAGTACAGTAACAAAGATCTATGTTTTGCATATATATCATTTTACAATGTTTACTTAGGCCTAACAAAATTATACGTTTGTTTCCGCTAACGGACTGAACAAAAATTGGGTAGGTAGGTAGGCAATTTAAAAAAAAAATCTTTTTATTTTTTCAGGATGCAATTCACTGTGTCATATTTAAGGACATTTTAGACATTACAGGCCATATTATTGCTAATTTGCTTAGCCCATAAAGATAAAACAAAAACACAATCTCAGGGAGATATAACAAAGCTAAAATGGGACAATAACGTTCATTTTATCTGTTTTATAACATGTCCGTAACGCAGCTTTCACTTCTGCATCAAACTCCCCACATTATTGTGGGCAGTTGCAGTGCATATTCCCGGGGCCGCAGATGCATTTATAAGGGTGACCAGTGACTTCGTCCCACTGCATTATCGTCCCACCAATTTTTGTCCCGAAAAGGTGACCTTGTCCCACTTGTCGGTGATCTCGTAAAATCCCATAAAATCGGAATGAGGTCGCCATTTTGGGACGAAGTCACTAGCATTCCGCAAAAGACACTATGCGTGGTGGGATGAGATGGTGGGCGCGGACGCTTATATATATTATTATTGTGGGCCATTGCAGACACTCTATGGCCATAAGATACATTATATATTATTATTGTGGGCGGTTGCGGCGCATATTCCCATAGCCGCAGGCGCATAACACACTGGGTGGTGGGATGGGCTGGTGGGTGGGCTTATATATATGGGCTCTTTCACGTTAAAGGTTGACAAAATGAATTTTTCGGATAGGAGGGAAAATGATGCATTTATCATTGTGTTTGGAGTGTCTTAATAATATTTCTATAGTACTGATGCACAGCCCAACCTGCAGACAAAATTTCACTACTATATTGGAAAATATAACAAAATTATAGGGCGATGGGTACCAATTTTGGCATATTTTGAGTGGCCAATCATTGCTATGATGATATTGTATTCCCTATATTTATTTTAATTTATGGGTTTGCCAAAAATGTCCTCATTTAACCTTTAGCTTATGTCTGCTTGATCATGTGGTGAAAATTTTGAGTGATTTCGTGCATTCAGTTTGATGATATTTGAATTTGAAGGTTATTGAGATATTCCGTTAAATGATTTATAGCATGTGAATCTAAAATAAAGCTTTTTATAAACACAGTTTACAATAACCATGGATCAGGAATATAGTTCAGTTGGACATTTCAAGGTATAGAAGATTAATGGTAAAATTCGTTTTCTGTGTATTAGTCTATTTAAATTATATTCAATTCTCCAAAATATGTGGACAGAAATTCCGTTAAAATCTGTCCTCTCCGAGAATCTTTGTCAACTGCTATTACTAATGAAATGAGAAAATCATTTTGTATGGTGGGTAAACTGTCACTAGTATTGAGGGTGTATAAACTTTAATTGGTGGGCTGAACCATCCCGATTTGGTACAGCAGCTCATTAAATGTTAAAAAAAATGTCCTCTCCGAGAATTCAAGCATAGAACCCAGAGATTTTCTGGAAGACATTGGTTTATATTGAACTTTAACCATTCTGTTAATGAAAATGAGGTGTAGTAATAATATAATATATTAAAATACAGTTTATGCAACATGCTGTGTCCAATTTGAGCTACTAATGTGTTATTTCATTTATTTCCATTGAGGCAATTCAGGTCTGCTCAACTGCAATTGTCTGAGTAAATTGTCAATCTGAACAATTTCTTGATTATTGATAATCATGTCATTGATTACAAGTGGTTTGATGGAAGTGTTGTTCGTAAAACATGTGTTTCTCAATAGTTAAATATAATTGTCTTGAATTATCGGAGAGGACACATTTTTTAACAGATTGGAGAGTATCTGCACTTACTTGCAATATTAAAGGAATACTCCATGTGTGTGTACATATAATAACATTCGAATACCATAGGACCCGTAAACTGAGATAAATAAACACAGTTCATACCCTGGTGGTCTGTATAGCTCTCAATAAAATAGTTTAGACCATACAAAAGTATTATCCATATATTTATACAACCATAACATGAGGATTCTGCCCCTATGTCCCCTCGATACACTCAATACAGATTACCACTGTTCATATAAAAAAAATATAACCCCCAATAGAATGATTTCACACATTACAATGTTTTACAAGTAGCTTGGACGCTAAAATCAATAATAATCAATGTTAATCTTCTAAGCGCTCCATGGCCCCTATATTTCAATGAACCATGACAGGATGAACAAATTGGAAATTATGGTTCATCGCAATAATCCACACAAAGTATTAACAATGTTTATCTGCCTTCTTGGACTGGAGAAAAAGATTTTTGAAGTTCTTATTTTATTTAGAGTTATCTGACCCTTTTAATGCCTCCTGACTAGGACCGCTTGAAGCCCCAGACCTGATAAACTGAAAATAGCCAAGTTTCCAAATGCTCTATAGCACACAATAGATTTGTTTCATACATAGAAAAGCATTGATTTCTGTTCTCGACATTAAATCCATGACAACCCCATAGCCCTCAATATTAATCTTCTCACCCCTCATTATCCCCTAAAATCCACTCAACCATGACCCTATGAACAAATTATAAACTATGTCTCCATACAAAGTATTATGGAAATCGGCCCAGTGAGACTGCAAATAATTTTGAATTTTAAATAGTGCACTGCTACATTAAATGTGGGTTAGCTCTGTCTGCTCATATTCTGAAAACATCCATACAAATGGACTATTCCAATTTATACTTTTAGAATGAAATGGGAGAGTCCATTCATTTGTGAATGTCAATGAGTTACAGATTATAATAGGGCTAACATATGACAGCTAAAAATAACTCTAGTTCAATAATTCGCCTTGTCTGCAGGTGTCTCTTGTCTCTTATACAGTAAAGCCTGTATTAATCAGTAAACCTCAGATCTGAATAATTGTAAGTCGAAAAAGGGCCATCACTCCAGTAAAAAAAATTGTATCAAACCCATATTAAAACTTGATCTGTATTTTGGGCTGCGAAATCACAAACCAAAATACCAGATTTGGTTTCAGTCAGATAAAAACATGTTTGCGTCATCACAGCATGCGTGAATTCTAAGTCGAAAAAGGCCCATACCTCTATTTAAAAATCATATCAAACCCATTTTCAAACTCATCCTGCATTTTGGGATGAGAAACTCGTACAAAATTTGGTTCCGATTCGATAGAAAATGTTTGAGTTATCGCACCATGCATAAAATGTCGACAGACGGACGGACGATGAGTGGTCAATCCGAACATCAACATTACGTATACCATACGATGGTATGGGTACACATAAAAACAGATTATGGGACAACAGATTTTGCCCCAACTTATCATTTGTCGAGTCATGTTTCCAAGAGTCTCTATATGTTTATCTTCTCATTTCTCAGTTTGACAGGTCTATTCAAGTTTTCTAAAATATATAACAAGACAATGAAAATCGGCAATCTTTAAAAGATTGAGTTACAAGACTCTTATGTCTACAGTGAATGAATGTTAAAAAAGTGTGTCCTCTCCGAGAAAAAGTCAGTGGAAATTGGCAATTTTTAAATATGCTCTTGTTGAGTCAATTTTTGTCCGATTTTGAAAATGCTTTCAATATTACAATCCTTGAAGCATGCACTTCAACTTTGGAAGGAAAATCTTTACACTACTGAAGCATTTTCTATTATCAGAGAATAACAAATAGGGAATATGAATATTAAGAGTTCATAATTTACACATAAATTTAAAAAATATGGAAATTCAAAGATTTTTCCAGTAATTTTGACATATATGTTCTCTGATTGTTCAATGCTCAATGTCATGTGATATCATTCCGGAAACAGATGCATAATAATTAAAATTCAGACATTAGAAATTAGTTGTTCAGTATTGTCAATTTTGAGGGAATCCTGCATAGACCAAACCTGAAAAATCAAAATACACTTGCTCCTGCTCTGAAACTTTAGTTCCCGATCCAGTATGATGTTCCTAACATGAATTAATGAAGAAAAAGTTATTTGAAAAACACTTTTTTTGCATCCTATTTGGCCACTTGTGGTCAACCTTTAACGTGAAAGAGCCCATATACCGTATATTATTACTGTGGGGGGGGGGGGGGGGGGGGGGGGGCGCTTGCAGACGTATTCCGGTGCATGCGGCGCATACAACAATCCTCGTAAGTGCCCAATAAACATACGTGCGGAATAATAGTATGTGGTGGAATTTTTAGGAAAATTAAAAAAACATACGGGGCAAAATAATAGTATCTTATCTTAGCAACCGATTTACTACTTCTTAGAAGTCCGGGCGTGCTGATATGTTCCCATTTGTCCACTATGATCCATCTAAACTTCCATATTGTACGAAAGGACTTGTAATAATAACGGGGGGGGGGGGGGGGGGGGGGGGGGGGGATGGGGGGGTAACATTTTAGTGAGAATGCAGACGAAAAAGGACAACAACACGTTTTCTCGCGAATAAAGCCTGCCAAATCCCATCTGGCAGATATTAATTATCACCTATCAGGGGATAAACTAATCCATGAGACAGAAGTTTGTGTTCGGCTTTTCTATGCCGGACACAGGACACAAACGCGTTATACAAAACATCTAACAAAACACTCATTATTGAACCAAACTTCGTACGGTATAGTAATAGTTTGAACGTGAATACATATGCCTATCAACTTTACAAGGTGGTCGTATATTTAGTAGACTGTATATGGAGTTATAACTTATATATCTCAAACGCCAGCTAACGCCACATCTATGTGTTAATTAATTAACGGTGACTGAGTGTCGAACTATAAGCCTGTGTTCGGCTTTTCTATGCCGAACACTAAACGCGTTTTACAAAATATCGAATAAAACACTTATTAATGGCCCAAACTCCACCAAACTTCGTATAGTAATAGAGTGAACATGAATACATATGCCTATGAACTTTATTCATGAAATTTCCCATTATTTGGACTTGTGTTCGGTTATGTTCGGTTGTGTTCAGTTGTGTTCGGCTTTTATGAGCTCCCGTAGTCTCCAGTGATGAATCTTGCTGCCTTTCGTTGAATCTTTTCAAGGAGATCTATATTTTTCTGCTGGTAGGGGTCCCATATTACAGCTCCATAGTCCATTATTGATCTTACAAATGTCAGTAATGATATGTAGCCTGTAGGCAGTTCTCTTGGATTTTTCTGACTTTTAACTTCAAATTTCTTCTGACAGTCTAAGACTAATTCAAATTCAGATAATTTCCAGTCTATTCACTGTACTGTCTTGAGACAGAGTGCGTCTATAGTATAACCAGAAGTGGTTCGTGCTCTGAAATATCTAATTTATCTAAAGAAAGAAAAAATACAAATTCAAGTTGAGTAAAAATAAAACGAAAATAGGAAAGCCGAATTCTTACACAAATATTTCACAAAAGAACGACTGATACTATATATTGGACAAAGAAATAAATTCTATGTTAACATATATTCCCGCGTCTCACAAAAAATATGTTGCAAACGTTCTTGAATATCCAATATTACCGAGTTTTTCTCAGCTGTTCCTTCAAAAACTTCCCGAAGAAAGTGTTTACAGTGCTGTTGCTAGACGACGTCAGTGAAAATGTGCAAAACGTCACAGCGATTATTTCTGGCGGGAATAAAAAATGGCGCGAATGTAGTACACGTGAATTTTTTAGGTATTGCTTACTTTGTATGACTTTGCATCAAGTTAATGCCATTGGTGTGTTATTGAATGAATTCATAATGTACAATGGTGTAGGCCCAAAGTGTTTGTCTTTCCTTATGTCAACTTCATGACAATAGACAGGTTCAGATAAACGTGCGTGTGACATAATTGCGAAGTGTGTTGTCGTTTGGAGACAGTTATGTGGCAGTATTGTCCACATATACTCAGTGGGTTTGACTGATTCCTTGTTTTGCATTTGTCATATACTACTTGTAGCTTAAAATCTGATGACAATCAGAATCATGATGTTTAGTTTGATTAAATTGTCACCCCCCCCCCCCAACACACGCCTGTGGGAGGACGTTTTCACATTTATTAGATAATTGGTTGGACTTAAGCGCAAATCAACCATTAAGCCAATAAATTGTGATTAATTGCAATACAATGGTGCTTATGTGCAATTCAATTTGCGATTTGCGCTTATGTGCAATTCAATTGCTTAAGCGCAATTACTTATGTGATTGTGATATATTTACATGTATAAGTAAGTTTGTAGGAATTAATACTAATTCTATTTATATATGCTTATTTCTTATGTTTTAAACCTACATGCAGTAATATAACTAACCAACCTAGCACTCATTCATTGGACTATCTTGTTCTTATCTTTTAGCCCAATCAAATCCCAATCCGAATATAAACCAATCCAATAATTAAATTCACACATTATCGCAAAATAATATTTACTGCTAAAGAATAGTGTGTGAACAAAATCCAACCGGGCGTTGGTAACGTTTTATTTAAATATAAAATACATTTAAAGTTATAAAACTACAATCTATCTATCTATCTATCGTTACTGGAGACCCCCTTATCGGGTATTATATCCAGTGCGCGTCTGTGCAGAATAGAGGTAGCGTTTGTTCAGAAAGGAGATGACAGTGAGATAGGAGAATAAGGTTTATAGGTTTTATGTTACAGAAGAGAGATAAAAACAGTTAAAAACACTAGGTTAAAAGAATGATAATTTGAGCCAATTATTTGATATGCTGGTACACACCCTTTCTGAACATGTCAGGGTCTGAGAGTGTGACCAGGTCAGGGTTTAGGTTATTCCAGAGAATTGCAGTGGCAGGGAAGAAGGAATATCTGAAGTAATTTGGGCCTGTATGAATGCGTCTGAATGTTTCCTGATGGTGGAATCGAGTTTTTCTTGTGGGCTTTTCAAGATATGTTGGAATTTGAATTTCCACATGGTTTTGGATGGTTTTTTGGAAGAGACACAGCCGTGATATATTTCTTCTGGCCTCCAGTGATTTTAAATTTAGATCAGAAGTCATAGCCGAAACACTTGCATATCTTGAATATTGATTTTTTATCCACCGTACAGCCCTGTTCTGAACTTTTTCAATTTCTATGATATTTGTGGCTGTGTAAGGTGACCATGCGCTTGCTGCATATTCTAATTTAGGCCGTACCACAGCTTGATATGCTAATTTACGAATAACTTCATTTTTGGTTTTTATATTTCTTTTCAGGAATCCAAGAGTTTGGTTTGCACTTGATGTTATTTTATTTATATGTTCGTTGAATGACATGTTTGTGGTTAGGTCAACCCCGAGATAGCGGGCTGTGCTGTTATGTTGCAAGATTTGCCCATGCAAGATGTATTGATGGTAAACTGGGTTTTTCTTGCGAGCCACTGTTAATACTTGGCATTTTCCCGGATTGAACGACATATCCCATTTTCTTTCCCATTCCTCCAATTTAATTAGATCGGTTTGTAGAGTGTTGTGATCTGAGGGGCTTTTGATCGTTATATATATGGCTGTGTCATCTGCAAAAAGTCTGGTTTGTGATATTAATTCGTCAGGGAGATCATTAATATACAGTAAAAACAGTAGGGGGCCCAGGACAGAACCCTGGGGCACCCCTGATGTGACAGGGACTGAAGCTGAGGTTTCCCCTTCCAGGACAACTACTTGTCTGCGGCCATATAGGAAGGATCTAATCCAGTTTAAGATTGGGCCTCTGATGCCGTGTTCATTTAATTTGTAGAGTAGCTTTATGTGGTTAACTTTATCAAAAGCTTTGCTAAAATCTAACAGTATTAAGTCAGTTTGGTGTCCTGCAAAAAGGTTTCCAACAAGGTTGTCAATAAGTTGTACTAATTGTGTTTCGCAGGACCGACGTTCACGAAAGCCATGTTGTAAGTCATACAGGATGTTATGGGTTTTGAAGTGAGTACTTATATGAGATGCAATTATATGCTCTGCAATCTTACACATGATACATGTTAAGGTGATTGGCCTGTAGTTTGAGGGGTCGGTTTTATCTCCCTTTTTAAATATTGGAACTACATTGCCTTTTGTCCAGTCAGTTGGTAATGTCCCAGTGTCAAGGGTTTTCTGGATGAGTATTGTGAGGGCTGGAGCTATTTCGTAACGCATTTGTGACAGAATGGCAGGATTAAGGTTATCTGGTCCGGCAGCTTTGTTGGTTTTGAGGTCAGATAGTTGTTTAAGGACACCAGATTCGTTTACTTTAATTTCCTTGATGGTCGGATAGCCATGACTATTTGACTGGATATAGTTATCAGGTGTATTATTCCGTAAGGTCGTCAGGCAATGTTGTGACAGTGTAAGGGGGTTTAGTGGGGAAAAGACTGACTGAAATTGATTGTTTAGCACCTGGGCTATTTCGGCATTTGAGTTTTTCAGAGTGCCAGTGGTTGGGTCATTGATGGAGTTTATCGTTTGAGGTTACATGTTTTCTAAAGTTGAAAAGTGTCATAACTAACTTTAAAAACATCCATGACCTAAATCTTTCCGATTTGCTGAGTTGTTGTATGTGTTTTATGTACCAACTAGTTGATTATGTATTGTGATGTAATTAACCCATTTTCGACCTATCTATTTATTCAGCTTTAGTTATGTCGATAGTCCATCCATAACTAAGTAAGTCCATTTCCATATGGATTGTTCACTATATAAATGGTAACCAGTAATTATTCCCTTTGGGTGTTATTTTACATTTTACTCTTTTATAAACTTCCAGTAACTTAGAAAATTTGCATTATGGGAATTAAGTCTCCATTGTGGAGCCTTTAAATATTTGTGTACAGTTTGGGTTTTTTTTCAGTTAAACTGGAAATGGATTAATATATTATTTGTATTGGAAGGTATTTCTCTTTCCCATATTCCTTTATACATTATGTTGGAATAGTAAATTTTATCTTATAGGGTAACACTTGGAAATACTTGGAAACACTTGGAACCAAGTTAGCTGTATCATTCATCATTCCTCATTTGTTCTGTCAACTTCTGTGCTCTGCGTCCTGCATGATTGTTGTATTCGTCTCATCGATGGCTGCATATGTGTACATGTCTACAGTTCAACTGCTGTGATTCTTATGATAGAGAATACAGACTAATGTAATGTATAAACCTTTTTATACTACACTGTCTACACACCCAATGTCCCTACACCACTGAGACTCAAGTTGTGAAGCATAGAGTATATCGTTCAATATAAATTTATAAATCTCTATGGACTGAGATAAAGATATCTGGTGTTATTTAAAACTGACTGAGAAACCAAGCCAAGGTTATTTCCATAGGGCTTTACTTCCATCTTGTACTTAAGTACAATTGAATTGCACTTAAGTGAAATTGAATTGCACTTAAGCGCAATAGCCATAACAAGTTTTCACCCTTAAAGATCAAATGAGGTTCATAATCAGGTTTGGCCGGAGAGTCATCCTGCAGACTATTCTATAAGAATAAAGGGGGTTTTGTTTATGATGATCGATAATTGCGCTTAAGAACAATGCAATTGCGCTTAAAGACATATTATGTACTTGTTGCGTGAAACTGATCAGTTAGTATCCAGGCGCTATGACAACTGGAGGAATGTAACATTCTACTATTTAAACATGGCCGAAAATTTGAAGCAAATCGAGCGTACCACTCCATAGAAAACATTGTCAGAACTACCAAAATTGTAAATATTTACTTCTCGATTCGGGACGCAACTATCGGCGATAAACTAACGAAAACGATTCCGCCATCAAGAGTCACTGTATTTAATTCATATATAGGAATGATGGTGTGTGTTGTCAATTTGGATATACATGTACTATTTGTAAAAATTACTACTTTGAACAAGATTATTCTCCATTTCTATTTGATCACCATAGCGGAGTGTTTCACATCACTTTAAGTACAATTGCGCTTCAGCACAATTGAATTTAGAGAGTTTTTACTTGCACTTAAGCGCAATTGTAAAAACATTTAATTTCATTTGTGTACAACTAATTGCGCTTCAGTGACCAAAACAAATTAAATTCCGGGGACTAAAGAAATTAACAGTGTCTTTCTGTCGGTTAGTTGTCATGGCGATATAACTTGATTACCTAAATGAAATAATATTTGACAGAATTTATGAAGCTTGGTATCTGGGTACATCTATATATTCTTATAAATATGAGAAAGTTCTGATAAAGTTCGAATATGGTCCGGTCCAACCATATCTGACAAAAAGTTCATATTCGATTTGGAATTTGTTGATTTTATTTGTTATCAATAAATTGATATATTTGACAGCATTTCATTACACGTGGTTTATGGTCTTCATATGAGAAGGTCCCTGTTTGAATTTTGGTCCAGTCGGAGTCTGACCATTTTGTGATGGAGTTGTGCCCCTTTTCGACTTAGAATTAGATTACTTTGATGTCCCGATGATAACTTTATTTATTGAAAATTTGTTATTTGATTACATCCAGATATGGCATTTGGACCAAACACATGTAAATATGGGTCAAGTTTGAATATTTTATGTGTTTGATCCGATGAATAATATTGTCAGAGTTATGGCCATTTTTGACTCAGAATTTTTCACTTACTTTTGGTATTAGGATGAACGCTTCAATTGCAGTTATCCCATTAGAGTTAGCAATTGATTGTACTTAAGTGTAGTTCAATTGCACTTGAGCAAATTATTGCACTTAAGGTTCAAATGAATTTTTTGTGATTAGGTGCAATTATTGATCATAACAAACAAAACCCCCTTCAAGTATAATAGAAGAGCCTACATTTTGACTATCAGCCTTAGGAGATAATTTTGTGATAATTTGCTTGTCATTTACAAGTTGGAAGAATTGGGCTAGAGCAACTGAGACTTCAATTTCTCAATTTAAGATGGCTACCAATCCATCTAATAAGTCAATTTCAAGATATGCTCTCAAGGCATTTTATTTTTTATCTGATTTTGTTTTGGTTCAAAGGTAGGGGAGATGGAAGGATTTGGAGATTTGGATGTGTCTTTAAAGCAAGATACATATAGATGAAAACAATATTGCCAATATCATCATTCGCCATGTTGGTGTAGACATTCAAATTATACCATTGGAAAATCCAGTAGTTGTCTTCCTTGTGTATTTGCTAGTATGTACTAGTCACTTGGAGGCTTCGCTGTTGAATCGGTTTTGTTGTATATTTTACGCAACTTTTTTCTAATTTGTATTTTTTTTATATGTTTGGATTAATATAATAATATCCCATTTAGGTCCCGACGAATCGGCAATTTCAACATCGAATCGAATCTCGAATCGAATCATGGTAATGATTCGAAATCGATTCTCGAATCGAATCTTTTTCAAACACTTCAGTAGATTCGCGGTACCGATCAGTGGGAGGTATGAGCAAAAATGGGGCCATATGTCCGATGATTTTATAACGTCAGTGAGATAACTCAGATTACGAAGGAGGTTCATTAAACTTAACTTCTATGACATGATATGAACATTATTCAATATCAGTTTAAAACAGTTTAATATAACAGAATGGCACATCATTTCATATTCGGGCCACTGGTATTATGCGTGAAGTTCGTGAAAAGTAAGCAGTTTGGAACTTTGGAGTCAATGGAGTCTGATTCGAGTTATTGCAAACGGAAACTCTTCTGCGCATGTACAAGTACGTTTCACCCTGTCGCGCACAGCAGGCACGCGCGATTTCAAAATTGCGCATCGTGACTTGGGAATGGCGCATACGCAAACGGGATTACAGGAACTATAGTATCCCAACCTGGGCATGTCCATCGGAAAGCTGAATGGTCAAATAATATTCCAATATCTCGGATAACATATATGCTGTTTAAAGATGTTGGTCGGATTTGGAGACGACAAGATGGAGCCCAAAATGTTTATTTAATATATTATATCGTTTCAAATTTTTAATTTAAAAAAAATATATTATTTGATTGAGCAGAGTAGCGCAATATAGGCTTTTCTGGTGAGAATGTCAGATATGTTCCACAAGAAATTCACTCTCATCGGCAGCTGGGGCCGGGCTACATCGCGACATTGCTGTTTTTATGTGGTGGAGGAAACTGTGTGCGCTACGATGAACACGCGAACCATCACAGACCGACCTACCTGCAGGTTGTGTGAGTTGCACCTCCCACGCGTAGCCAGCACTGGGACTGGGAGGCCAAAATATATATATATATCAAGCTTGATTTGGTTTGGGGAACATCTCGATGTACCATTCCGATCGACACATGGCTATTTCGATAAGAAATGAGAATTTGTTCACGCAAATATGAAGCAATGAACACTCATACTGAGTCCGTGCCTCCATAACTCTGACATATATATATACGCCAGTACCAGTAATCGTATGGTCACAGATGCAATTTCGGAGGAAGTGCATTGACATGTTTCCAGAATGGCAGATCAAGAATTTCGAAGGTAGTGGGTTCGAACCCATGTTCAGACTGATACACTTCCTAACTCTCGGTGAAAGGGCTTCCTTTTTAAGGATGTCCCCGTAGCCGAGGTGGTTAGGTCGTGGATAAGATCATCACAGTCTGGGCTAGACGAGGTTGGCGCGGGTTCGAACCCCGGCATGGATGAAAATCGGGACCGGTTTTCAAGCTTGATTTGGTTTGGGGAACATCTCGATGTACCATTCCGATCGACACATGGCTATTTCGATAAGAAATGAGAATTTGTTCACGCAAATATGAAGCAATGAACACTCATACTGAGTCCGTGCCTCCATAACTCTGACATATATATATACGCCAGTACCAGTAATCGTATGGTCACAGATGCAATTTCGGAGGAAGTGCATTGACATGTTTCCAGAATGGCAGATCAAGAATTTCGAAGGTAGTGGGTTCGAACCCATGTTCAGACTGATACACTTCCTAACTCTCGGTGAAAGGGCTTCCTTTTTAAGGATGTCCCCGTAGCCGAGGTGGTTAGGTCGTGGATAAGATCATCACAGTCTGGGCTAGACGAGGTTGGCGCGGGTTCGAACCCCGGCATGGATGAAAATCGGGACCGGTTTTCAAGCTTGATTTGGTTTGGGGAACATCTCGATGTACCATTCCGATCGACACATGGCTATTTCGATAAGAAATGAGAATTTGTTCACGCAAATATGAAGCAATGAACACTCATACTGAGTCCGTGCCTCCATAACTCTGACACACATATATATATATATATATATATATATATATATATATATATATATATATATATATATATATATATATATATATTAATTATGTCAGAGCTATGGAGGCACGGACTCAGTATGAGTGTTCATTGCTTCATATATGCGTGAACAAATTCTCATTTCTTATCGAAATGGCCATGTGTCGATCGGAATGGTACATTGAGATGTTCCTCGAACCATATCAAGCTTGAAAACCGGTCCCGATTTTCACCCATGCCGGGGTTCGAACCCGCGCCAACCTCGTCTAGCCCATATATATATATATATATATATATATATATATATATATATATATATATATATAATTGGACAACTTACCCTATACACATTGGACCACAGAGGTCCCAGATGGTCATGGAAGGAGTCTCAGGTTAAGTATTAGGGATGTAATAAACAAGTTTTAACGATAATTCAGTCTATTCCCGGTGATAAATGACTGGTATATAACGATTCGAAATTTCCCGAATCACCCAACTGCTTTCGAATCGAATCGAATCGGAACGTAAGATTCGAAATCGAATCGAATCTCGAAGCTTCGTCGGGCCCTAATCCCATTGACGGAAATAAAAAATACTTCGAAAATTAAATTAAATTTCTTTTTTTAGCCAAACTGGCAACAGGGCCAACTATTTAATATGGATAAAGTTGATGGTATACGTATTGGTTTATGGAAGTCATATAATGACAAATACATGTAACAAGTTACCTCATTTATGTTGTTATATGTTATGATCATAGGCTTTTATATTCCTTTAATTTGAGCACACTGATGTGGGCCGTGCACCCACCAGGCTGACCATGGTGGGTCAGCCCTGTGTGAGAAAACTTGAGATGTGACAACAAAAGAAGCAAATTCTTCACTTGGGGCTCAAACCCAGCTTCAAATTACCTTAACCCTTTCATGACACGAACTGCGCTTTGCAGCATTAAAGATACTGTGCCAGTGCATTCTTATATATGCGAGTCTCCCATAAGGAGTCTCACATATATAAGAGAATGCAATAGCTTAAAAGGTCAAGATAAATATTATTAGGCCAATGCATTCTCTTATATATGCAAGGTATACTTGCATATATAAGAGAATGTGTTGGCACAGGGTTTTGCAAAATTTCAGGAAGCTCCAGTCATGCAATTAGGGTTAAAGGATTATTTTTCTTCTGCTCAAATGAGAAATGTCTGATGTTTCACATTTACAGTCGTATACAGCAATGCCCTAAATAATTGACTCCTTAACCACACAGCAGAATTATGGGTAATTTTTTAGGACTTAGTCGGAAATATGGCTTGTTGCTATTTATCTGAAAGCTCTCAGTGAGAGCTTTCCGATGAATGGCAAAAAGCCATATTTCTGACTAAATCCTGAAAGATTACCCATAATTCTGCTGTGGTTAAGGAGTGGATTATTTAGGGCATTAATGTACACAAAATGGCACTTTATGAGCAACTTCTGGGTGAGATCAGAGTTTTCCCCCCCTTGCACTGATTGCAAATACCAGCAGAGTTAATCAGTATTTACTGTTAACAATTGGGCTTATTTCTAAGTGTGAATAGAATTATCCCCCTGGTCACACTGTTGAGTGTAGCCTTCACATGGACATGGGCATATCCACTATTTCGAAAAGGTGGGTTCTATTTATGTGGGGGGCACAACAGCGAGGTGAGGCACATTTCCACAGAGAGGGAAAGGCTCTTAGGTGGGGATATGGGAGGGGGTATCCCCCCCAGGTTAACGTGATTCATGCACATGCCAGTTTCTTGTTGCTTACTGGGAATTGGTTGCTTCTGGACCTGCACGGTCTTTCCTCCAATAAACATGATTACATTATGACCTATCAGCTGAAACAATAATGAATCCCAATAAAACTAAACCAAGCCAGGAGGCACACCCCCCACCAATATTTTGACCTATTATGGGTATGGTACCATCTCTAATTTTGATTGCCAAAAGCATCCGAAGTGCAAATTTTTTCAAATTTTTTATGGGGAGCATATTGTGTACTCGAGCCTTTGGCACTCGGGTGTGTCACACTCATCTAGAAATTGTGGCTATGCTTATCACTTTACATGTTTAGTATATGTTGAAACCACAGATTTGTCCATTTAGTGTAATTGTAAACCCAATGAATATGTACTGGTACTGATGCGGTGGTACATGTACATGTCCCATGATATCCATCCCATGCTTATTCCCCTCCCAACAGCCACATGGAAAGAAAAACTTGAGTTATCTCCCCCCACCCTCCCAAAAAATTGTGACCCCCCCCCCCAATCAGAGCTTTCATGTCCCCTGCATCTTCTCAATGTTCATACCCGGGATCAGTCTGTTTATAATCATACACTTGGAAACATACTGAGTATATCGTAGTTTTGTCAACTCAAGTCTTGTCATTTTTCGGAAGATCTGCAGTCTTATCCCGAATGACATCACACTGTGTTATGTTAAAGATGCTAAGGCATAAAAAAATAGCTTTGTTTCCGGTAACCCTCCCCCCCCCCGCTCGCCAGACACCCCCCCCCCCCCCCCCCCCCCCCCCCCCCCCCCCGGCAAATAAAAAATTCCAAAGTTCCCATTTACAGTCTGAAAATTACCAATCTCATTCTCCCAACTTGACTTTAGTCTTCCAGTTTCTATCAGTTTAAGTTGCTGATTTCAATTCAATGAGTCATTAGCCTAATTAACTTTCAAAATGACACTCACAAAACACACCAAACCAGGATAGTGGGCTAACAAACATCCAACAACATGATTCCTCGAAAATAGGTAACCTTAACTGATGGGTATGAAATATGTTTATTAACTCAATTTGAAATGTTTGGGGGGTGTTGATTAATATGTCACCCATGTATGAAAATAGGATGAAATTTAACATTGATAATTTGTGGGGAGGTGGGAATTTTTTTAGCAGGTCAATATTGTTCACATACTCATGGGAACTCATGCTTTAATGCAACATGTTATTATGGAATAACTATTTAATTCTACATGCATGTACTAAATTATACCAATAATCAATCATATATAATAGTCCTGACTATAATTTGTAAATAAAAATTTCAATAACTAGAATAAAGTCTATATCAGTTTTATAGAGGTATTGACTTAGTATTTTTGTGTCCAATGTGGGGAAGGTAGTGGTGTGGTGAAAGCTTCCCAAAGACAAAAGATTCAAGACAGCCACTCCTATATGCGAGATTTGTACAAAGAGCAGTCTGACTCCTGTTATTGCCAGGCCATATTATAAATAAAAACTTAAATAACAGAACATAAAATAAAGTGCCTTGCAAGTTCATTACAATATTATATCTAGATTGACTATATATATACATTATTACATAGTATATCTGTATCTGCAATACATTAAGGGCTGTTATTACCTTTAGCATTATGGAATTTAAAAAAATATATATATTACCCCCCCCCCCCCCCCCTCCCTATCCTAATTTTTTGCCGACAGAGATGGATAACTCTAAAATCAAGTGGCTTTGGGTGTTAGATATTTGACAATCGGATCAAATTTCGTTGAACAAAATGTTGATAAATAAACATTTTGGGAAATTATATACTATAGTTGACTGTGCTTAGCATTATTTTTGGGCAATTAATCGTTCTGATAACTGAATCGGCATTTCAACAAAATGTTGTTGTTGGAATCTGATGATATGGGGACCATAAAATCGGATTGAGTACCTTTAATCATTTTGACTGAAAGCTTTCATCCTAGAGTAAGTTCTGATTTGGTGCTAATAACTCAGAATGCCGGGATTTTGGAAATATAAATGCTATAGCAGACCATGCAGGCCTCAAAATATGGTGCCGGACATTTGCAGAATGAGGTCCCCAGAGGATGAATTTAATGACACTACCATATGTACAGCGGGTTAGCATAAATAAATTCACTCTCTGGGGACCTCATTCTGCTTAGGCTTCATCTTCTCTGGAAACTATCTTCATTATAAAATCAACAAGTTTTTTAATTTCATTAGAAAGTTTCTTTTTCTTTTTGAGTTTATATATAGTTTCTCTATATCCCCAAATTCGCAGACGGCGCAATGAATAATCAAAGTGCCCAATGGGTGCACATTACCATATGGGAACTTAAATCTGAGTCTAGGCCTCCCATATAGCAGATGAGGCCATGCAGGTCCCCAGAGGGTGAATTTAGTCACCACATTCATCTGGGACCTCATTCTTCAAACGTCCAGCACCATATTTTCAAGACTGTCCACTATTACATTTGTGTGTATATAGCTGCAGTGGTGTAGATATAGAAGGCTGACGACTTTTCTGCATAAGATGTCTAGATCTCTCGGTCACAGACTTTAAATGCTTTTTGTTATCCATGAAGTTAAGAAACATGGAGCTTGGTTAGTTCCTGGATGGGTGATTGGTTGGTTATTCCTTACTTCTTTCTTGTTAACTGACATGTTTGTCTGAAGTTTCCTGAATCTGGCCTTGGATGTTGCAGCAATCACAACAACTCTAATTACACCAATTGCTTTTAGCCCAATGAAAGATGTTCTGCATAATGGTATCGTGTGGGGCAGGTTTGATGCCTGAGAATGTTAAATCTAAGAATTCACATATAGCTGGAGGTTTCTCAGACATTACGGACATGTTAACAATGGCTCTCAGATTGCGAGGAGGACTGGGGGCTATTACTCGATGTTTACCACGAATTCCTCCAGAATTCTATGAGAGTAAAGGGACCTATTTCCACATATCTGAGAGGTCATTCACAACCTCTGGGAATTAATGTATACAAACTGATATGTTTCCACTACCATATTTTTTAAGGTGCTAAGGCCCAGAAGAAAAATGTATCCGTCTAACCTTTTTTAACCCCTACCCTTGAGATTTTTATCCTGCAGAAAATATTTATAAAATTATTTAGAGATACAAAAGACATTGAAAAGGATGTTAAGTGTCTTCAATTCTACCGCTGGAAGCAAATTAAAAACAAACATTCACACAGTGACTGTGACAACGGGGGCAACAAATGTTACTGTTTTTAGGAGATTATGTTATTCAACTGTAATCGGTTGTGTTTTTGAGTGAAATATCTCTCTTTAATCACTTTAAACTGAATATTTCTGTATAGTAATATATTTCGGTGTTTTTAGGGATACTATGAATACAATCATGGCTTCAAAACAAATCCCATAAAATTTCTGTAGTAGTAATTCAGTGTTGTCCAGAAACCACACCTTTAATTCTTTACCCAACAGAACGGCCCTGTGCCAATGCATTCTCTTATATATGCGAGTCGACCATAGGTCGCCTCGCATATATAAGAGAATGCATTGGCTTAACACATTAAAAATTATAAAATTGTTAAAGAATGTAAGAAAAAATGGTAAAAAGTGTTAATTTTTTTAGGCCAATGCATTCTCTTATATATGCGAGTCGACCATAGGTCATAACTGTAACTATCACAATGTGGTCAAGGAGCCGGTTCCAATGATATCCATATTTGTATGGTTTTATTGAGACAGACCCAAGATAATTTAGGCTGTTGCAGCTTTATTTGGCCGTATTTGGCCGGTTTGTTGGGTAAAGGGTTAATTCTCTTTGACCTGAAGCACATGCCATTGCTGATTCTATCATCTATGTTCTATCTTTCAGAACCTGGAGATCAATGCTGTGCCATGCTGTGACTGGGCAGACCTGGATTTAATGATAAGACATCCTGCTTTACCTGCTTTAAATTCTTCATGGTTCCCTGCCATGGTTAGTAGTCTCAGTTGACCTCTGCCATGTTAATGGTTGTTTATCAGGCTATAAATGTTCTTAATGGTCTGTGAAATATTCATCAGCATGTGTGGAGTTAATGCATGTGATGTTTATCTGCCCTTCCATGGTACTTTATGGTTTTAAACAGTCATTGACCTTGGCTTTGATTAAAGTGAAACAATGGCCCAGGCCTTAATTTAGATTAGTGTAATTTTGGCACAGGTACCAGGGCAATTAATTAAACCCAGGGTTGGACTTTGAAGGATGATAAAATCTAGAAATTTAGACAAAAAAAACTGGAAATCCTAGCATTAAAGTGAAACACTCTGGTAGGGTGATCAAATTGAAATGGAGAATAATCTTGTTCAAATTAGTTGTTTTACAAATATTATATGTTAATTGACAATGCACACCCTCATTCTTAGATATTAATTAAATGCAGTGACTGTCGATGGCGAAATAATTTTCGTTAGTTTATCGCTGATAGATGTGTCCCCAATCAAGTAGTAAATATTTACAATTGAGCATAGTTCAGACGATGTCTTCTATGGAGTGGTATTGTCAATTTGCTTGACATTTTCTGCAATGTTAGTAGAATGCTACATTCCTCCAGTTGCCATAGCACCTGAATACTAACTTATCAGTTTCACATGCCCGAACAAGTACATAATATGTCTTTAACATTCCGAGAATGTTAGATTTCAGGAAAAATTTTCACTGATATATGGGAAGTTTCTATATCTCCTATAATTTTCAGAAGATAAAATGCATAATCGAGGTGCCCAATGGGTGAACATCACCGACTTCAACTGGGGAACTTTAATCTGATCCTTGGTCTCCCATAGCAGTTGAGATCTAAGCAGAATGAGGTTCACAGAGGGTGAATTTGGTGATGCCAGCCCACTGGGTGTTATAGCGTAACTAAATTAATTCTCTTGGGACCTCATTCTGCAAATGTCAGACACACTATTTCTAGGCTTGGCAGGCACCATCTGTGGGTAAGGGAAGTTGAAACTCAGCTTTGCCACATTTTGTTCCTGGAGCAAAACTTGATAACACAATTTGACATTAATAGGTCAAAGTGTTTAAATGGTTTTTAAGTGGCACAATTTTGTCTTTTCTGCTAATTTAGTAATGATATTGCTAATTTAGTAATGTTATACGTTTGTGTAAACGTCCAAACTCCATGCAGGGTTTTATCTCCTTGATGACTCGATAAGACCGCTGCCACCGGTGACATTTTACCCACATTTGGTAGACTTCCGCGATATTAATATATGTACTACTAAACGCACATGGACAACAACACACATGGCAAACATCAGTCAAATCGCGGCGAGAGCTTTCCGATGAATGGCAACAAGCCATATTTCCGACTAAATCCTGAAAAGTTACCCATAATTCTGCTGTGGTTAAGAAGTCAATTAATTAGAGCATTACTGTAGCATGTGAAAAAACATCAACAAGACTAGCGCTCCATTCTGTCAATAAGTTTTTATTGCGGAAATTGTTCTCAAATCACATTGGAACTTTGACTTTGGGGCAATCGGTTTCGCCAATTTGGCTGGAAAAACCTGTGTTAAATACAGAATACGTCGACTAATACCCAGTCAGAATGGAAGTATGATTGGTGCACTCTGATAGAGATTGGTAATTGTCATGCCCTTTTCTTGAAGTTGTGTCCCCTTGCAATTGATTGCTTTTTGCGCTTCTGGTTGGAGGTAAGCCTGACTTGGTACAAACTCTTGTTATTTTTTTGATTTTTTTTTTGAATTGGAGTGCTAAAAGGTTGGCAGAAGCAACAGAAAGTTGAAAGGAATGTCAGCTTAGGTTTGAGGTTCTACCATTTAATGTGAAAATTTATCCTTTAATATGATGAGAGAAGACATTAGTCCCTCAGATTATGGTTATTAAACACACACCACCTGTACCTATTTAATAAAGGAACAAAAATATCTCAGGTTTAATTAAGGGAGATAATCTATGGTAGATGATGGATAAAAACATATAATATCCTGGCTTATAAATGTCTAACTTTGTCTCATCTTCTGGAGCATGAAGGTTTATCCTAGATTATAAATGTCTAACTTTATGTCTTGTAGACCTACTAGAAAATGAAGGTTTATGCAATTTGTCTGGTGTATCAACCCTTCCATGACTGGAGCTTCCTGAAATTTTGTGAAAACCCTGTGCCAATGTCTTCTCTTATATATGTGAGTCTCTCAGGTTCATTTGAATAGATAAGAAATGCTAAAATACTTTCAAGGTTAAATTGGTATATAATGACTATTTTTGGGGATGTATGAGAGCACATTTACGTGTGAAATGTGTGCCAGTACGGTGAGCTTGCATCACCAAATTCATCCTCGGGGACCTCATTCTGCATGTCCTCATCTGCTATGGGAGACCTGGACTCAGAAACCCTGCCCGCGGCCCACCCTGAACATCCCTGAGCAGAATTTGTTACTTGATCCTGGTGCAATTTTCAGGCACCCTGCCTCCCATGTCAACAATATAAATAAAAAACAGACCAAAAATTGCTCTATTAACTGTTCAATTTTTAGAATATTTCTTTACTGATCGACTTATATCAGTACACTGGGTATTTAACACCTAAGCATTAGTTACAGACCATCTGTTGCCTTTCTGATCTCTGCGTGATATATTTTTACCACAGTCATGCAGTTAACAGGCTTACTAGCAACCTGTGTATGAGTCTTATACAAACACTATTTTTCTATAATCTTACACATTAAAGAAATATGTCGGCTAATTGGAGGCAAATATAAAAAGGTCCTCTTCTTTCTTGTGGCTGAGTAACGTGTGGTTATTTTGAGGTGAATCAATCAGAAAATGACTTAAGACTATCACACCACCAGAATGCGGATAGATACAGTAATGCCCTAAGTAATCAACTCCATAACTACAGCAGAATTATGGGTAACTTTTCAGGATTTAGTCGGAAATATGGCTTGTTGCCATTCATCGGAGAGCTAGCTTTCCGATGAATGGCAACAAGCCATATTTCCGACTAAATCCTGAAAAGTTACCCATAATTCTGCTGAGGTTATGGAGTCGATTACTTAGGGCATTACTGTATATCTCAAAGTTGTTTGCTGCTTTTACGATTTATTGTTTATTGATAATCTAAATCCCCAGATCTTAGTCATGTTGACACTATTCCCAGTAATTTACAGTGGATATAACCCAGTCTAGTAATAACTAGACCAAGGTTTCCTTACAGTCAACTCTAGTTGAAAGTAATGAAAATTAGGTCTAGTTTTAATAAGACTGGATAGAACCAGGGGTCGTGAAAGTTCTGATAAAGTTGGAAGGGGGGGGGGGTCCAATATTTTTGGGAAGGGTGGGAGAGATAACCTAGTTTTTTTTAGCTCAACTTTACTTGTAAAGTTTGAGCTATTACCATGGCTTGGTATCAGTCGTCTGTGTGTGCGTGTGTTCGTGCTTATGTGCTTGTGTGTGTGGAGACGTCTGTCAACAATTTCCATTAGCTTGGTCAACAAGTTCCATTAGCTTGGTCAACAATTTCCATTTGCTTGGTCCTTGTCGGATCATTATGAAATTTGTCATGGCTGTTGACATTGACATGTAGATGGGAACGAGTCATTTTGGGGTCATTCGGCAAAAAAATATGGCTGCCAGCGGCCATCTTGGATCGATGCTCTTGTTGACATTATTCCATGCCCTTTTCTGGATGTTGTGCCTCAGCCCTTGGTTGCCTCCCTGGATAATTTTCCGAGTCTACTAAACTGTATGCCAGTAGGTTATACCACACAGACAACATCATTCCATTGGACATGGATAACATACACTAACTTACCATGGGTTCATTCTATTCACTGCCTGATGCACGGATAACTCTCGTGTTTTAACCCTTTACCCAACAGAACGGCCCTGTGCCAATGCATTCTCTTATATATGCGAGTCGACCATAGGTCGCCTCGCATATATAAGAGAATGCATTGGCTTAACACATTAAAAATTATAAAATTGTTAAAGAATGTAAGAATAAATGGTAAAAAGTGTTAAAAAAAGATATTTTTTAGGCCAATGCATTCTCTTATATATGCGAGGCGACCTATGGTCGACTCGCATATATAATAGAATGCATTGGCACAGGGCATAACTGTAACTATCACAATGTGGTCAAGGAGCCGGTTCCAATGATATCCATATGTGTATGGTTCTATTGAGACAGACCGAAGATATTTTAGGCTGTTGAAGCTTTATTTGGCCGGTTTTGGCCGGTTTGTTGGGTAAAGGGTTAAACTCGTTTCACTCCCACAAACATAAATGATTTATAGAATAACAACTATGAATTGTTGAAATGGAAGTTTTTAATCTAGAAAGACATGATAACGTTATTTGCTTCAGACATTGTGCACATCATATAGAATGAATCTGTGTGATTACATGTATAATATTATGATAACAATATTATATTAATAATATAATATTGTTATCATAATATCATAATCACACAGAGGCCTGTAACACTAGATATGTATCATACAATGAAACTATTATCTTATGCAATATATATTCTTATATGTATTGATATATGATCAACCTTTTCAAAAGCCAATAGAATTGAATATCTACTTTATTAATTTGGGTAGGGTGGGCAAACATGCACTTAGAAGCTGAACATAGAATGATCACTAAAATCTTCGTTCCATTTTCAGCACACATTAGAACAATCGAGAAACCCGTGATGAATCTATCCAATAGCAATCAATGCTTCTCACTCGTGAACTTCTGTCGCCAATAGCTCAGATATGCACCATCAATTTAAACCATTTAGATCCAATATTTTATATTAACCCCTGTATCTCCGAATAATTCTTCATTGAACTTCAATAAAGTAATATACGCGACACATGATGATGCCTTCGATTCATACTGTTGATAGGGCTGATGCTTAGCAATTTACATTCAAATACATTCTCAACCGGCTCGAGAATTCAATGTTGCCAAAAATAAATTTTGTAGGAGAACTGTGAGATTTTGCTTCTAATTTCAATCCCAATGGTGATAATGCGTGTTGGTCATTCTCTCATGGGAGCCTCGCATATATAAGAGAAAACATTGGCCTAACAATATTAAGCTTGTCCTAGTAAGCCAGTGCATTCTCTTATATATGCGACGCTCCTATGGGAGATTGATATACTGTTGCAAAATAAGATCAATGAAGCCTGCAGTCCATGGAATTTTGAGTGCATCAAACAATACAAATCATAGAAACTGAAATTTCCTCAACTGTTAGGTCCAAGAAAGAGATGATTAAAGGAAAGGCAGGATAAACTTAGCAACATCTACTCATGGTAGACAATACTAACAGGAATTTATAGTATTATTTTTGATCTAAGCACATACATTCCTGATAACACAGACAATGAAAATGCCCTATTGAAAATGCCCTATCATTTCATATAATTTATAGGATAGGATAGGATAGGATAATTTATTTACAATATACACATGAATAATACAATGGAAGTAACACATAAAAGGTAATGTTGTATATTGTTGGGGGTTAGCCTAGCCCTATCGGGCTGTCTTCCTGCTACCCCCTATATCACTATAAATAATTGAATCGATGGCTTGTATATTGAATCCTTTGGGATAGTCTGACACAAGTCATATATACCACAGATACTGTACACTTATTGTGTAATTGTAATTTTGTTTCACTGATGCTTTGAATCCTGCATATATATGTTATACATTGAGATCTGAAAAAAAAATTCAAATAAAAAAAAACTCACTAAGTTACTCAAATGAATAACGCATGTTCATTTAAAAAAAATAGTATGACAATGACCCCATGACATGTGACTTTTTTCCGAGACTTGTGTTCATTCAGTCCAAACAAGCCATGACAATAAGCAATGCCGTGGGAAATGTAGTGGCAAAATTTGGAATCTAACATACAACAGCATTAAATTTGCCATGGGACATTTTTCCTAATTTCGAGGGGCGGTTCATTTCTTTATATAACGTTATGACAACAATCTCATGAGCCACACTGTCTGATACAGGTCAGTAGGTTATCCCGCATAGGGTGCATCATTCTGTCCAACATGGGGATAACATGCACTATGTTAGCATGCCTTCAATGTACACTGTCCGACACAGGGATAACATACACTAAGCTTGCCAGAATATGGCTCCCCTGTGAGATGCTATTAGCCTCCAGACATAACCCACTATCAGCATGAATACAGCCAGCCAATTATCTTCCCTTAATGCTGACATCAGCTTGATCTCGACAGACTTCTTGTAAATTTGCTCAGTTTTAAAAACTGATTTGTAATGCAACATGTCGGCAGATAAAAAGCTATCTTTTAACATGATTTTGCTATAAGTTGATTTCTGCTGACTCACACACTTTCTGTTCGATCTGTCAGCAGTCTTGTTTTTCGAAGTTGTAGCTCGTTATATGCAGTTTTACAACCTTATTGTTAAATTTTTTAATGAAGTTTAAAAAATGCTAAAATAATTCATCAGCAGATTTATTTTTGGCAATATTATGGAAGATAACATTGTGGCGATAAAACATAAGCTGCGTTTTTAAGCATGCAAAAATAATAAAATGAATGTTCAGGTATTTCTTTTTGCTTTGTGTTCTGTTATTTCAGTTTCTATTGCTGAAGCTTTAACCGATTCCTTAAATGGATTTCCCACAGGGAGCCTCGCATTTATAAAGAGAATACATTGACCTAACATTATTTACCGTGACCTTGTAAGCCAGTGCGAATTCTCTTATATATGCGAGGTTCCCTATGGGAGACTCGCATATATAAGAGAATGCACTGACTGGCACAGGGCTTTTAATGCTGCACCAGCACAGCTCCCATCATGAAAGGGTTCACATCAGCTGCTAAGTTTCACGGATTGTCCGTGAGACTCCCGGATTGCCACGGCAATTCCGCAAATACGGATAACCCCCAATTTCTCCCGAATTCCGCAAAACCCAGCATTCAAAATCCCAAAACCCTATGGGAGACTCATATATAAGAGAATGCATTGGCACAGGGTTTTCACAAAATTTCAGGAAGCTCCAGTCATGGTATGGTTAAATTAGTTCCGCATGCTGTTTAAATGTCACACTCCCTGTTAAATTTGTATTGATCGCCCATTGGATCTAATGTGTTATGCCTCGTCATTAATCCGGCGACGCCCTGATGAGGACATCCGCAGAGTTAAATATCTTTGAACAGACGTTTATATTGATTATTTATGATCATAACAGCAAGTGTGACACACTCCGTTTTCATTCCAGCATGCGGATTATCGTGGTGGATAATGTCTGCATCTGCCTGTGGAGTATTCAGCAAACACATCGAAAACGTCTTCAGGTAAGTGAACCATATTGATCTAATAACCCTCTCAATACTAAAGCATCATTGATGAGTAGTTATCCCATAGGAAATGTTCAGATCATAATGGAACTGTGTATTTGATTTCCGATGATAATCTTATCTCGGATCACCAATCACCAATGCCACAAGCTGCAACTGATCATAGGAAAGCGTGCATCTGTGTTTTACCGTTGAATATTTAACCCTTATAGGTCTTTTTTCAAAAACTTATTATCTAAACATTTCCCTCAATAAATAGGACTCCTTCTGCACTTATATTTATCTGTCGTCTTCTTTTATCACTAAATAAACATTCCTCCAAATGAATAATAGTAGACTGCTCCAATGTATACTTTTATAACTGAATGTGAGAATCCATTTAGTATAGAATGGGTTAATTGGAACTCTCATGGCTGTTCATTATGAGCTTTGAATGTTGATTTGATCCACAGCTCGATATATGCAAATGTGCATCGCTTAATTGTTATTATTATATAAACAGGAACACAGTTTTGCTGTCTGGTTGAGAGGGGTGCCCCTATCCTGCTATCCTGACCAGGAATTCTTAATAATTCATGAATTATTCAAGAATATTAACCCTTTCAGTGCCAAGTCCGATTTTTTAGAGCTCATTCCATCAATGTATCACATTATTATAATCAATCAATTTGAAAAATGATCAAGGAAATATGGGTTGATACAAAAATCGGACTTGGTACTGAAAGGGTTAAGGAATAATATTCTTGAATATATTTCTAGAATATTTAAGAATATTCTAGAATGGCACCATGAATAAACTGGAATGATGTAGAACTAGCTGATGTGCCCGACTTCGTCTGGGCTATTTAGGGATTTCTTTGTGATCGCCTCAGTGTCTGGACAAACTATTGTTCGATCAGTCCAGAAACATGTCTATATGAGCATATATGAGCAAGGTCAAGGTCACAGTCGCACGTGAAATTGGACCCGCCCATATTGTTCCCGGGATAAAATTAGGCCTACATACCAAATTTGAGTCGGGATTGGTCAAGCAGTTTTTGAGTCTATTACACAGATACATACATACGTACAGACAGAAGTTCCAAAATATATAATAGACTAGCCGATGAGGCCGACGTTGTCCGGGCTATTCAAAAACCAAATTTCAAGTCGATAGCTCTACCCAGCCCGACATTGTCCGGGCTATTCAAAAACCAAATTTCAAGTCGATAGCTCTACCCGTTTCCGAGATCTGGTCTGCGCATGCACGAAGCTGGTGTCGCACGGGCTCGGTGACCCGATAAAATTCGTATCCGGGGGCAAGATACATTCACATAGCAAATTTCAAGTCGATAGCTCCACCCGTTTCTGAGATCTCGTCTGCGCATGCACTGCACGGGCGCCGCACGGGCTCGCCAATACGACAACGACGACCACCTGGTCAAACTACACACACGTACCAAGTTTCGTCCCGATCGGTCGAGAATCGTAGATTTGTATAAATGACATACATACATACAGACAGACAGACATACAGACAGAGGTCTTCAAAATATATAGGAGACTAGCAGGTTAGCCCGCCACTGGCGGCAATCGTCCCATGGCTTTGTTCGAAAAAGCTATTGCAACAGCTTCCGAGACAGGTGTGCTGCATTTGCACCAAATTTCGTTGAAATCAGCAAGATTTACCCGATTTGACCTTGAATTGACCATTTTGAAGGTCAAGGTCAGGTCCTGCTAATGATTTGACCTGTCTAAAACGCTCCCTGGACAAAAGTAGCCCTATGTAGCAAGATTGGGCTCAATCGGTTGAGCCGTTTTCGAGTCTATAAACCCGTCCCGAGTTGACCGTTTTGCTTCCCAGATAGAATTTTTAGCAGTGTATCGAAGATAATATTTAACATAGGATTTGCCATTCAAATCGATTTATGTCGATAAAACTCATATTTTTCAAAAATTTAAGCTGAGACTTTGTGTGTCTGCGTGTAATACTTATATATTCTTAAAATGACAGAGTCCAACACGTAATTATGTTTTTGATGAAAGAAATTAAATTTTTTCGATGCTAAATTTCGAGCGATAACGTTGCGTTGAATTGTAAACAAATGCTCTTTTATAGCGACGCGTCATATACAAATGCTCATTAAATTATCACGCGATTAACCCCCGCAGTGCTGTTTTTTTTGTGACTGAGAGTGGAGAACGGGTGCTCTGAGCTTCTCCAAAACGCCGTGACGACCATTCCAGTGGGTTTTTACCGTTAGATGGGAGTTTGGTCTCGATCGGTGCAGCCGTTTTCGATTCTATAAAGGACAAATATATATACACATACAGGGAAGTCTCAAAATATATAGGAGACTAGCCGATGAGCCCGACATTTCCGGGCTATTCAAAAACCAAATTTCAAGTCGATGAGCCCGACGTTGTCCGGGCTATTCAAAAACCAAATTTCAAGTCGATAGCTCTACCCGTTTCCGAGATCTGGTCTGTGCATGCGCGAAGCTGGCATCGCACGGGCTCGGCGACCCGATAAAATTTGTATCCGGGGCAAGATACATTCACATACCAAATTTCAAGTCGATAGCTCCACCCGTTTCCGAGATCTCGTCTGTGCATGCGCGAAGCTGGCGTCGCACGGGCTCGGCGACCCGATAAAATTCGTATCCAGGGCAAGATACATTCACATACCAAATTTCAAGTCGATAGCTCCATCCGTTTCCGAGATCTCGTCTGCGCATGGGCGAAGCGGGCGCCGCACGGGCTCGCCAATACGACAACGTCCACCGCCTGGTCAAACTACACACACGTACCAAGTTTCGTCCCGATCGGTCGAGAATTGTAGATTTGTATAAATGACAGACAAACATACATACAGACAAACAGAGGTCTTCAAAATATATATGAGATAATTGAAAACTGAAATAAGAAGAAATATTGCAAATGTAGGAAAACTCTAGAATAATCCAGATTATTCAAGATTATTCTGTTTGAATTTGTTGCAAAATTTGCAAAGTAACTAAATTCCTGTTTAATTATAGGAGATATGGCACAGTTTATTCATGCTTATTCCAGTCTCTTTCTTCGCTGAAAAATTTAAGGTTATTCTTCTCTAATTTATTGCAAAGTCACAACATTCTTGTACTCTGGATAAAGAATTAAAAAATTCCACTAATTTTATATTGTTTTCTCACAATTCCTGTTTATTCCAGTTTATTCATGTTTAGTACCAGGAATAAATGTTTCACGTGAATAACGAACTTCAATAAAGCAAGAATATTCCAAAATATTCTAGAGTATTCCACTTTAATCGAGTTAACTGGAATAACAGGGAAGCAGGCTATACTCAAAGATCAGTTGCCAGCTTAATTTCCAATTGTGGAAAATTTTCTCTTGCCCTCCTCTTGAATTGAAACTTCCTACCTATATATCATCCAAGATTTTTATATTGATTAATATTAGTTATCATCACTGCAATTGTGACACAATTAGTTTTCCTTTCAACACAGGGATTATTTTATCGTTGCTGATGCCTGATTTGGTTGCTGGGAATAAATGCAGTCAACACATCTAAAGCGTCTTCAGGTGAGTGAATATTAATAATTAATCAATAGAGATTCTCGTGGATGTGCATTAGCAGTTATGAAGGTGGATTTTATTGGCTACTACCAGTAGATATAAATAAATGTGTATCACATTGTTAGTAACAGGGACACAGCTTGGGGGTTATCCAGGGTTTCTGCTAGGGGTTATATGAATGATACCCCTATAGATGCTGGAGGTGATTGCCCATTGCAAAGCTCTGTTGATCCCTATAAAGAACTGTTATTGCACATATATAGCTCTGTTGATCGTATAAAGAATAAGTGACAATAATCACCTTTGTTTAACCAAGTGTTTCCTTTCAATAGAAGGAGGTGAATGTTGTTTTATTATCGCACTCCTGCTGGGTGGATGATGTTGGTTTTATTCCCAGATTAATCATTGTCATTAATTGTCATAAAGAAACCATAGCCAAATGTACCTGAGGCATTGACAGTGGGTCTAATGGTGAAATGGAAAGGCTTGAATATTTATGACTTTCTAAATAAATAGATTATCATTACTTTTTGAGAGTATGGGAGATCATTCTCTAACCCGGGAGTCTCTCGCACAATCTTGGAGGGTTAACAGGTCTAACCCCCCCACCCGTGACTTCAATGTAGACTCTCGCACATATAAGAGAATGCGCTGGCCTTAGAATTTTTTATCAATTTTTCTTACATTCTTTAAAGACATATTATTGACTTGTTCGGGTACGTGAAACTGATAAATTAGTACTCAGGCGCTATGCCAACTGGGGGAATGTAGCATTCTACTAACATCACCCAAGATCTCAAAGAAATCGACCATACAACTCCATAGAAAGCACCATCTGAACTACGCTCAAATGTAAATATTTACATCTCGATTCGGGATGCAACAATCGGCGATAAACTAACGCAAATGATTTCGCCATCGATACGCATTGCATTTAATACATATATAAGACTGACGGTGCGTGTTGTAAATTTGGATTAATATTCATAAAAATAACTACTTTGAATGAGATTATTCTCCATTTCTATTTGATCACCCAACCGGATCGAGTGTTTCACATCACTTTAACAATTTTTATCATTTTCTATACTTTTTCTTTCATTCTTTAACAATTTTTATCATTTTTTCTTATATTCTTTAACAATTTTATCATTTTTTATAATTTGTTTCTTACATTCTTTAACATTTTTTTATCATTCATTATCATTATTTCTTACATTCTTTAACAATTTTTTATCATTTTTTTCATTTTTTCTTACATTCTTTAACAATTATAAAAAATAATATAAAATTTGTTAGGCCAATGCATTCTCTTATATATGTGAGGCAACCTATGGTCGACTCGCATATATAAGAGAATGCATTGTCACAGGGTTTTTTCGCAACTATTCAGAATGGCTTGAATTTTTATGACTTTCTAAGTAAATAGATTATCATTACTTTTCGAAAGTATGTGAGATCATTCTCTAATCCGGGAGTCTCCTGCTCAATCTTGGAGGGTTAGCAGCAAGTCTGAGTTTAGTGTGCCTGTCATTTGCAGAATGAGGTCCCCAGAGGGTGAATTTAGTGACGCTATCCCTCATTGCGGTCTAGAATCACTAAATTCACCCTCTAGGGACCTAATTCTGCTTTATATAGACCTCATTTTCTCTGTAAAGTTTCTTTATTATCAAATTGCTATAGAAACTTCTTCACATAGATTATATTTCTTTTTTAGTTTAGTATCTCTATATCCTCAAATTGGCAGACAACACATTGCATAATCTAGGTTTCCAATGGGTGTACGTACATCACAATATTCACCATTTGGGAACTTCAATCTGAGTCTATGTCTCCCATAGCATATGAGGCCCAGGGACGTGACTAGAGGGTCTCCGTTGGGGGGGGGGGTGTCCACCTTGGAAATTCCAACTGCACCCCCCCCCCTTGAATCAGATTGTGACCAAACACAAGTTTTGCATAATTCCATTTGCACCTTAGTGCTCTCAGGCCTAATATCCTATATATTCATAAACCATGGTTCTAAATTCCCAGTATGAGAACATTCAGATATTTTAACCTGAAAAATTGCATAAATCCTAACATCTAGTGGTCTAACTCCAGACAAATGCACACGGCTACGGGCAAGAGACCAGGATACACCGGGCTGACCATGGTTGTTCCGCCCGGTGTGAGAAAATTTTGAAAACTATACAAGAAAATTGCAAATCCTATAGCATCTAGATTCACCTCAACTGAAATTTTCCTATAGTGTTGGAAATTTCAAACCTAATACTCCCCCTCAGGTTGGAAAATTCTCCAACTGATGACCATTTCAGTCCACAAGTTTGACCAAATGTAGTAAAATATTGTTTTGTTAAACTAATTAGCAGTTTTGTATTGGCCACAGGGACAATGACACACCGGGCCGACTATGGTTCGGCCCGGTGTGCGAAAATTTTGAAATCTGAACAAGAAAATCGCAAAATCCTACCATCTAGACTAGCATCAAGCCTTCCTAGAGTTGGAAATTTCAAACCTGACATCCCCACTTAGGTTGGAAAATTTCCAACTGATGACAATTCCAATGACAATGCTGACAATATTGTTTTCTTAAATTAACTAGCAGTTTTTGACTGGCCACGGGGAGGGACCAGGACACAAGCTTTCCAAGTGTTGGAATTTTTCCAACCTGTCACCCCCCCCCTAAGGTTGGAAAATTTCCAACTGATGACAATTTCATTCCAAAATTTTGACCAAAAATAGGAAAATATGCAAATTTTTGTCCAAAAAACAATTAATTCCCCCCAATAAATTGTTTGAAAATCAAACTACAAGAACATTTTCAACCTATTGTGAAATTTCCAACTAATGTTTTGGCAGGTATGAAATTTCCAACTGTTGAAAATTTTGACCAAAGTTGGGGGGGGTGTCCATTGGGGGGGGGGGGTGGGGGTGAGACACCCCCCAAACCCCCCCTGTCACCACGTCTCTGATGAGGCCATGCAAAATGAGGTCCCTAGAGGGTCAATTTGGTGATGCTAGCCCATTGTGCAGGATAGCATTGCGAAACTTACCCTCTGGGGTCCTCATTCTGCAAATGACAGGCACACTAAACTCAGGCTTGGTTAACAGGTCTGATCCCACCCGATTTGACTGACTTGACTATAGAAATGAGCTATGTCTGTCCGTCCATCTCTTTTCCATCCATCCTTCTGTGTTTCGATCCATCTGTCAAGCAATCCAACTCAAATGTATGTTGTCCGGATGATAACTTGAACAATATTTGACAGACACTTGGTATATGGTCACGGCTTAGTTAGTATTTGGGTCCAGTCTGAATACCGGGTGAAGTTCTAATATAGTATTTTTTAAATTGATATATATGCCTGTTTTATAAATTTTTTATGTTATGCGAGTGTTTAAATTTTTGCTTCCAATTAGCTTCCTGATATAAAAATAATGAATCATGACATGAAATTGATGTTGCTATGTATATTTAAACCAGCTTGCTGAAATTCAATTATAATTATTTTAGATGCGAAACCTAAGCAATTTTATTGGTATTCATTGTTCTACTCTGACATGCCAATATCCCCAATAGATATTGAAATAAGGTTCCATGTATGCAGCTCATATTAGGCATCCCATACAAGATTGCCATAGATCAATAATGGCTCTAATTTGTTCTTTAATTTTTTATGTATTCACATTTCGAATGAACTAAATTGCATAAGGTCACATTTAAGGGTAAATATTTGATGTGAAAAGGTTGATCTTTGTTTTTGCAATACTGTTGCCGGCAGTATGCATACAAACTTTAAAACACTATGTGACAATAAGATGATTGGATGAATTTTCAATATAGACTTTTGACCCTTTCATGACGGGAGCTGCGCTAGTGCAATGCCAAGGACCCTGTGCCAATGCATTCTCACATATGGCACATTCTCAGCTAAATGGGCCCAATACGCAAGTTCGTGTCGCTGTTGATTTTCGAAAATAAAACGGGTGACATATTTGACATACTATCCTAAGTTTTACAACATACAATGATATCAAATGAATAAATATCACTACTGGCTCAAAACTCCTCTTCCCGCATACGGCACGTGCAAATAGATGATAATATGCTCGAATCTATATTCAGACATACTTCAAACCAGCTAGAATATTTGTTTATTGCATGGCGTCTATATATATGCAATGTGAATGCATATCAACATACTATTTTATCAAATCTGAAGCTTTTATGAATTTTAATAATAGCATCACGCTATTAGTGATCTATATAAATAATAATATGAAATAATAGATAATTTAATTATCATATAATCATTCATGAATTTCATGTTTTGAATTTTGAAAATGCCGATCGAGTCAGCTCGCGCTTACTAGTATGTATGAATACCACCTCTAGAGGCCTATCCAGTCAAGAAGATATTAGTCATGAAATTCGTTACCGCATAAGACAACCGCGGCCGTGAAGTGCACTACCGCGTGTAACCGCGGTCGCTACCACATGTCACCATGGTCATGATGTGCGCTACCGCAGGTCACAGCGGTACCAAAAACTCAACAGCGACCATGCGGTAGTCTGCGGTATTTCGCGGTTTCAGTACCGCGGTTAACCGCATGACCACGGTATTGCACCGCGGTCATACCGCATGTCAACATCGTTAAGGAGGGTCGATTAATTAGAGCATATATAGCTTTATCAGCGGCAGTTGGTCTATTGGCCTAAATGCGCCCAATATGATGGGTAGCTTGTTGTACTCCCAGAAGAAAGACTTTCGGAGATTCGTAGATCTGTCAATCCTACAGAACGAACAATACTGATGGGCGATTTATAGTATTTTATACACCGCTAACTATATAACACATGTTTACAAAGAGATAGACCATCCTTAACAGCAATACCCACCGCGAAGGCCATCCGTGCCTTTAAATTGCATGTGATGACTGGGGGAATGGGATGGTGGCATGAATTGCAAACTGCACTCTTAATTTCAATAATTTGATCATCAACATCAGGTCGGTCAGCCAAAAAGTATGACATACAGGACAAGTGACATGTGATATACTGTTTTGAACTCATGATATGTGACACACCATCACAATTGACCAAATATATTCTCTTATATATATATGCTTTATATATAAAAAATATAGGTAGTCAATCGTGACAGCGTGACACAATCGTATTTTTTTTCTCAACATATATATCATAAGTTCAAAGCAGTATCTCACATGTGATCCGTATAGTTTTGGAATGCTCGTCAGCTCCAATAGCCTTCATGCCTGCCACGCCCGGAGTTGTTTATCAGGAAATGCTTGTTGGTTGTTTCTTGGGAAGATGTATATACACACGTTATGTGTACTAGTCGATTGTGATCACTTGGTTTCATATTAAAGAGCACGGCTGATGTGTGTGTCAATGAACAATCATGGAACTGACTTCACAACGTTCATATAAATCATGTCGAGACCTCCCACGCCTAAGTTATTACCACGCAGACGTCAGATTTAGCCTATATAAACCAACGTTGAGCATATAAGTAGCACCTACCCACTACAGTCACTGCATGCTTAATTGTTAATTGCATGCATATTTACCAGAATTAAACTATTACATTTGACATGATATGGAATAAAATTGATTTCCTTGATGCCAAATGAGTATTTTATGTTTAATGTTTTGCTTGTGAGCACTTTAGGTATGAAGCGACGGAATACGTTACCACTATCAACGAGACGCATGCTAATAGTAAAATCTAGATTTCAATCGACAGCCATCGCAGATAATATACTTCCAAATACATTAGTTTATAATAACATATAATCATATATCATTTCGCACATGCATGACCACCACAATACATGTTTGCTTAATTTAGCCTTGGCAACCTATTATGCCCCATAATTACCCACTGTGGTTCCCATGGTGACGAATGCGCAATTTCCAAAGATTGAGAAGAGAACGAATTAGAGCACTATTTTTGTGATCTGGGACGAGTTTCAGATCATTATAATACTTTGCAAATCCGAATGCAATCTCTTGGTGTTATACATAATGACGTTTACATAGTCGGCAGTGGTAATGTATTCTGTCGCATGGGAAATTGGAGGCCCATATTTCCATCTGTTGTATGTCAGGGGATAATTTGTTAAAACGTCCGGCAATAGAGATTTCGATTATATGGATACCCAACTTCAAGAAACTAACCGAATTGGCTCTCACGGTTAACTTTGATTTTTCGATGAAACATCATGTCCATTGGGCCCACTTAGCTGAGAATGTGCCATATACAAGAGAATGCACTGGCTTACAAGGTCAAGGTAAATATTGTTAGGTCAATGTATTCTCTTATATATGCGAAGCTCCCTATTTATCAATTTTTCTTACATTCTTTAACAATTTTAATCATTTTTTTTCATTTTTTCTTACATTCTTTAACAATTATAAAAAATAATATAAAATTTGTTTGGCCAATGCGTTCTCTTACATATGGGAGGCGACCTATGGTTGACTCGAATATATATGAGAATGCATTGGCACAGGGTTTTCGCAACAATTCAGGAAACTCCCATCATGAAAGGGTTAAAATTGATATTTGCCTGATTTATTATCTTCGGTGTTCTCCCATGTTCAAATTTTTGCTTCCAATTTTCTTCCAAAAAATCATGATTCATGACGTGAAATCAATGTTGCTATCATGCTATGTATATTTAAATTAGCTGCTGAAATTCAATTCCAGTGATTTAAGATGAGGGACAAAAGCAATTTTATCGTCATTCATCGTTCTTCTCTGACGTGCCAATAAATAATGAAATAAGGTTAGATATTGTCATAAATCAATAATGGCTCTAATTTGTTCTTTGAATTTTTTTGTCATCTCATTTTGAATTGCATAAAAAGTCGTCCAGAGGTCATATTTTAGGGTGAAAAATTGGTACTGAAAGGGTTAAATATCTACATTGTGGGCTGATTTCAAATTGTGGTGTCCATCCCAGAATGCAATTTTTCATCTCTGTTATGTTAAGTATACTGTGCTTATAAAGTATCCCATGTGTCTGGGATAAAATAAGGTTTCAGCTCCACAAGAAAAATTAGACATATTGTCCATTGTGATTTTGTGAGATTTCATCAATGTTCCTATGGATTGGATGTTGCTGTTATTTTTCAGAAAATATGGAATTCCACTCACACATATAGGCACCACCAGCATTTAGTAAATTGGATATGCCTGTTAACATGACTTTTTAAGTCATTGATGTGCTACCAACAATGCTCAGTAATGTACTGACTTGACACTTTATGGTGAAATTTGCATCCCACAGCCCCGTATTGTAGCTGTGGTGGGTAGGAGCATCTGTCTGTCCATTGGTTTTTGGTTTCCGGTTAACAACATTAGACAGTCTCAACTGAATGGAATGAAATTTGTTGTGTGTGTTTACTAGCATAAAATACAGGACAGAGGTTCAAATGTGGGCTCCGCTCGTTAATTTTCACCAGCGTCATGACCTTTTTGTTGGAATTTGCACTATATTTTAGTTTCCGGATAATTTTAGTAAGTCTGAACTGAATGAAATGAAATTTGGTATGTGAGTTTTCTGGCCCAAAATACAGGTCATGTTGGAATTTGGGTTCCACCTGCCAATTTTTACCAGAGTTATGGCCCTTTGTTGGAATTACTCCGGGCATATTTTGCCAAGCCCTAGCGATGCTCTTGTTAAAATTAATATATCGTCGCATCAGTGCTAAAATGTCTTAACCCACATTTTCAACCACATATTTTTTCTGTTTACTCCCTCGTTTTCTTTTAAAAAGCAATAACTTGTTTGGAGATACGTGGACAACCTGAAGCATCCGATTGGCTGCTTTTGGACATACGACCTTATAGCACGAATAATTGTGAAGATCGCTGGAGATACGACATTTGTGTCACTGGTTTGTGAGAATATTTGCCATCCAATGCAAAAACAGTTTGGCCCATCGGATTGGATTTTTTCTCACGATTCGAATGATATCAAATGCTCATTTCTCGCCAAAATGGAGTTACAACCTTATAGCACTGATGCGACGATATGTCTGATTCATTATCTTCGGTGTTCTCCCATGTTCATATTTTTGCTTCCAATTTGCTTCCTAAAAATCATGAATCATGACGTGAAATCGATGTTGCTATCATGCTATGTATATTTAAATTAGCTGCTGAAATTCAATTCCAATGATTTCGAATGAGGAATTTTTACCCAAGCAATTTTAACACAAATTATTGGCATTCATTATTCTGGTCTGAGGTGCCAATAAATATTGAAATGAGGTTCCATGTATGCAGCTCATTCCAATAGGATCACCAAGAAATTAACATAAATCAATAATGAGTCTAATTTGTTCCTTAAATTTTGATGTCATCTCGTTTCCCCAGACATTAAGGTACCTTACAAAGCAGAATTAGACCTTCTCTCTACATGAAACCGAACATTGATCATATCTCTCTGTGGACCTAATGTCTCTGTGACCTCTGATACAAGCTTTGAAATAGTGTGTCTGTTATTTGCAGAATGAGGTCCCCAGAAGGTGAATTTAGTGACGCTACTCCACACTGTGGGCTTGCATCACTAAGTTCACCATCTGGGGACCTCATTCTACTTTGGCCTCATCTTATGGGAAGTAGCTAAGGGCTCAAATTAACATTGGTTTTAGCTACTTTTTCCCCTTGTGTTCAGTTTCTATATCCCCTAATTTGCAGAAGATAAAATGCATAATCGAGGTGACTAATGGGTGAACATCACCAATTTCAACTGAGGAACTTCTATCTGATTCTAGGTCTCCCATAGCAGTTGTCAGGCCTAAGCAGAATGAGGGTCCCAGAGGATAAATAATTAAATATGGTGATACCAGCCTTCTGTGTGAGATGGCATCACTAATTCACCCTCAAGGCTTGGCCCTGATAATTTTCCATTTAACCTGAATGGATGAACTTTCCCCAAGGTACATTGAAGAATAGCACACCTGTCCGCATTGATTACAGATCCAATTACGCCTTTAAAATCACAGCCACTGTGAGGTGACATTCTGTTGAAATTTACCCCGCTTTTATAAAGGCCTTCACACTAGGTTGTATCAAAGTCATTAGATCGTCTATAGTAAAGCTTTTTCATTGATTAGGGTATTGGATTGAATTAATAACCTCATGCATTCAAAACACAGACCAATAGAGGAACACTATCAATCCCATTTATGTTTGCCTTCCAAGCCTTGAAATAGTGTGTCTGTCATTTGCAGAATGAGGTCCCCAGAGGGTGAATTTAGTGATGCTACCCCGCATAGCAGGCTAGCATCACCAAATTCACCCTCTGATGACCTCATTCTACTTACACCTCAGCAGAATGAGGTTCCCAGAGGGTGAATTTGGTGATGCTAGCCCGCTATGCGGGGTAGCATCACTAAATTCACCCTCTGGGGACCGCATTCTGCAAATGACAGACACACTATTTCAAGCTTGTTGCCTTCATATTTTATGCTTTGGAATTCTTGAAGTTTTTCAATGCTGGCAGTGTTTGGACAACATTCAGGACATAAAACAACTGTTTGTTTATCTGGTATGTGGAGTATTTCTATGGGACATCATTTTGGAATATGTTAAATGCGGTAAGTCACTTAGTGGACCTAAATTGTGGATCTGACTATTCCTAATTTGGCAAGTGCAATAAATGATAATTATACACATAAATTTTTCGCAACATGCATAATTTTGTCTGAGCTTGTATTCCTTGCATTTTGCTTTTTTAAATACAAATATATTAATCTATACAGTAATGCCCGTAGTATATGACCAAAGATTTATGGAAAATTTTCAGGATTTAGTCGGAAATATGGCTTTTTGCCATTCATCGGAAAGCTCTCACCGAGAGCATTCCGATGAATGGCAACAAGCCATATTTCTCTTTCTAAATCCTGAAAAATTTCCCATAATTCTGCTGTGGTTTTGGGGTCGATTATTTAGGACATTACTGTATCTCCCCTAAACACCCTTTCTACACTAAATACTCATTGACGAGTAACTCCCTTAAGAAATGTTCAGATTGTAAGTTAACAAATGACCAGAGTTGCAACATTTCCATTGAAGAATATGAATCCTTCAGCACTTGTGTTCAATTTTTTATCTTATTTCTGTCATCTGCTCATTTTCCTGAACACCCATCCAATTGTACGATAGAGACCATTCCAATATTTACTTTTATAGCTGGGTGGGAAAATCCATTTAGAATAGAAAGGGTTAATGTAGCCCGATTGTACTGCTGGGGGGGGGGGGGGGCAGGGGTACAGCTATTTTCTAATTAATCCTTTACCCAACAGTAATATGAGTATCGTCATTACCTTCACCCAATACTGATAGGAGAGAACGTCGCCACCCCAGCCAACAGAACTTTCTGGTGACGTTAATGTTATTTAAACAAAATTGTATTATTACTGAATTTTATGGTCGCTCTTGTGTTAATTATGAAATTATGTTTATCTGCATGGATGGGAGTAATTTTTTTTTCGGAGTTGCGAATCCCCCTCCCCCTAGTATAATGAATATTTATTATGTTTTATATTTATATGTTATAACAATAAATGTAATAAACAAACAATAGGTAAGTTTTTTTGCATTAAAATTTATATTAAAAATAAAAGCAATTTGTTGTGATACAATGCGATATTTTTGTTGTAAACCATGACTGGGAAAAAACGCAAAACTCTGGGCTCTGTGGATGCTATGCGACAGGGCTTTCTAGGGCTTACTGGATGCTATGCGGTAGGGCACTCTGGGGCTCTCTGAATGCTAAAGGGTTGATAGTCAACCACAGTCAAGTGGTATCACCATGAATGCTAGCTGTTGACATGCGGTATTCGTCAGTAGTCTTGCTGCAGTAATAGTTTTTAACTGCGATAACCCAGTAAATAACCACCTTGTTAATTTGTTTGCAACCACAATAATGGCAAATTCAATCTAGAAATTTGAAACATGTCAGCTTTCAACCGGCTCCATTTTCAATCGCCAAGTTTTTAATTCACAAATACCATATCTACACCATCAGGGGTATCTTTATTTTCAAGTTAACTTAACACATGGTATTTCAATTAAATTGTTTATGGTTTATCCAACATAGGAAGTTGGTCAAGGACTGACATTGCAATTGCATCAACAATGCAGCTCATGCCATGCCAGAAATAAACACATGTTCTGGTGTGGTTACATTGCTGACATTAAATTTTTTTTAATTCATATATAAAACATTGCATGAAGATATGGTCTGACCTGGATTTTGAGGTGGTACTGTGGTCGGCGGCAGTATAATTGACAGCGGTTGATCACATGAATGCGATTGAGTACCGTGGTATAGTCGCACCTCTAGTTTTAGTTTTTTTACCAGACTAAATTAATACACAAGGAACCAAACTACTCTATCAGTTCAATATTGAAATTAGCTGATTTATTTTATGATTTAAGTGAGCTAAACACATTCACTCCAAGTTAGGTGTATTTCCACATTGACCACCCAATATGCTATAATTGCTTCTCTTGATTCTATGCCTGACATGTATTCAGCCAGTGTACGAACCATTTCCACTCGTAATTGATGGTTCCATCACCCCATCGACCAATATATGAACATCAATGAAGAGACGCCTCAATGTCGAGACCTCCCGGAAAAGGACAATTACGGACGTAGAATACCAATGGACAATATAGACTCATTAAGCCTGTCTGCTTACACAGCACGATTACTGCAATATTGATTATTGATCAACACTGATTAGACGTCGTTGTCGCCCCTTGTCGTCTTCACTCTGCTCGATTGCAATAGCTCTTGTAAAATTGTGATTATTATATGATACATATGACCCTGTGATATAAAGCTTCGTCATGTGTACATAATAGTCCACAGGATCACCTACTTAACAAGCGATTAAATTATCTAGGCAAATGTTGGGATATAACAGAAATAAGCCGAATGCATCTGAATCATTTGCTGAAGAGAATTTTGGGATCATGCAGTGGTAGATATACTGACATCAACTGCTAGTGTTGGCCTCTTTCATCAAAAAGTAATTGCGAGACGAGGGCCGCATGTGCGTGGAACAAACATTGATTTGATTATGTATATATAAATAAAGAATCATATTGTTTAATACATTTGAGTCTGAATGACAACCATTAGATTCCCTGAAAGGTTCCCACAATGTGTATGCATTATGTAAAACACGTTGAAACTAAATTCAAGCATTGTTTACGCACGCTATGCTCTGCCCCGGTTAGTGCAGGGGCGTAGGAACCGGGGGGGGGGCAAGGGGGGTATTTACCCCCCCCCCCCCCCCCAATATTTTCCAAAGGTTAGTAAAAATATTTGGCAAACTAATGAAGTATCGCCGACGATCGCGGCAATGCACACCCCCACGATACATACCCACACCATACATACCTCCATGATACATACCCACACATACATACCCAAACGATACATACCGGTACTTATAATACATACCACCACTATACATACCCACGCTATACATACCCACACTATACATACCCACATTATACATATCCACACTATACATACCCACACTATACATACCCACACTATACATACTCACACAATACATACCACCACTATAATACATAACCACGCTTAATACATACCCAGGATACATACCCCCACGATACATACCCACTATACATACCCACTATACATACCCACGATACATACCCACACTATTCATACCCACACGATAAATACCCCACGATACATACCCATGGTGATGTGTGTATCCATGTAGTCTACTTTCTCATGCATGGTTGTTTGTGACATATTTACTTTCTGAATATCTGATCCCAGTTATGGGAGTAATTTCACATCATTAATGACCAGATAATAACACAACCTGAATTCCAATATACCTATTTGTTCATTACACTTTCAATCGGCCTACCATTTTATGAAATTACAATTGATAAATGATAAGAATGTTGATCTAATCTATAATAATGTAGTGGGTGGGAAAACAATGTCAGATGGGTCAGAAGCCACCAGAGAGCCACTTTAAGCTTCCAATGTCAGAAAAAAAGGACCCCCGGACCCCCCCCCCCCTTCGAGAGGGGGCGACCCCCTCTTGTGTTCTCCCTCACCGATGCCTTGGCGTCGGGTCATCGCTTTGCGATGAATGGTTATACCCCCCCAATAAAATTTGCTTGCTACGCCCCTGGGTTAGTGACTCCATTTGGGTCATATCAGCATTTTGTTTTGATTGTCACACAGCGAGTAGGACAATTTACACCCATGATTGATCCTAATCCTATGGTTTTGACACGTGCTTTCTGGTTCGCATGCAGTTCAGCTGAACTATATATACTCGAAAAGCATGTGTCAAAACTACAGGATTAAGACCAATGATGGGCGTGAATTTTGACAGTCAAAACTAAACACCAATATGATCCGAATATGGTCGCTACAGGGGCATAACGAAGCATGTGTCAAGAGTGCCTCACTGTGGGCCAATGTGTGTGCCCCTCCCCCTATTATGAACCAGACAACTTTTCCCAATATACAGTAATGCCCTAAATAATTGACTCCTTAACCACAGCAGAATTATGGGTTATCTTTCGGGATTTAGTCGGAAATATGGCTTGTTGCCATTCATTGGAAAGCTCTCAGTGACAAGCAACAAGCCATATTTCCGACTAAATCTTGAAAGATTACCCATAATTCTGCTGTGGTTAATAAGTCGATTATTTAGGGTATTACTGTATTTTTATTAAATTCCTAAACCGGTAGCAGTAGGGTTAAATAATCTGCAAAACATTTCTCAATTGAGTGGTGGTGGGCAGGCTGCAATTTCTCACTCCATTTTATGCTAATCACATTTTAATGGTAATATATCATATTCGAGAAGATTATTCATTGAATGGCACTGTCTAGCCATTTCTTTTTTACTTGAGAAAGCATCACAAATGGCCATAAATTACCCCCTAATACCAGGCTGTTTGCAGACTTTCGATTTGTCATGGATTTCTTGACAAAGCCTGCTCGTGTCTGAGACCCGTGGCTGTGCCTCTCGCTCCCACAAAACACAATACTCATTTTATCAGACCATTATTTCCCTCTCATAAACCGTGCTACAATATTTCCACGTCCTACAAAGAAGCCTGTCATAAATGACTGTGTTCTCGAGAAATTCTTTGATAAATTTAATCCATGCATATATTAGACGTTACAAGTTTCAATTATTTTCTCAGACACAGCCGTCCAGCCTCTCTCTTTGTTTTCTGCGGAGCTTAATCAGGTTTAGTTCATGAGACAACATCGAGGGGGGAAAAATCACATGGACGATTTAGTTTTATTTGTGTTTGAACGTTGCTCAGATGTGGATTGAGAGTTGCACACAACCGTGTCTATGTTAATATGTACATGTCATACTCTTATTCTGAATGAATCTGATCGGAAATTTAACAATTATTTGGTAAGCATTACAATTTCAGCCTCATTTTTCTTTCATACCTTCAATCTTTCAAAAATGTTTCACACTGCTAGAGTTGCCTTGTAGCACAACCCGTACACTGACCAACATTGAACACTTGGAAATTGGCATGCTATACCAAAAATCAGGGAACGATTTTAACAATAGGATGGTGCTCAAAGGAAATTTAACAATTTATTTGCTAAGTAGTACATACAATTCAGCCTCACTTTTTTTTAAACCTTTCATGACGGAAGCTGCGCTGTTGTAGCATTAAAAATCCTGTGCCAGTGCATTCTCTTATATATGTGAGTTTCCCATAGGGAGGGAGCCTCGCATATATAAGAGAATGCACTGGGTTACAAGGTCAAGGTAAATATTGTTAGGTCAATGTATTCTCTTATATATGTGAGGCTCACTAAGGGAGCAAAGTCACAATATTGTTGTTTATTCTAGATAAAGTGTTCGTAAATATCACTGATTTTACATTGTTTTCTCACAAGTCTTGTTTATTCCAGTTTATTTAAACAAAAGCAAGGATTTTCTCGAGAATTCCACTTTAATCATGGTAATTGTAATAACAGGAAAGCATGACAGCTGTGTCTCTCACTCCCACTGAACACAATACTGATTTTTCTTGAATTTTATCAGTCCATTATTCCCAGTCCATTATTCCCAGTCATAAACCATGCTACACTATTTCCACATCTTACAATGAAACCTGTCAAATCCGACTGCTGTTCTCAAGGAAATCTTTGATAAATTTCATTAGGAGTATTAATCCATGCATATATTAGATGTTACAAGATTCAATTAATTTCTCAAACACAGCCGTCTGCCTTCTCTCTTTGTTTTCTGTGGAGCTTAATCAGGTTTAGTTCATAAGACAACATAGAGTGGGAAAAAAATCATGTGGACGATTTAGTTTTATTTAGTTTGAACATAGCTCAGATTTGGACTGAGGCTTGCACACAACCGTGTCTATGAACATGTGATACTCTGAATGAATCTGATCAGAAACACACAACTTGTGCCTTGTGTGTTGCATTGAACTGCACAATTTCACAACCACAACTGATTCTTTCCTCTAGGCTGGCCCCTGGTTGAGCAGTACATGATAGTCATAGCCATATGGGCCAGCGGGCTGGGAGGGCTGCAGGCTCTCCCCAAATGTTTTGAAAGCTCAAAATTTGAGCAATTTTTGGGCAAATTGGAGATATTTCAGTCAAATGATAGCAAATTGAATTACATTTCAAATAGCACATTACAGTGCTTTTCACATCTCTGCCCGAATTATACATATTTAAGGTTAATTTGAATCTATTTTGTTACATGTATGTGTATATACAAGGTATATTCTACACTAACCTGTTATGCAACCATGAGTTTATCTTGTAAAGAAATTCGGGCAAAAAAATAAGCCCCCCCCCCCATAAAAATTTGGGCACCCATACGGCTATCATGATAGTTGCACTGATGACTAAATTTTCCCACAGATACAAGTGCACATCAAACCTTTCGGCCATGCCTTGTATGTTGCATTGAACTGCACAATTTCACCACCTCAACCTACCTGGCCAAATGTCACACTTTCAATTAGACAGGTAAATAAGGCAGGGTTGTGTAATAATTGCTGACAGTGATCTACCTCTAATTGAAACCTTAGCATACCTACCAGGTGGGATTGGAGTTATTTGTGGCACTTAGCTGGTACCAGTATATTTTTATTAGAAAGTTAACAAGCTAATTAAAAGGAATCCCAGGTGGGCCTAACTCACAGGTGGAGGGGTTATATTGCAGTTCTGTGCACAAACTCTCTAAAATGAATTTGTATCAAGAGGCTGTTATGACCTCTATCAATCAGTTCAAAGCAATCAAGTCCTGCAATCTTAACAGAATCAAGGGATAAAAAAGCAGATTTGGGACTTTTGAGCACAATATCATTCCAATTTCCCCCGTCAAGTGAATTTTGGGCTGAAATTTCTTAGAATATGCCGCCAACCTCCCCCATGCTAGGTTTATTTCCATTATTATACCCCCTGTAATGAATTATGGGGGGGGGGGGGGGGGGTATATAGGAATCAGCTTGTCTGTTCGTCTGTCCGTCCATAATCGCAACTGTGTCAGAGTTTTTATTCCTACATTTTTCATTCAATTGTTTTGAAGCTTGGCACAGTTATTCAGTACCATGGGAAACTGAACCTTCAATTATTTTCAGAGGTCTATCTGACTTTTTTTGTGTGGAGTTATCCCCCTTTTTCGACTTAATTTTTTTTCGTAACATTAAAAATTGACTGACTGCCATGGGGGGTATCCTTAGTCCCATGAGGACAGCTCACCTCTGGTTGTTCCAGAAATGTTTCTCTTAGTAGTGTGATATGCCCGTTATTTCATAATGTGATTCGGGCAATGAGAAATAAGTCAGACTAAAAATAAGAAGAAAAAAATAATAATCTTCAAAAATAAGTATTCTCGTCATTTCATACTATAATAACTCAAATCAGATCAAATAAGTAAAAAAAAAACATCACAGGTGGGTGGAAGATACCCAGAGTGGGGGGGGGGGGGGGGGGGGGGTTATGATTCACTGGTACTTTAATTTGAGCTTGATCCTTATAAATTCCTTAAAATGCTTGTTTATTAGCACAAGTTTATTTTTACAAGATTTATGGCTGAGTACCATGCACTCAGTGTACCACTGACTAAAAATCATCCATGCCCTGGGGTGATTTTCCATCCCTGTTAACTACAATCAATTCAAGATTTCATTGGAGGCATTCATGATCTGTGCAGGAACCACATGTTTTGCTTACAATAGGTGTAAATGAAGATTCATATAGAATGCATTATCACATTTTTTATGTAAAAAATCACTACATTCTGCCTGTTTTCACTGTCCCTGTACAACCTTAGACACCTGTTTTCTGTATTATGAGTATCACATTTGGTAGTCATGCAGTAATCACCTTCATCATTCCATGAAAAAAGCATGAAGCAGAAGACAGAACACTTATCAAAGCAAAGCTTGCATGTGGCAGACAATAATGAGATATCCAGCCATCTTGCATGAAGGGATAGATGGAGTTTATCAAATTACAATCCTCACTGAATAACCAGTACATGATCCACACTTGTTGAATGCTGTTAATAGTATATTCTTTAGTGAATTACAGTAATGCTCTAAATAATCCACTCCTTAACCACAGCAGAATTATAGGTAATTTTTAGGCTTGTTTGCCATTCATCGGAAAGCTCTCAGTGAGCTTTCCGATGAATGGCAACAAGCCATATTTCCGACTAAATCCTGAAATTACCCATAATTCTGCTGTGGTTGAGGAGTCGATTATTTAGGGCATTACTGTAGCTCAAACTTTTTAAAGATGGTCTATCTCTTCTGGCACCACTTTCTGCAACAACAACAACAAAATTTCAAGGAAACTTTTTGAAATGTTGAAGGCACATTAGCGCTGCTGTTAAGGTTCCGAAACAAACGCATACGAGAAACATCTGGTGTTATAAATATTTCATATAAAAGTGTTTATTATTTTTATTATATATATTGATTCAACATTGCTTTTAATAGTTCTGTTTGTGTATGATTTATTGATATTTTGATATGAATATATGTCTATTGCTAAATATGGTAGCAATAAATATAGTTATAAATAGTAATAAATGGCAATAATTAGTTCAAGTTCAACAGATGGGTTTCCTGGTAGTATGCATATATGATCAATCATGTGATTGAAATATTCCAGCAGATATGGTGTCTATTTATGGGAGAGGTTATCTTTCCATGCAAAACCAGAAATGGCCACAAGCCTCAGTTTAGTGTGCCTGTCATTTGCAGAATGAGGTCCCCAGAGGGTGAATTTAGCGGGCTAGTGGGCTAGCATTCAGCAAATTCACCCTCTGGGGACCTTATTCTGCATGGCCTCATGTGAGACATAGACTCAGATTGAAGTTCCCAAATGGTGAATATTGTGATGTACACCAATTGGGAACCTCGATTATGCAATGTGTCCTCCTCCAAGTTGGGGATATAGAGAAACTAAACTAAAAGAATTTAGTGATGCTAGCCAGCTATGTGGGATAGCATCACTAAATTCACCCTCTGGGGACCCCATTCTGCTAATGACAGACACACTAAACTCAGGCTTGAATGCCCAACCTGTTGGGATTTCCTGCAAATACTGACCAAGCTTAATGTTAGTAATTACCATCATTGCATTGAATGCTTTGGGAAAAAGTTTTTATAGTGGGCTTGGAATTTCCTCAAATCTGTATTCATGTCATCCATCACAACATGATACAGATTTATTCAGTCTTTAGTTATGCACAGCGGGCTAGCATCCCCAAAATCACCCTCTGTGGACCTCATTCTGCTTAGATCTCATCTTCTCGGAAGTTATTGATTTTGCAAAATTAGTACGTATCTGATTTTATTTTCCATGTAACCTAAAATTAATATTGTTTTTAGTTATTGTCCTTTCTGTTCAGTTTCTATATTTCCTAATTTGCAGAAGATAAAATGCATAATCAAGGTGACTATTGGTGAACATCAGCAACTTCAACTGGGGATATGAACTTCAATCTGATTATAGGTCTGCCATAGCAGATGAGGCTTAAGCAGAATGAGGTTTCCAGATGCTGAATTTGTTGATCCTAGCCCACCATGCGGGATAGCGTAACTAAATTCACCCTCTGGGGACCTCATTCTGCGAATGTCAGACTCCATATTACCAGGCTTGGTGACGAGCCGTTATTGTGACATATTTGACAGAATCAAAATCAATTCTTGGCACTGCGGAACTCAATAAATACTCGGTAGATATATATTAGATATAGAGTAGCATGTTTTAACATCACCCCAGCTGACAAATATTACCTGTTTGTTGGGTTCTGTGTAGACATCATGATTAAGGTCAACTGGAAAAGTTACCATTGAAAATGCATTCAAAAATGTGACAAGCAGTTGTTGTGACATATTTGATTTGACAGCATCAAGTTCTGTTTTTTTGGCACCACTCTCATTACATGTATGTTATACAGTAGCATGTTTCTGTTTCCTGTTGCCCCAACTTCATTATGTCTGTATTTTTCATATGCAAGCCTAGTGTATGTGTGGCTTGTGGCTTCTAACAAATTGGGGAGGTACAGTAATGCCCTAAATAATCGAAACCTTAACCACAGCAGAATTATGGGTAATTTTTCAAGATTTAGTCGGAAATATGGCTTGTTGCCATTCATCGGAAAGTTCTCCCCGAGAGCTTTCCGGTGAATGGCCATATCTCCGACTAAATCCTGAAAAATGACCCATAATTCTGCTGTGGTTAAGTAGTAGATTATTTAGGGCATTACTGTATTTACACAGGTTCCCTGGTGTGACAACACTACCATGAGTATATACCTTAATACAAGGTTTATATCTATCGGACCTATATTGAGCATAGGCTCACTTGCGATCAAAATTCATCAATATCCCCTGTGCATAAGATAATGCCATATACCAAGTTCTTTAGACCATATTCACACCATTAATTTGGTGTATCTCACACATCGACACGTGTAAGGTCACCAATGATATATATGAATATGTGCACACTTTCGAAATCAGACAAACCCCTGAACAGATTCCCATCAAATATAGCACAGTAGTAGCACTGCAGAAATTACTCTGCTGAGATCACACAGACAGGACCATCCATGGTGAATCATTGTGACAAGTGGAATTCTGCAGTAGTACTATGCTATATTTGATGGGAATCTGTTCAAGGGTTTGTACCGATTTGAAAGTGTGCATGCACAGATTCAGATATATCTTTGGTGATTGTACACATATCGATGCATGAGATACACCAAATTAAAGGTGTGAATATGGTCTAAAGAACTGGGGTTGTGACATTATCTTATGTACAGAGGATATTGATGAATTTAGATTGCAAGTGAGTCTATGCTCAATATAGGTCTGATGGATATAAACCTTGTATTAAGGTATATACTTATGGTAGTGTTGTCGCACCAGGGGACCTGTGACTCTCATTACACCATCTTATGTTATACAGTAGCATGTTTTTGTTTCCTGTTGCCCCAACTTCATTATGTCTTTATTTTCCATATACAAGCCTGATGTGTGTCACTTGTGGCTTCTGACAAATGTGGAGGTATATATTGATAAAATTTCTAATGTCGCCAGTCAAGCATAACAGGCTATAATTTGTTTTGCCTGATGTTGGAAAGTACTATCCAGTAGCCAGCCAACTATGTTCTATTTCCAAACAAAGTTCGCTCAACATAACACAGCGATTTAGTTAGTTGTCAATGATACAAGAAAAACTAAATAAAGACAGCACCAAATAAGCAAGCCTGATTATAGCGTGTCTGTCATTTGCAGAATGAGGTCCCCAGAGGGTGAGTTTAGTGATGCTATCCCGCCCAGCAGGCTAGCATCATCAAATTCACCCTCTAGGGACCTCATTCTGATTAGGCCTCATCTTCTCTGGAAAGTTTCTTTATTATAAAATTTCTATAGAAACTTCTTCACATAGATTCTATTTCTCTTTTAGTTTAGTTTCTCTGCATCCCCAAATTGGCAAATGACACACGGCATAATTGAGGTTCCCAATGGGTGCACATCACAATATTCACCATTTGGGAACTTCAATCTGAGTCTGTTTTGTGATTTTGGTGGTGCTAGCCCACAATGCGGGATAGCGTCACTAAATTCACCCTCACTCAGGCTTGCAAATAAGGCTCTTCCTGCATAGCATTCACACTCAGTGTTGTACAGAGTTGATCAACTAACTATACCGTAGTGATCTAATTGGTCACAATTGCCCGCAATATCGTAATGAACAGTATAGTGTGATATTTTGGTGGGTGAAGTTAGAAGTTTTCGATCTAAACATAAAAGTTGTGTAAAAAATATCAGATATACCAATATATACTATATCAGTGACGAGGCTCAAAAGTCTGATTTTTTTGCAGAAACACACTCGACTATCATATCCTTACTAAATTTTGCAAAATTAGTCATTTCACCAGAGATATCACCCAATCTATCTTATTGTCAATGAAACCCCCCCCCCCCCCCCTATTTATTCATATATAACTCAACAAAATCAGTGGAGGTTATCTTGAGATATTGTACCGAATACTTGCAAAATCTGCTGGAACTTTGGGGGTAAAACGTGACATCAATCTGGGTGTCTGCCTAATATCCTCAATAATTCTAAAAAATTGTCAACTCAGCCAAAATATCCCCCCCCCCCATTGTATCTTATAGGTCATACAATTTCCTTTCATTTGATATATAAATTGATGGATTTAATTGAAGCGAGGGTGTAACACTGACTGGACAGATGGGGGAGGGTGTTGCCGTGTAACACAATCCATTTAAGTGAGCGACACTAATTGTCTCACTTGACTGAGAGATATTGATGATAATTTGCTGGACTGGCTAAAATTGACACCACTCTGCTTGGCTCTGGATTTATATCTCTGGTGGCGGGATAATATTGATTTCAGAATCCGCAAACTGCCATAAGCAAAGCGGGGAGGTTTGGACGAGCAACGAGGTTTAGAAGAGCATCGTCAACACTGCAGTTTTATACTGGGCTTTTATGGAACTGGATTGGATTATCTGTAATAATAAAATGTTTTTGTGACTAGAGGTCTGAATTCCTGACCTCCCATAGGTGGAACATTTTACAATTGACTTCTGTGGAATAGAATTAGCTTTAATTAATAAAATACAGTAATGCCTGAAGAAAATGACCCTTTAACCACAACAGAATTATGGGAAATTTTTCAGGATTTAGTGGTGAGAGCTTTCCGATGAAAGGCAGCAAGCCATATTTCCGACTAAATCCTGAGAAATTGCCCATAATTCTGCTGTGGTTTAGGGATCGATTATTTATGATATTACTGTATACGTTGTTATGATTGCAGGTCTGAGATCCTGAAAACGACTCTTTACGACGGAGGTTTGGAAAAGCAACACCAAACTTTGCACTCAACTTGAAGGTTTGTGTGGAATAGAATTCTCTTTCATAACCAAAATATGTTGTCAACTTGTCATTAGGGTTTTAGAGAAAGACCAGCAGCAGTGTGTGGACAAAGATTACTCTGGGCTTCTCAGGAATAAAACTAAACCGGTTGTTGATGTGACTGGAACCTTCAATACAACTGAGGTTTAGTGGCCTCAGCAAGTTTTAGAAAAGCATCAACAGTTTTACACTTGGATTAGAATAATATGTAATAATAGTATATTTTAGAATAATATCTCTGAATTCTATGGAACAAATTAGTGTTAACAAAAATATGTTGTTGTGATTGGAGATCTGAAACGGTGAAAATATCTGAGGCTTGGCACTTAGAAAAGCATCGTGGACATCGCAGTCGGCTAACGGGAATTTCTTTACTTAGTTTCTATACACTAGAATTTTCTTTAATAACAAATATATGTTGTTATGATTGGAGGTTTAGCGAACATCAGCAACACTGAATTCAGCCGTGGGCAAGTATTGTTCATCTAAGGAATATAATTAAAAAGGTTGCTGTTGAGACTGGAAGTGTGGAACATTGAATACCTCTGAGGTACAGAAGAACACTGTGATCACAGCACAGCAGTTAGCTGGGAGGAAGTTATAGACTGTGCTGCTGAGGAATCATAGCTGCAGGTGGAAGTCAGCAATTAACCAGTCTTTTAGTTAATTCTCTGGAGGTGTTAACAACATATGCTTCAATACACGGATGAGTTCAAGTGTTGAAGCAACACGCTGGTGTCTGCACAATGTAATCTAGGATTTGTCGGACAGAGGAAAAACATAGCACAAGGTGTTTGATAGATAAGGAGGTGTGTGATCCTGGCTCTCAAAGTGGTTGCTTGATTTCCACGTCCTGCTGTGTGAACATCCGCGTCTGACTTCGTGGCTAATATTTTATTAAGACTTGTTGATTCGTTTATATCTTCTGTGTGGTTTTGATTTGAAGACCTCCTGAACTCTTTTAAGATATCAGTCAAGGTGTTCGGAACTATTTTCGTCCAATCTGGTGATGCGGTGTGGATCATTAGTGTGAATTATTCCGAGAGTTATTATCGGATTTAACGCTGAGGGAGGAGACATTCGGAGGACATTTACCAACCTTTATGTGAGTATTATGTTTGTATTTATTCTAGCTTTATAATCAAGCCTTGAAATAGTGTGTCTGTCATTTGCAGAATGAGGACCCCAAAGGGAGAATTTAGTGATGCTAGCCCACGTCATCATATTCACCCTCTGAAGATAAAATGCATAATCGAGATGACTATTGGGTGAACATCACCAAATTCAACTGGGGAACTTCAATCTTATCACAGGTCTCCGATAGCAGCTGAGGTCTAAGCAGAATGAGGTCCCCAGAGGGTGAATTTGGTGATGCTAGCCCTCCATGCAGGATAGCGTCACTAAATTAACCCTCTGGGGACCTCATTCTGCAATTGACAGACACACTATTTCAAGGCGCTTATAATCCACTGGAGATATTGATATTTACAAAATGCTCTAATTTTCAGGAATCTATATGTATTTAGTAGAAAATCTATTTTTTTTTTATTCCTAGACAAACATTGCTAAAATCTTTCAGAACTGATTGGTCATTTTTCATTATATCATTTTGATATTCACTTTATCGGCATGTTGATAAACCTTGTGAACTCTTTAACCCTTCCATGACTGGAGCTTCCTAAAATTTTGTGAAAACCCTGTGCCAATTCATTCTCTTATATATGCGCGTTTCCCAAAGGGAGCCTCGCATATATAAGAGAATACATTGACCTAACAATATTAAATCATTTGGTTAAGATTTTATTATACAGAATTGCTTATTGACAATTATGGATTTTTGGGTGTGAGTAAGTGTGTCTGCGTGGCGAGACCAAATGAATTATTTCTCATTTCACATTTCGATATTTCTCACTGCATGGGACTTGATGTATCAAAAATGCTAATACTGAAATGACAGTCAAGTCCGAGTCTGCGTTTGGTGTGCATCACTTACTATTATCTATGCTAATGCGATTTTGGCATTTCATGTCGTGTATTAGCTTGAATTTTGAACAAGATGACCATTCTGTACATCCCTCCAGATGAATAATAGACCATTCCATGTATACTTCTATAACTGCATGGAAGAATCCATTTAGTATAGAAAGGGCAACAATAAACTATGTTTTACTGTAGTGGAGATCTGCTTATTCACCATTTTACGTAGTTCTAAATACACTCAGGTCATTGTGGAAGCCTGCGTAACATCACGATTCTTAGTTTGAAGAAGTCTTATCTTTATAGTGGACATAACTCAACTGAAATCTCTGTTGGTTCTATGTATATTAAATCAGCAGCTGACAATTACGAGACCAGAACCCTCCCAGATAAGATAACTCTGATAACCATAGAGCACCAGTTAACTTATTTATGGATTCAGTGGTCCTGGGTTCCTGCTTCATTAGTCAGTACTGTACCCTATTGTCAACACTTCAGACATTCAGAGGCCATAAAATGATCAGGGGAAGGTTCCAGATATGATACAAAGCAGTTGCTATGCCTTGAATGTAACCACAATACTTAGTACTTGTAAGTTTTAACTTTAGTAGTCCTGGTTCATGATATATCGGGGTTCTGCACTGTACCCTATTGTGAATACATCACAAATTCAGAGCATTTAAAGTTTTTACAGGGATGGAATGAGATATGATACAAAGCAGTATGTATTTTTGGAAAGTTATATAAAATTATTTATGGATTCCGCTGTCCCGGGTTTCATGGTATATCCTGCTTAGTTACTGTACCCTATTGTCAACACTTCAAAGATTCAGACGCCATAAATTCTTCAGGGGAGGCCGGGATGGTTCCAGATATGATACAAAGCAGTTGATATTCCTCAGTACTTAATACTCGTAAGTTGTAACTTTAGTAGCTCTTGTTCATGATATATCGAGGTCCTGCTCTGTACCCTATTGTCAGCAATTCACCATAAGGTGAATTTGGTGATGCTAGCCTTCCGTGCAGGGTAGCGTCACTAAATTCTTTCCTCTGGGGACCTCATTCTGCAAATGACAGACAAACTATTTCAAGCCTTGCATTTGTACAGTAATTCCCTAATTAATCGACTCCTTAACCACAGCTGAGAGCTTTCCGATGAATGGCAACAAGCCATATTTCCGACTAAGTCCTGAAAAGTTACCCATAATTCTGCTGTGGTTAAGGAGTCAATTAATTAGGGCATTACTGTACCTTCAACTTCAAGTCGAATCTTGAAGCTTTGGAAGGCCCTGTCAGCAATCAACCACATATCACACAGCAGGGTTAACATCCCATATGTCTTTTTTTATATGTTCTTTTATTATTTTTGGCAGAAATAGATTTTAAAGCTAAAAACAGGAGGATATTAGTCAATATTATGCCGTCTGTTAACAGATGTTCTTATCATAGGCTGCCCGTGAATGCCGTGATGTGGCCAGATAAAGTCATTATGTACTGGTATGATATGTGTAATTAACCAAAAACATTTCTGGAATACACACAGCCCTGAGTGGCTCAGATAAAGTGGTTGCATGGTGTGTGTCAGATGAAAGGTTCGCTTTGATGGTAACCACAACCGCTATATCAATGTAAATTGGAGGTTCATCCGATCCCCAGAGAGACCCCCAGAGAGCATGATACCCTCCCTATATTTATAGATGAATAATACATAGTCAATGCGCTGATCATGCCTTCTATCATCTGATAATCTAATATTCTGGTTCTTCCATCCAAACCTAAATTTAAAGATATTTTCAGATTTCCAGACCTCCAGTTACAACAACTACAACATTTTTATTGTACAATTAATGCAGTGATGGTTAACAATGTCCCTCTAATCATAGTTGAGATAAGTGGTTACATGGTTTGTGTCAGATAAAAGGTTGGCTTTGATGGTAACCATGGCCGCTGTATCAATGTAAGTCGGTCAGTTCATCCGAGCTCCAGAGAGCGTATGATACCCTCCCGATATTACCAGATGAATAATACATACACAATGATCTGATCATGTCTTCTATGATCTGATAATCTAATATTCTGGTTCTTCCATCCAAACCGAAATTTTTAAATGTTTTCAGGATTCCAGACCTCCAGTAACAACTTATGATTGAGTGAAATAAAGCAATTCAAAGCAATTCAATTCAACAACTACAACATTTTTATTGTAAAATTAATGCCGTGATTGCTAAGTGTCCCTCTAATCATAGCTGAGATATTAAGTGGTTACATGGTGTTTGTCAGATGAAAGGTTGGCTTGGATCAGTGGTAATCTCCACCGCTGTATCAATGTAAGTCCGAGGGTCATCTGACCCCCAGATAGTTTGAAATACCCTTCTGATATTGCCAGATGAATAATACATACTGAATACTATGATCATGGCGTTTCTGATGGATTCTATTATGTTATTCTGTCTCTTCTGTCCAAAGCTATAAATTAAATATAAATCATGGGTCAAGATCTCAAGTTAAAACAACTTACTTTATTAATAATATCTACTTTTACATATATATTGGTCTTGTCCCACTCAAAAACTTGTAAAATATACTGTTTGGTGGAAGCGGGGGTGCACTTTTTCTTTTTCTGTCAGGTATTGGTATAAATGTTCAAATTGAAAAAAAATTGGTAATAATTCAGTATGTTGGTGCATTTTCGCGGACCAATCTCATGTTAACCCTTTCTTTACTAAATGGATTCTCCCATTCATTTAAAAAAGTATACATTGGAATAGTCTATAATTTATTTGGAGGAATGTTCAGGTAATAAATGAAGATGACAGACAGACGAAAAGCAAATTCAAGAGCAGAAGGATTCATAATCAATGGTGGGAAATGTTCATATAATAAGTTTAACAAATGACCTGGTCATGTGTTGAACTCATTATCTGAACATTTCCTGAGGGAGCTACCTGTCAATGTATTTCTTCATAAACTATTGTATGAAGAATGAAAGGTCCCATGTGCCACCTCCCCTCTTGGTGGAGAGCAAGAGGGCAGTTACTAGGGTGTAATGATTAATCGTGAAACCAATGTACCATGATACACTTTCAAATGATGCATGTATCGTAACGTGTCATGTGTATCGCAATACAGGAAATCAAATAATTTCTGAAGATGGGCATGTACATAAGAGCTACACCTGTATTTTTCTCTCAAGTCTACATGTTTATTATGTGTATTTGACTCATCTAGCTAACTATTCAACTGCATTTTAGTTTAACTTGAACATCATCTCCAATTACAACAGACATTTGGTTCGTATTCATTTGAAAACACTAATTTAGTGCATCATGATATGTATCGTATCATTGATCATGTATTGCAATTCGTATCATGTCATGACCAAGTATATCGTTACAGCCCTAGATGTTATCCCCTCCCCCCCCCCCCCCCCGCTCCAGCACCCATGAGTGAAGCTGAAAGGGAAGGGGTATGCATACAGAGATTGCCCTTTTCCCAAAGTAGATTATGCTTCTGTACAGGCATGCTCCATCACCTCAGAATTCAGGGAGAATTTGGATATATTTATCAAATAGTTTGGCAAGAAAAATAACCACTTGGATCAGACAGAAGGCTTTAATTTTGATTTGCCCACAAAAATAGTAAATTTTATTTACTGTGTAATATTGTTTCAAATAAAAAGTTAACAATTGCACCTGTTTGTACTGATATTTTTAAACCTCACTACGATGATGAATATGAAAAATGACAGTATCTTCTACCCATTGTAGTTAAAACATGATAAAGTTTCTGAAGTTGGCAGCCAATACTTAGAACTTAGAAATCAGTGAAGCTTTCTGTAATCTATCCGACACCGAGGTCTGATTTATGACGGAAACAAGAGTTGTTTATAATTCGGACCAAAAACGTTGGCACTAAAAACACAAACATAAGATTTGGCATCAAAACGCTTTATCATCATTTTTCAATAATATAAAGAAACGCTTTTATCAAATCAAAATTGTGGTTCTGCTGTAAACAAATGTGAGATTGCTTGATGTGATTTTGAGAGGGAGAGGAGAGAAGAGTAGAGGGAGAGAGATAGTATAGGAACTTAAGAAACAGAACTTAAGAAGCATCTCTTCAGGGTGATCACAATGATATGCCTGGTCTCTTTTATGCTAAGCATATGCATACAGGATTAATAGAGAACAGTTATTCCCTGTCTAAAATGAGTGAGAAGTGAAGAGTGTAAATTTCACATTGAAAAGATTTAAAGAAACTACAATGAGCTTTAAGATTTATTAACCCTTTACCCAACAGAACGGCCCTGTGCCAATGCATTCTCTTATATATGCGAGTCGACCATAGGTCGCCTCGCATATATAAGAGAATGCATTGGCTTAACACATATTAAAAATGATAAAATTGTCAAAGAATGTAGAAAAATATTATAAAAATTGTTAAAAAATGTAAGAAAAAATTCTTTTAGGCCAATGCATTCTCTTATATATGCGAGGCGACCTATGGTCGACTCGCATATATAAGAGAATGCATTGGCACAGGGCATAACTGTAACCATCACAATGTGGTCAATGAACTGTTTCCAATGATATCCATATTTGTATGGTGTTATTGAGACAGACCGAAGATATTTTAGGCTGTTGGAGCTTTATTTGGGCGTTTTTGGCCGGTTTGTTGGGTAAAGGGTTAAACTACAATTACCTACAAAATAGTTAATTTTATCAACAGTTACCCACAATAATAGTTCAATAATTTTATCGCTGATACACTCCTTCTAATAAAAAGTTAACTTTTGTACAGTTATTTTGCTCCTCACTCAGATGATGAATATGAAAAATGACAGCGTCTTCTGCCCATTGTAGTTAAAACATGATAACGTTTCTGAAGTTGGCAGCCAGTACTTAGAACTTAGAAACCAGTGAACACTTTCCGTAATCTATCCGACACCGAAGTTTCATGACGGAAACAAGAGATGTTGATAATTCTGACCACAAACGGTGGCTCTCAAACCACCCAACATAAGAATCCCATCAAAAAATCATCATTCTTCAATAATATAAAGAAACAGTGATATGAAATCAAAATTGTGGTTCTGCTGTAAACAAATGTGGGAATGCATGATGCGATCGAGAGAGCGGGAGAGAGAGAGATAGATAAGATGGGAACTTAAGAAGCATCTCTCCAAGATGATCAGAATGATTTGCCTTGTCTTTTTTATTCTAAGCTTATGCATACGGGATTACAGAGATCAGTTATTCCCTGGCTAAAGAGGGTGAGAAGTTGAGAGTGTAAACTCACGTTGAAAATAAACTATACAACTAATGAGCTAAGTTCTATTAAACAACAATTCCCAACAAAAATAGTTGCTTTTATCACCTGACACATTCTTTCTTTATAATAAACAGTTAAACATTAAAGATACATAATCCGAATTAATGCTGCTAAATAACTGAAACGTCTTTTGAAGAAATGTTATTGTTGTTGGATGATACAGGGACCATCGAATTGGATTATGTACAGTAATGCCCTAATTAATCGACTGCTTAACCACAGCAGAATTTTGGGTAACTTTTCAGGATTTAGTCGGAAATATGGCTTGTTGCCATTCATCAGAAAGCTCTCGGGGAGAGCTTTCTGATGAATGGCAACAAGCCATATGGGGAGAGCTTTCCGATGAATGGCAACAAGCCATATTTCCGACTAAATCCTGAAAAGTTACCCATAATTATGCTGTGTTTAGGGAGTCGATTACTTAGGGCATTACTGTACCTTTAAAACAGTTATTTTTACTTCTCACTTGGATGATGAATATGACAGCGTTTTGTACCTTTAACAAGAGATGTTGATATAAATTTTATCCACAAACATTGGCAGTCAAAACACTCAACATGAGATTGGGCATCAAAAATGCTTTGAACATGATGAAGTTTCTGAAGTTGGGAGTAAATTCTTAGAACTTATTAAACGCTTTCCATTCGTTGTCTTACACCAAAGTCTTATTTTTGATGGAAACAACTTCAAACAAGAGATGTTGATAATTCCGACCACAAACGTTGGCACTCAAAACACTCAACATAAGATTGGGCATCAAAATGCGTTATCATTCTTCAATAATATAAAGAAATGCTGATATGAAATCTTAATTGTGGTTCAGTGGTAAACAAATGTGGGAATGCAGTGATGCCATTGAAAGAGATAAATAATATATGAATTTAAGACACATGGGAACTTAAGACTCATCTCATCATGATGATCATTTAATGTCTTAATGCAGCACACTTGTGGAAATCTGAGTTAATGTGTGAATTTTGAGGTCGGTACACTTAGCTTTGCTGTTGGTATGATGAGTTTCATGCTGGAGCCAAGCCTTGAAATAGTGTGTCTGTCATTTAAAGAATGAGGTCCCCAGAGGGTGAATTTAGTGATGCTACCCCACATAGCGGGATATCATCACCAAATTCACCCTCTGGGAACCTCATTCTGCTGAGTTGTAAGCAGAATGAGGTCATCAGAGGGTGAATTTGGTGATGCTAGCCTGCTATGCGGGGTAGCATCACTAAATTCACCCTCTGGGGACCTCATTCTGCAAATGACAGACACACTATTTCAAGGCTTGGCTGGAGCACTTAAAGGTACTGGGTGTGGGATATTGTTTTGAGTGTAAGCTGAGGGTGGGGCTGCTTCCATATGCTTTCTTTTACTGATATTACTCAGACATTAGGTTTTAGGTGTGAACGATTCCATCTGTCTTCATGGAATTCATTGAGAATCACTCATCTCTATCAGTTGGGGGAGTTGATTCACCGTCATGCCAATAGTTAATTTTTGCCTATATACAGTAATGCCCTAAATAATCGACTCCTTTATCACAGCAGAATTATAGGTAATTTCAGGATTTATTCGGAAATATGGCTTGTTGCCAATCATCAGAAAGCGCTCACTGAGAACTTTCCGGTGAATGGCAACAAGCCATATTTCCGACTAAATCCTGAAAAATTACCCATAATTTTGCTGTGGTTAAGGAGTCGATTATTTAGGGCATTACTGTAGAGTCTTTGATTGAAGACCCTTTAAGCCTTTCATGACGGGAGCTGCGCTGATGCATCATTAAAAGGATCCTGTGCCAGTGCATTTTCTTATATATGCGAGACTCCCATAGGGAGCCTCACATATATAAGAGAATGCACTGGCTTACAAGGTCAAGGTAAATATTGTTAGGCCAATGTATTCTCTTATACATGCATATATAAGAGAATGCACTGGCTTACATGGTCAAGCCTTCAAGGTAGATATTGTTAGGCCCACTGCATTATATTATATATGCAAGGCTCCCTATGGGATACTCACATATATAAGAGAGTGGATTGGCACGGGGTTTTCACATAATTTCAAGAAGCTCCAGACATGAAAGGGTTAAGCGTACTAGGTGTAGGATATTGTTATGAGTGTAAGCTGAGGGTGGTGCTGCTTCCATATGCTTTATTTTACTGATATCACTGTTAGGTGTGAAGAATTCCATCTGTCTTTATGGAATTCATTACACTCATCTCTATCAGTTAGGAATTCCGCCCACCAGAGTTACCAATATGGCCCTTTTGTTGGAATTTGTACTCAATTTGTTCAAGGCTAGAAAACATGAGATGAGAATATCTTTGTACGAACATCTGAAAAAAGGAAATAAATTTTTATTTCCTTTCTGATCAGGCATCCTTGGGCGTACCCATATATTTTAAATTTTACCATTACATCTTTGAATTGCCTGTGGTGCTTATTAAATGTCTTGCATCGAATATCTTGCGATGATCAGCAGGCTAAATTTCCGCTTATAGCTAAATCAAACACAGAAATAAAGTTGGTCAATAAATCTACTTTTATAACCCGAATGTCTCCACATGGTTGGAAAACATGAGACTGTGGATCATCTTTATGGAGTGAGAAGCTGTCATGTCAGACTGGCTTGTGTTTGTATGTGTGAGTTATGGCTGTGAACAGCAGGAGACATTTCATGATCTGTTGGATATCTGGGTGAACATCATTAATCATATCACAGAGAGCATGTGAACTAAGAGAATTCCAAGCATTACTTCACTGGTACAGTTATGTCTCAAATAATCGACTGCTTTTTTCTGTAATAATTTCATTTCGATATTAATCTTGAGTGTTTCTACATATTACTACCTCTTATTTTATCATTTTGCAATGATCAACTATAGTAATAATGCCCTAAATAATCAACTCCTTAACCAAAGCAGAATTATGGGTAACTTTTCAGGATTTAGTCGGAAATATGGCTTGTTGTCATTCATCGGAAAGCTCTCACTGAGAGCTTTCCGATGAATGGCAACAAGCCATATTTCTGACATGTGAAATGAGATTAACCCTTTCTTGATGGGAGCAGCGCTGGTGCAGCATTAAAGATAATGTGCCAGTGTATTATCTTATATATGCGAGTCTATATAGGAGAATTCCCTGGCTTACATGGTCAAGGTAAATATTGTTAGGCCAATGCATTCTCTTATATATGCAAGGCGCCCTGTGGGTGAATTGCATATATTAGAGAATACATTGGCACAGGGTTTGTGCAAACTTTCAGGAAGCTCCAGTCATTAAAGGGTTAATCATATCATAGAGAGAATGTGAACTAAGATGAGAATTCCAAGCATTATTTCCAAGCCTTGAAATAGTGTGTCTGTCGTTTGCAGAATGAGGTCCCCAGAGGGTGAATTTAGTGATGCTACCCAGCATAGCGGGCTAGCATCACCAAATTTACCCTCTGGGGACCTCATTCTGCTTACACCTCAGTGGGCTAGCATCACCAAATTCACCCTCTGGGGACCGCATTCTGCTTACACCTCAGCAGAATGAGGTTCCCAGAGGGTGAATTTGGTGATGCTAGCCTGCTATGTGGGCTAGCATCACTAAATTCACCCTCTGGGGACCTCATTCTGCAAATGACAGACACACTATTTCAAGGCTTGATTATTTCACTGGTAGCTTTGTTGTTCACCAGGAATGCGACTTGTAGAAATGAAGATTAATTCACATTGGATTAGAAGTGGTGGGCGCTTGTAAGAACTTGAAATCAAAAATGTATTTTGAGATCTAAACTACTGCATATTTCATGACTGTCGGGTTAAAAAAAATACAGGATAACTATAGGGGGTCCACAATAATTCCAATGACAGTATTTGTTGTTATCCCATGTAACTGAAGACTTCTGTGCACTTCAATGTTTTTGATACACTTACAATGACCAATGTCATGTTAGTTAGTTAGTTAATTAATTTCAAACTGATCCTATAAAGGTCTCCAATAGCGGTTGAGGTCTAAGCAGAATGAGGTTCCCAGAGGGTGAATTTGGTGATGCTAGCCCACTGTAAATTCAGCCTCTGGGGACAATTGTACATATTTCAGCCACACTATTTTCAGAATCGGAAACGATAAACCAATAAACCATATCAGACCATGTACTACCAGGCCATATCAAATATGATTTTGTGTATCCAATTTGTGCAAATTCATCTTGACTACTCTTTCTGGTCATGACTGTATTTTATGTAAAGTAGCCCATTGTTCTTGTTTTATAATGCAGATGACAAATGATAAACATCAGATATAAAAATCTTCACTGGGTGTACCACCAAAAGGTGATTGATATATTAGCAATGGACAGTCTCATATTACCAACTGTCACCTTAGTGTCAAATACAGCGTGAACTTAGTCGAGTATGTCACACCTTTCATTTTCAAAATTAATATTCTTTAAATTAATATTCTGATTTGGCCAATTATGGATGGAAAGTCTCGCATATTAAAAAAGTGAGGAGTTCCCTTCCCATGATGGCCAGCTCTAATTAAATTTTGAAATTGCTTTCACACATTCATTCACCCTGAACATTTAATGGCCCTTTGATGCTTTTTACCTTTTTATTGAAGTATGAGACATTGAAATTGAGTGTGTTCGGAACAGATTCTCTCACCAATATGAGATTGGAGTGTGATAATCAAGGCCTGAGGGTAAATTTGTCTAAAACCTTTTATGTCCTGACCATGTTGATGATTTTAAGTAATGGAAGTTGTTGAGAGCTAGATCATCAAGCCTTGAAATAGTGTGTCTGTCATTTTCAGAATGAGGTCCCCAGAGGGTGAATTTAGTTATGCTACCCTGCATAGCGGGCTAGAATTACCAAATTCACCCTCTGGGAACCTCATTCTGCTGAGGTGTAAGCAGAATGAGGTCCCCAGAGGGTGAATTTGGTGATGCTAGCCTGCTATGGTGTAGCATCACTAAATTCACCCTCTGGGGACTTCATTCTGCAAATGACAGACACACTATTTCAAGGCTTGGCTAGATGGGAGGGGAATATCATATATTCAGGATTGTTTAGAGGTTACACCAATGTATATGATTTATTAACGTACAGTAATGCTCTAAGTAATCGACTCCTTAGAGCTTTCCGATGAATGGCAACAAGCCATATTTCCGACTAAATCCTGAAAAGTTACCCATAATTCTGCTGTGTTTAAGGAGTCGATTACTTAGGGCATTACTGTACATTGTCTAAATTGATCTGATTAAAATCCATACTGAAGATTAACCCTTCCATGACTGGAGCTGACTGAAATATTGCGAAAACCCTGTGCCAATGCATTATCTTATGTATGCCGTATGGAGCTTCGCATATATAAGAGAAAATAATAGTCCAATAACAGGGTAAGTGCACCGCGTATTTAATGTCTTTTTTTGTCACTTCTGCACCATAATCAGTCTAGCTCAAGCAAAGACAAGATCTCATTATAATCAGCTGGGTCTAAGAATACCAGTACTCAACTTGATCTCGGAGATGAATGGGGAATCCCCAGCCCATGACAGCTCATTAATATTCATGTTTCCAAATAAAGCACTGTTTACTAATTTGAATGACGTAGGACAATACCCACATGTTTTCGTATTAACGATGACCACCATCTGCTTAAACCTTCATCAAGCTGGTTCCTTCAGGGAAACCGGGAGAAAACTGCTCTACACAATTTGTACTTCATAGGATTTATCATTAACTCAAAAGGGAATGGCAAGTTAGCAACAAAAATGTATAATAAACAAGAAGGAAACGGTGATATAATGATTAACAAGCTATCTGTACTGCATAATGCTATTGAGATGACATACTGTTGCATCATCTCCTTATTTAAAATATGCGTGCACAATTTACTATGATTTACAATCCACCCATTGTAAAATCCTTATATGGTGTGTGACATAATTATATATGTTAGGAGAAAATAGGAACTGGATTAATCAATTCTATTATAGGTACTCATTTTCTGTCTGATTCTTCCCCAATTACAAAGTAACTGGATTTTGAACCAAGTACTGGTAGTATGAGTAACTTTGTGGATGTTTGATGTTAACAAATGCGATGTATTAAACACATGGTTTACAATAACTAGGTGAGACTGCATACTGTAAAACACTGCGGGATTTGCTTTGGTGAAGTTTTGAAAAAGTTAGAATATTTATTGCCTTTTGCAGGAAGCTATATCAGTTGGGTGAGACATCACACTACATGTATTCACTCTCTGCGAGCAATTTCATTGGAACTTTAACTCCCATTTGAAATGATTTATTCCATACTGTTGTCCCCAGACCTAGTTGGTTATGATGAGATCTTGGTCTGTGCTTCAGCTAGACTGGTTTGGCAGTTGACACAAGAGATTGTTGTCACAACCATCTCTGAATGAGGGATATGTGTTATGGTGTGTAAATATTTCCCTAATCTTTAATATTTTTAGTTTTCTATTGAAAGTGTCAACAATAGTAAAAATAATGTAGGCTATACCTGTGTAACGTATCTATGATTTAATGAAGCACACCAAACCATTCATTCATACCTGTCGGTTATTGGTTACCTGGTCTTCAAACATCGTAGACATTCACCTTGCACGGAAGACATGTTAATCGGGGCCCCATTATGCCATGTCAACATCGTATGGTCGATAAAATTACCATTGATTCATGGTAGGTTTGTATTTTATAGGTTGTTTATGACAGTGATATCAGACCCTGGGGGAGTTCATGTGTTACTGTTGTACATGATGTACTCACCTGACCTAATGGGATTTAGATATGTTTTTTTATATATGTGTTTGGTTTCCTTCATAGCTAGTCTGTTTTGATTTGCCAAACAGGAGTCAATTCCAAACACCTGTGGCTAATTAGCCGTGATCTGGTTATCTTTGATAGATTCCTTTTGAAATTTTTTTGAAGTTTTTCTTGTGTCAGGGTCATAGTGTATCAGCAGAATTAGGTTATATTATTGGTGGAGGTTTGAATTAGATTTTCTTTAGGTGTGGTTAATCATGAAGATGATGAAATTTCAGCCAGAGGGTATTGAACTAGAAATGATCTTAATGTGGCTGGGCAGGTGTAATCCTGGCAATAATGCCTTTGTGAAATATGTCCCTCAGTCTGTACATGCATATATATTGTACCTATGGGCAATCATTTAGGAAATAGGCAAATGCCAAGGGGTGCCGGAGAAGAGGACTAGAGCTGGACCTGAAGCCCTTTGGCAATTTATGTTATATTTTGAGAATATTTTTGTATATATCAGACCTCACTGTATGTATACATGCAGCTATATGAATAGGTTATCTTAAACCTTTCTATACTAAATGGATTCTCCCATTCAGTTATAAAATTATACATTGGAATGGTCTATTATTTATTTGGAGGGGTGCTCAGGTAATAAAAGCAGATGACAGACATAAAAACAGATAATATTAGAGCAGAATGATTCACATTTATTGGTTGGAAATATTCAGATAATAAGTTCAACGAATGTTATCTGAACATTTCCAAAGGGAACTACTCATCGATGAGTATTTAGTATCGAAAGAGTTAACTCACTCGCGCATGAATGGTTATAGTACGATATTTGACCAATTATTGTAGGAAGATCAGTGCGCTCAGTTCCTCTGATGGTATCGGAGCTGCACCCCCCCCCCCCCCATTCCATCTCTTGTTGCCCTGTGAAAACATCAGATAAAAGGAGATTTTAGCTAAACTTTATTAGCACACAAACAGTTAGTACGATATTTGACTAGTTATTTTAGGAAAATCAGTGTGTGCCAGTGCCTATGTGATATAGCAGCAGCCCCCTTTTCATCCACCCCTTACTTTACCCCTGTGTATATGCACATCAGATATATGGATAGGTTACCAGAGCTCATTTGCCCCCCACCCTCATTCCATCCCTTGCTCTGCCCCGTGTGAACATACACACCAAGTATATTGATAGGTGACCGTAACTCATTAGCACATACAGTTAGTACAATATTTGACCAGCTATTGTTGGAAAATCAGTACGTTCCAGCCTCTGCTCCCTGAGTATATGCACATAAGATAAATGGATAGGATATGTGGATTAGCATGTAAATGGTAATTACGTTATTGACCAGTTATTGTAAAAAAATCATTGCATGCCAGCTCCTATGTGATATGGCAAAGAAGCCCCCTCATCATACCCTCCCTTGCTCTGCCCCGTGTAAACATACACAAGTATATGGATAAGTTACCGTAACTCATTAGCACACAAATGGTTAGTGCGATATTTGACCATTTATTGTAGGAAATCAGTGCGTGCCAGCCCCAAGGTGATATAGAAGCAGTGAATTGTTACCGGATCGTAATGCGTGTTTGTCAAGTCATTGTTGGTCAAGCTTATGATGTGAATAATGTTTGTTTGGCTGTGGGACTCTATCTAAGGTCAGAGTTTGTGTACACTAAGGACCAATCGCTGCACTGACTTCCCAGTTTCATATTTATCGGCTAATCTTTCCGTACTTTTGTGTCGTTTCATCTCTCAATTCTTTGGTGGATTGTACTATGATTCTATTTGATCAGGTCAGTTAGAATATCATTTATTTCAAGTGTGAGTTTCTGTGTTTTCTGGGTTTCCAAATCAATTATCAATGTAAAGTCACAAACTTTGAAATAACTGGCTTGTTATGGGGTTATCTTCCAAATTGCATGTCATATGTGGCTGAAATATTTTTGTACCTGTGTACATTTTGAACTTATGACAGAACCTTGTTTAGTTTATGATCGATTGCAAAATGATAAAATAAGAGGTTCAAGTTGGAATATTAACACTCAAGATTAATATAGAAATGAAATCATTAGAGAAAAAAGATATTTTAAATGCTTTATGGAAAATAAATTCATCACTGACCAAGTTTTATAATAAACTAGAAGGAAATGAAATTTTCTGAAATACCAGTATGACAGCACACTGCCAATGTTTGCTAATAATATAAGCAGATTTATACGCAGATTAAATGTAACAAAATGTTGAAGATTCCCATTCATCCATTAGGTTATCTGATTAATTGTGAGCATCTAGTTATCAAAGGGCTAACACAATATCTCACATCAAAATTTAATTTCATGTGGTTAAATTTTTTTTTTTATTAGTGGAGTTATATCCCCCTTTTTTGACTTGAAATAATTTTGTCCGAGATTTGCATGTATTCCTACATTTTCTGGTGAATGTTGGCACATATATTTACAATTATGCGATCCTGTGCACCTCGATTATGAGCTCGAACAGACTTTTTGTTTTTAGTGGTGTTACTCCCCATATTAGACTTTTTTCGCAATATGCATAATTTTGTCCTTTTATTCCTTGTGTTTTTATTATGTGTACCCATACCATAGTATGGTACACATAGTGTCGACATCCGGATTGACGACTCGTCGTTCATCAGTCCGCCTGTCCATCCATCTGTCTGTCCGTCTGTCTGTAGACACTTTACGTATATTTTGTATATGGGTTTCTCAGGCCAAAATACAGATCAAGTTCAAATATGGGTTTCATCAGAGTTTTTTTTACAGCGTTATGGCCCTTTTTGACTTAGAATTCACATATTCTGCCATAACTCAAATATTTTTTATCTGATCGGAACCAAATTTGGTATGTGAGTTTCTCCACCAAAAATACAGTTCCGAGTTCGAATATGGGTTTGATCAGATTATTTTTAACAGAGTTAAATTATGCCCCTTTGACATAGAATTCATGCATGCTTCGATAAATCAACCAGTTTTCATCTGATAGGAACCAAATTTGGTATGTGAGTTTCTCAACTCAAAATACAGATCGTGTTTGAATATGGGTTAGATCCTATTTTTTTTATACCAGAGTTATGGCCTTTTTTAACTAAGAATTGAACAGATTTGAGATTTTTATAACCAGATTTGAGATTTTTTTTTAGCTTACATTATAACCATAGCAGCTTACAATTAATTACCTGTGATATCAGTTTAGCTCTAAGAGAGAGAGAGAGACAAGAGATAAACCTGTATTATTGAATTAGAGTTATTTTTAGCCATCATATGTTCAGCACAGCAGTGAAAGCTGTAACCCATTCATGAATCAATGGACTCTCCCATTCAGTTCTAAAAGTATAAATTGGAATATTCTACAATTCATATGTAGGGATGTTCTCAGAATTTGAGCAGACCGAGAGAACCCCATTTAGTAGCACTATTTTTATAAAGTTACACAGTCCTATAATATGATATCTGATGCTCACTGTATTGCACATATAAAATGGCTTTAATAGCCATCTGTTGTTTATTGCACTTCAATAGTGTGTGGACAGTGTTGGCCCAGGTTTGATCAACTCCCACATAGCTCTCTGGTTTAGCCTATCAATGCAGTATTCAAGTGACATACCTGGTACAGTCCCCTAATTTTATAGAGTTAAAATTGTTATTGGTCATCAATTTTATGCTTTTGTATATTTTTCATGTAATCATTCTCCTATTATATCCCCTTCACTTGTATGGATTTTTATAGTTAAAATGAACCCTTCTCAACATTCCTGATACTTTAGCAGAAATACCATTCATCTGATATATCTCATTTTATTGAGATGTATGTAAATTTGGTATGCAAGTTTCTCAGCCCAAAATACAGATAGAGTTCGAATTTGGGTTTGATCCATTTTTTTAATCGGAGTTTTGGCTTATGGATTTTAGCGTCCAAACTGAAAATAGCTGATCCCCATCGCCAAGGTATGGATTAAACATCTGCTGATCGTGATCGGCCTCTCGTTAAAAAACCCTGTTAATATGGCTACCATTATTGTAGCCCAGTTGCACTGTGGGGGAGGGGTGTATCCTTAGTCACACCCAGACAGACTGATCTCTAGTTTTATCTGAAAGTAAATCATTAATACCTCTAATCTGCCACTGATAAATCCTGTATCTCTGCATGATGAAGATGCTGGTTTTTCTCAAGAGAATTCCTTTGTCTTGTGATCCCTCATATATTGGGATTCCTGCAAAGCACAGATCCAGATGCTTTGAGAAATTAGCTCCATGGAACCAGGCACCTGATATCTCCCTAATCTTACTGGGAATCAAACTGTTTGCTCAATGGATTTTCCCTGACTATCATATTATTCCTGTCAAGTATAAGCCTTCATTTGCCATGATGTTCAGATAATATACCATATATCAAAATTGATCACAAGTAGAGAAACACCAAATGGATACCCATTCAGTCAATTGTAGAGATATTTGTAGGGAGATCTTCAAATAATTAATTACTTTAATCTGTAAAATGAATAAATCCACCCATCGGGGAGAATTTAGTTATCTAAGGGTTAATACAATATCTCACATACAAATTTTAATTCAGTGTTAGATTTAAAAAAAAAACCCAGTTTGGGTAAATTTTTTTAACTGAAAGAAATCATCAATGGCTCTGCTACTGAGGGCCATTAAGAAATCCTGATATTTCTGCATGAGAAAGATGCTGATTTTTTTCAAGAAATTACCATTGTCTTGTGATCTCTTAGATCATGCCACGAATCTCTACTATGGCTAATGCCCATAGAGATCATATTCCACCAGTGCAAAACCTTTGAACTTTGAACTTATAAAGTCAAAAACATACTGCAGGGAATATATTTCTTAGTTATTATCTGTTCCTTTTTATTTTTTATTTTTTTTATTATTATTTATTATTGAGGAAGTATATATAACAAAACAAATGAGACAGACAGACATATGTATAGCACAAGCATTATAGTAACAATACATTGATAAATATTATATTCCAGCACTCACTTTTGCACGCTCCCAAGTGAATTTCACTTGGGCTACTTTCTCACTGGCGACTTTAATAAAATCATTCGTGAATCATATAGTTGTGATGTAGTTTTTGTAAAGAGATAAATAGATTCTTATTCCGTTGGATATTGGGCCACACAATGTTAGCACACTTAATGAAGAATGTCATTTATAATGTAAAATAAGGAGTTAGGTTTGGCGCAGATAAATTTGTGCGGTCTGTTCCTGAATAATGTACTTCATTGTAGGTGAATGTGCCAACCCAAAATTTCACGATTTAAGTGAATTTGTGAGCGATTTTGCTTTGCGTGGCTTCCAATTATGGAATTTCTCCTGAGTAATTAATTCAATTAATTAAGGAACAAATAAATAACTAAGAAATATATTGCCCGTGCTACTTTTTCAACTTTATAAGGTTCCCTGTCAAAACTTCAAAAAGTTCCAATGTTTGTACTGGTGGAATATGATCTCTAGGAGCGTAGCAGAAGTAGAGATTCATGGCATGATCTAGTGATCTCTCAGATATTGGAAATCCTGCAAAACACAGATCCAGATGCTTTGAGAAATTAGCTCCATGGGACCAGGCACCTGATATCTCCCTAATCTTACTGGGAATCAAACTATTTGCTCAATAGCTTTACCACTATCATTCAGTTCTGATCACAGCTGTATTGGGGCTATGAGTTTATTTTTTATCAGATTATGCTGATATGACACTGTTTGGCAATATGGCATTGTGCATATGTAACCAGAATGTAACACTAAGTTCACACACTGACCCGATAGTCCTGTCGGAATTTAATTCACTAGGTACACTTCAGGTGTGCTGCTATCCTCGTACACATTAAACATATCCCTTCATATATTGTCAAGGCAAACTAAATTAAATAAATATTCGAGTGACAGCGGGACATTTACCTTCGCTGAGTGCTACCCCGTACCTGTGTTGGATTTGGTGTTGCATCTCTTACCACTTGAGGATTTAATTTGTCAGGATGGTGGCTTTTTTCATGCATTGAGGTGAGAATAATGTTTGCACTCTGCATTATTATTATTCGTTTCTTGCATTAATTATTTACGATTTGTTTTTTGTTTTTTTTTGCTTTTGATTGAGGAAGCTCTTTGACATTTCATGAGATTGAGTGTAATTGAGATATCTTCATTATTTAGGCTGAACAACATGCATGATTTGGATGGGGGGGGTTGTATTGTAGATGGAAGGTACCCAAACTCATAACAATATTACACCGCAAACCATGTGATGTACCATATAATTTATTACAAATGTATAGGCTAAAAGTGTACAATGGTTTAAATGATTTATACCTGTAGGAATGACCCCATCGTCAAAGCTGCTTTGAATCCAAATGAAGGGATGTTCAGTGTCCAGATTCATGTATCTGGGCAAATTTGTCTGCATTAAAAATGCTGCTGAAAGTAACGCAAACCCTATTAACATGTAACTAATGATATCTAATTTTAGGGCAAATTTACTGAACTATCATTTTTTTTGCTATTTGAATGCTATTCAAACAACTTCTGTTTTCATACAAAGAAAATATTTTGGACAAGGATGGCGGAATCACTGAATGGGGTGGGGGGAGCGTGGCAACATTCATACTAGCCTGCTGTGCAGAATGAGGTCCCCAGAGGGTAAATAGTGCAAGTTTGTACATTAAATAATCGTAATTTCACTATTATTCCTTAGGTGAGAGTAATGCTATTCAAACAACTTCTGTTCTTGTGATGTAATTTCACACAAAAATAATCTTCTCAGCTTCCTTTACATAACATTGCTGGCAACATTACATACATGGTTCATGCTGCCACTTACGAAATTCAATCAATACCATTCATTTCAGGAATCTTTTACAATATAACTGTATTAATCATGTTTTTATAAGGTTTAAGAAATGTTAACACCTCTATTCAGATACAGTTAATCTGATAGCATTAGTATGGATAGGTGAAGGGATTACTAGTTTGTATGGTTGTGGCGTTTACATAACTCATCCTCTTTGTTTTGATGTGCCTTCTGATGAAGCAACCTTCCACGATTTTATTGTTGGGTGATTGGTATATGTGACCCGCCATATCAAATCCAGTCGTAAGTCGGGATTTTTTTACCCTGTGCCAATGCATTCTCTTATATATGTGAGTCGACTATAGGTCGCCTCGCATATATAAGAGAATGCATTGGCCTAACAATTTTTTACATGTTTTTTAAATAAATGTTTCTTACAATTTTTAGGACATAAAATAAAACATCGATTACCCTGCAGGGAGCCCCACACATATATAGAAGCATATAGAAGAGTGTCGTCTGCTCATGTTTGTCTGGGGCTCTGTATGGGTGAAATTATAAAATTGTTAAAGAATACAAGAAAAAATTATTAAAATTGTAAAAAATTGTTAGGCCAATGCATTCTCTTATATATGCGAGGCGACTTATGGTCGACTCGCATATATAAGAGAATGCATTGGCACAGGGTAAAAAAATCCCGACTTACGACTGGATTTGATATGGCGGGTCACATATTGTTCTATGATAAACCACAGTAGAGCGGTGAGAATTATTAACTGCTTTCTTATCAATATCAAAAGTCGTTCAAACAACGATTGTTGAAATGTATAGGAACCAATGTTGCAAATTTTGTAAGAATTTTGTTAATATATTTTCATTTTGCAAAAAGTAAAACTTTTTTCAGCTCCGACCTTTACATACAAGTTATGACCACTTACCTCAATGTTACATCTCCATAAAAACAGTCCACATGACAGTTAATCCTTATATTTATATACATATAGCGAAAAAGCCACTTTTGTAAATGTATTTAAATCGAAAAGTGTATCGTGACAAAACCAGCACAAAATATCCCATAGCACCCTTGGCAAAAGTTAACAGGAACAATTTCTTTATATTGAAACCTGATGATTTAATTTAAGTCAATCCTGCGCGAGTCCAAATGCACCCAAAACATTACGCGTTTTTCTTTCCGGTATTCGATAACGTATCGATGTAATTATGGGGTTGCAGTTGTTAGCTGTTGCGCATTCACCGAGAAATAACTGCAACAAGTCACGTGGGCGCCGACCAATTGGAATGCTGGATTTAGTGATAATCACACTTAGTATGTAAATATAATAACATATATTGCATTGTCCCAATAGTTATTTCATAAACATCCTTGAGTTCAGACCTGTAATGTTATTTACTTTATTGCGCATATATTTTGCTGCTATTTCTCTCTGCGGTGTCCTGACCAATGACCTATGCTAACACTATTATACGGAATCGTGAAGTGTATAATGATCCGCCTGCGACATTCTTTCGTAAATCATGGGGAGAATTACTGTCCGATAACTTAAGCCTCAATTACCAAACAATAACACAAGTGTAAGGATCAAGTGAGCAGAAAATTGTTTAACTAGGCAGGAGGATGACTCTCCTGTTAGCTCTGTTTATGATATAACTAAGTTAACCCTTTGAGTGCCAGGGGCCGATCTGATCGGCCCTAAACCTACACAATAAGTCTGTTAAAGAATAAAAGAATAAATTATTATAATTGTAAAAAATTGTAAAAAAAAAAAAAAAAAAAATGTTAGGCCAATGCATTCTCTTATATATGCGATATATAAGAGAATGCATTGGCACAGGGTATATGGGTTGATACAAAAATCGGACCTGGCACTCAAAGGGTTAAACTAACTTTCCTAGCTGCTTGATCTCACCACTTGGTGTAGTATTATGTATGTTGTAATTAATGTATGTTCCGATTAATGGCATCAAGTCATATTTCCGACTAAATCCTGAAAAGTTACCCATAATTCTTCTGTGGTTAAGGAGTCGATTATTTAGGGCATTACTGTACTTGTGTGTTGGCTTACAAGTAAGCTGGTTATTCTCCTTATAATTTCTGTATATGAATGGGAATTCATAGGGTGTTTCTCTGCCGGTTGTTGATCTTATCATCTGAAGGTCCAAGATATCTTCTTGGATCTGTGCAAAATGTTGTGATAGTTGGCAAGGAACCATCTTCAGGCCGTATGTGGACACTATAATTACACCAAGCTCCAAAATTGATCAGTGAAATGATTATTCATTCTCACACAAAAACCACTTTAATAATTTTCACACATTCCATGTGTTTCTATTTATGCATAACGACCCAGGGTTAAAGTGAAGAAAGATGAAGACATTGTTTTATTGTGGATATGGCTCCCATCAGCTGTGTTTTTGAGATGGGACATTTATATAGAAATAATAAAATATTTATATACATAACGAATCCTGAAATAGAATATTTACATAACCTAAAAATAATGTTGCGGGCGACCAAATGACCGCCGCGCTAAATTAGTTGCTGAAGAAAAGGTGGTGCTCAATGGGGTGGTGGTGGGCCAAGAAACTAAAAATTGTGTGTTGTAAAAGTTTGTGAATTTAAACAAAACGTGTTGAAAGCAAGGAAAAACCATGACGAAATTCTTTTGCGTCCTACACCCAACGAAAGTTCTTGTAAAAGGACACTATCCTATTAGCTTTTAGATTTCTCAAGCTGTCCCCCCTCGTATTAACTCATCAACCAATGAGAATGTTTAATTAGTCATTAGCGTAATGAAGTAACAGCCGCTGTCTTGCGATGCTGGCTGTTCTTAGAATGTATATCGTTGATTGCACATTGTCTTTCGAATGTGTGCGCGGACCTGATTTAACGTTACACTGCGCAACTTCCGGTTCTTATAATCGTAACCAAATTAACTAATTTGAACTAGGAAGCAATGATCGTCTGTGACGTTAAGCATAAAAACATACGACTACATGCGAATGTATATTTACATGTATGCATAACGACCCAGGGTTAAAGTGAAGAAAGATGAAGACATTGTTTTATTGTGGATATGGCTCCCATCAGCTGTGTTTTTGAGATGGGACATTTATATAGAAAATCATAAAATATTTATATACATAACGAATCCTGAAATAGAATATTTACATAACCTAAAAATAATGTTGCGGGCGACCAAAAGACTGCCACAGATGAAGTTGAAAGACTTCATCACGCCCACAACATAGAAAAGGGGGGGGGGGGTCGATTTAGCCCTGCAAGAACGACCGAACTACTAGTAGAATGAAAAAATTGTGCCAGTTTAGCCCTGCAAAACTGACAAGAGGTAAATTTACTTAATGTATAGGTTATATGAGGGTGACTATCGGCAATCATTGCTGTTAATAGTTTAAATATCACTGCCCTAAAAATGAAGTATTTTGTCCCCAGTCTAGCCCTGCAAGACTGGAGACTCAGCCCCTCCCTCTATACTAATGTTAAGCTTAAATTGAAGCATTTTGTCCCGAGCCTAGCCCTGCAAGACTGGGAGATGCAGCCCCTCCCAAGACTAGTGTTGAGCCTATTGACCAATAATTTATCTTGACATAAAGTATTAAACGGATTATAATTGAAAACATTTGTTAACATGAAGCATTTTGTCCCCAATCTAGCCCTGCAAGACTGGAGACGCAGCCCCTCCCAGACTAGTGTTGAGCCTATTGACCAATAATTTATCTTGACATAAAGTAAATGATGGGCTGGGAAATTCAGCATTCTGCTCGAAAACCTGGGAATTCCCCATTGGTCTCACAGCAAATTTATAAACATGATACATTTTTGTCCTATCAGAGGTTCAATTGAATGTAAGACATGAGCTTGGTTAAAGCACTGAACACATGTTGCGAAATATTGTATGATATGTGTGTATATTTGGCTAAACTTAAAATATGTGTTGCTATCAGCTGAGGATTCGGAAAGATATGTGCAATTGAGTAAAATGATAATTGTAAACAATTATTACAGGGGGCGACTCAACCCCATTAATCTGAGTGAGAGTAGTATACAGGTACAGTAATGCCCTAAATAATCGACTCCTTAACTACAGCAGAATTATGGGTAAATTTTCAGGATTTAGTCGGAAATATGGCTTGTTGCCATTCATCGGAAAGCTCTCACTGAGAGCTTTCCGATGAATGGCAACAAGCCATATTTCCGACTAAATCCTGAAAAGTTACCCATAATTCTGCTGTGGATAAGGAGTCGATTATATAGGTCATTACATGTATGGGGTTGAAACTGAACTAATCATGGTTTGTACATCTATCCTGGAAACATCAAAATACTAGAAACTGAACATCAGGAACTTGAGGTTGAAACTTAACTAGGATAGATCCAACAAGTAGTCACAGAGTTAAACAAATGATTCTATCAGGTGACTATTCCTATCTTGTGTATATTGAAAGGACTCAATCGCAGATGTAATATTTCCAAACAAATATTCATTGTTTGAATTACCCATATCACTAGATATATCTCCCATATATATGAGTAAGTAATACCTGCATAGCTTGTATGTGTTGGCAGTGAGACAGTCAATGTTAGTACCCAAAGTAAATATTATGAATGATCTCTTGTTATCTGACGACAGCTGATAACCACTGTCTATGAGGCCAAGTAAAATCAAATTTCTGGTCAGGGATTACAGAAAAATTAAAGTATAGGGTTTTGTATCAAACTGAACCTCGAACACGGAAATCGATTACCAACAGCACAATTGTGATTGTGGATAATTAGAACACTGTTAGGTAACTAAGTGGGCATAAAGAAAAATTCCTTTGCCTTTGATGTCGCAGCCGACATTATGCAGTCATCTTCAAAGAATTCTGTATGACATATTCTCACCGTCTGTGGCCGGCTGGCAGAGTCCTTTGCCTTTGATGTCAGCGCCAACGCAACTTTTTATTGAAAATGTCCAGGTTATACATGGCAGTAATTGTGACTGCATCTATGTCACCCCCACAACAGCTCAAATATCTGCCACTCTACCTATATTCTCGTTAACTTTAGTGCAAGTGCATGCCTTTCGCCACAGTTTTGCGCCTTTAGCCAACATAATGCGAAGCATGTACTCTGCCAAAATACGTATAGCTTTACTTGGTGTAATTTTGCACATCCAATGAGTCAAGCTCCATGCAGAGTTCAGTCCCTACATCCAGATACCTACTCATCAATGGCGCTTTAGAAAAGAAAGGGTTAAACTTATTATCTGAACATTTCCTATGTGATAACTACTCATCAATGATGCTTTAGTATAGAAAGGGTTAAACTTATTATCTGAACATTTCCTATGGGATAACTACTCATCAATGGCGCTTTAGTATAGAAAGGGTTAAACTTATTATCTGAACATTTCCTATGTGATAACTACTCATCAATGATGCTTTAGTATAGAAAGGGTTAAACTTATTATCTGAACATTTCCTATGGGATAACTACTCATCAATGATGCTTTAGTATAGAAATGGTTAAACTTATTATCTGAACATTTCCTATGGGATAACTACTCATCAATGGCGCTTTAGTATAGAAAGGGTTAAACTTATTATCTGAACATTTTCTATGGGATAACTACTCATCAATGATGCTTTAGTATAGAAAGGGTTAAACTTATTATCTGAACATTTTCTATGGGATAACTACTCATCAATGATGCTTTAGTATAGAAAGGGTTAAACTTATTATCTGAACATTTCCTATGGGATAACTACTCATCAATGAGGCTTTAGATTAGAAAGGGTTAAACTTATATCTGAACATTTCCTATGTGATAACTACTAAGCAATGATGCTTTATTATAGAACGGGTTAAACTTATTATCTGAACATTTCATATGGGATAACTACTCATCAATGAGGCTTTAGATTAGAAAGGGTTAAACTAATTATCTGAACATTTCCTATGTGATAACTACTAATCAGTGATGCATTAGTATAGAAAGGGTTAAACTTATTATCTGAACATTTCATTTGGGATAACTACTCATCAATGATGCATTAGTATAGAAATGGTTAAGCTTATTATCTGAACATTTCATATGGGATAACTACTCATCAATGATGCATAAGTATAGAAAGGGCTAAAATTATTATCTGAACATTTCCAATGTGATAACTACTCATCAATGATGCATTAGTATGGAAATGGTTAAACTTATTATGTGAACATTTCCTATGTGATAACTACTCATCAATGATGCTTTAGTATAGAAAGGGTTAAACTTATTATCTGAACATTTCCGATGTGATAACTACTCATCAATGATGCTTTAGTATAGAAATGGTTAAACTTATTATCTGAACATTTCCTATGTGATAATTACTCATCAATGATGCTTTAGTATAGAAAGGATTAAACTTATTATCTGAACATTTCCTATGTGATAACTACTCATCAATGATGCTTTAGAACAGAACGGGTTAAACTTATAATCTGAACATTTCATATGGGATAACTACTCATCAATGATGCTTTAGATTAGAAAGGGTTAAACTAATTATCTGAACATTTCCTATGTGATAACTACTAATCAGTGATGCTTTAGTATAGAATGCGTTAAACTTATTATGTGAACATTTCCTATGGGATAACTACTCATCAATGAGGCTTTAGATTAGAAAGGGTTAAACTAATTATCTGAACATTTCCTATGTGATAACTACTCATCAATGATGCTTTAGTATAGAAAGGGTTAAAGTTATTATCTGAACATTTCCTATGTGATAACTACTCTTCAATGATGCTTTAGTATAGAAAGGGTTAAACTTATTATCTGACCACTTCCTATGTGATAACTACTCATCAATGATGCTTTAGTATAGAAAGGGTTAAAGTTATTATCTGAACATTTCCTATGGGATAATTACTCATCATGATGCTTTATTATAGAAAGGGTTAAACTTATTATGTGAACATTTAATATGGGATAACTACTCATCAATGATGCTTTAGTATAGAAAGGGTTAAACTTATTATCTAAACATTTCATTTGGGATAACTACTCATCAATGATGCATTAGTATAGAAAGGGTTAAGCTTATTATCTGAACATTTCATATGGGATAACTACTCATCAATGATGCTTTAGAATAGAACCGGTTAAAATACAGTAATGCCCAAAGTATATGACCCTTTAACCACAGCAGAATTATGGGAAATTTTTCAGGATTTAGTCGGAAATATGGCTTGTTGCCATTCATCGGAAAGCTCTTAGTGAGAGCTTTCTGATGAGTGGCAACAAGTCATATTTCCGACTAAATACTGAAAAATTTCCCATAACTCTTTTGTGGTTTAGTGGTTGATTATTTAGGACATTACTGTATAGAGAGTGGGTATTGAATCTGGGATGAGAATTAATTTTGTTCTTTGGCCTGAACACCTACTGCCTGCTGGTGATAAGGATTCTATGTGATATATATGGGATGTAAATTATCTCCCCTGATCCTCTCAGACGATGTATGTGGGGGCTGATGATCTCCCCTGATTAGCATGAGTATTACGTTATGTAATGGGGTGTGCCAAGGTAAACATAATAAACATCCATTTTATCCCCGGCTCAGTCTTCATGATGAGGCAGCCCTGTTCTCTCTGACTGACTCCTCAGACTGTGACGCCTCTAGACTCTCAGTCCTGTGTGGTTCCCAGTTGATGCCATTTGACTCTGGCTTATATCTACATTCTTATACTTACATATTATATTCAAACTCATTGGAGATGCACCTGTTGGATTACAGTCATGTCAATCAGATGTCAAATACTGTACAGTATTATTTTGATAAGCTTAGTGCAAATCAGCTTGCAAATGGAAAATAAAATGACATTTGTTTTATAAGGATCTAATGGATCTTGGAACATGCCAAGTTTACCCCAAGTCATGTACATGTTTTATCTGATTTTTCGAAAATGCAAAGGCTGTCCTATATCCTAGATGATGTGCCATCAAGTCTTGAAATAGAATGAGGTCCCCAGAGGGTGAATTTAGTGATGCTATCCTGCATAGCATAGCATCATCAAATTCACCCTCTGGGGACCTCATTCTGCTTAGGCCTGGAGACATAGACACAGATTGAATTTCCTCAGTTGAAGATGGTGATGTTCACCCATTAGTCACCTCGATTATGCATTTTTTCCCCCTTCAAATTAGGGGATACAGAAACTGGACAGAAGGTAAAAAGTAACTAAAACAATGTCAATTTGAGACCATAGATACAGTAATGCTCTAAGTAATCGACTTCTTAACCACAGCAGAATTATGGGTAACTTTTCAGGATTTAGGCTAAATCTGAAAAGTTACCCTTAATTCTTCTGCGATTAAGAAGTCGATTACTTAGAGCATTACTGTACTTCCCAGAAGATGTGGCTTATATTGTTATGTGAAGTGCATAGGGTCCCTTTAATATGTTAGAGAGATAAGTGCTATATAAGCCTCATTATTATTATGATACTTACAGTAATGCCCTAAGTAATCGACTCCTTAAACACAGCAGAATTATGGGTAACTTTTCAGGATTTAGTCGGAAATATGGCTTGTTGCCATTCATCGGAAAGCTCTCGGGGTGAGCTTTCCGATGAATGGCAACAAGCCATATTTCCGACTAAATCCTGAAAAGTTACCCATAATTCTGCTGTGTTTAAGGAGTCGATTACTTAGGGCATTACTGTACATGTATATAATCAGGATTATTCAAGATGCAGCTGTTGGTTTATAGAAATGACAATCAGATGTCAACAATGTTCTGTATTATTTTGTTTTTTGTTCGAACAGATGAAAACATTACATATGTTTTATCGGGATCTTGGAACCTGCCAAGTCTACTCCGAATCATGTACAGTAATGCCCTAATTAATCGACTCCTTAACCACAGCAGAATTATTGGTAATTTTTCAGGATTTAGTCGGAATATGGCTTGTTGCCATTCATCGGAAAGCTCTCACCGAGAGCTTTACGATGAATGGCAACAAGCCATATTTCCGACTAAATCCTGAAAAATTACCCATAATTCTGCTGTGGTTAAGGAGTTGATTATTTAGAGCATTACTGTATATATTTTATCTCATCTTGGAACATGTAAAGTGTGCTCCACATCTTGAATAATGTGCCATATTAACTGCAGATTCTTCCTGAGATACAAGTGTCAAAAATATACACTTTCTTTCTGTTTATTAGTTTCGACTTGTTGGGTTTTCCACCCCAAGATTTCACCTGGTGTAGTCACTGATAATATCATTACCCTGAATTGCTGTTAAACTCATAAGAATTTCTTTAACTTAACCACAGGAAGATATCAGTGCAATGATAAATAACATTCTATAAAGAAAAAAATTATCATTTTCAAGCATGCTGAAAAATTAAAAGCGCATTTCACAGAAGTATCATGTGCACTCCAACTCCTTCATACAGTAAGAAATTTCATTATTTTCTTTTATCTTCATCAACAGAAGAGTTTTAGCTTTTTATATGCCTTTTATTAAAAAACAGGATGTACATATTATGTTATTGTTCTGTCCGTCCATTTCTGTATGATAACTTTATAGAATCTCAACTGAATCGAATGAAATTTGGTACATGGGTTTACTAGCAAAACATACAGGTCAAGATCGAATTTGGGTTCCACCTGCCAATTTTCACCAGAGTTATGGCCCTCTGTTGCAATTACCACGAGCGTATTTTGCCATGCCCTGGAGATGCTCTTATTTATTGTTGGGTAATGTTAATCATTCTTACACATTTAACATGAAACATATACATGTAATGCCCTAAGTAATTGACCTCTTAACCAACGCAGAATTATGGGTAACTTTTCAGGATTTAGTCGGAAATATGGCTTGTTGCCATTCATCGGAAAGCTCTCCCCGAGACCTTTACGATGAATGGCAACAAGCCATAATTCCGAATAAATCCTGAAAAGTTACCCGTAATTCTGCTGTGTTGAAGGAGTCGATTACTTAGGGCATTACATGTACAAGTATAGAGTTGAGCATTTATTTGTGCCTCGAGATCGCTACCATTGTCAACATTCGGTACCCAGAGTTGTAATTTTTGACTGAAATAAATTCTCAATTCTTCTCCAAATACCACAATTATATGTTTCGTGTTGAATTGTGTGAGCAAGATGTGGGGGTGAGATTTTGTGCGACACTTTTCTCATAACAACACAGGACCAAAGCTCCATTTTTATAGATAACACTCTGACTGAATATCTGGTCTGCATCATGACGTTGAGAAATAATAGCATTACAATATGTACTGTGAGATATATACTCCATTTTGTTTTATAATTTGTCAGTGTAGAAAATACGAATACCGTGAATGGAATATGTATGACTACCGAGAATGGGATGTGACGCCAAACCACGTTCAAGTGACTACAGAGTGTGGATACACATGTACATATGTGTGAATTGTAAAATATTTTAAAATTCGAATCCAATATTATTGAAAGTTATTTGGGCTGGTGATTCAGATTTCAAACTCTGTATGAATGTGGACTCAGCTGTTTTGAGTTATTTATATGTGGTGAATCAATGATTCTCTATTCTCTCTCTGTCTATGTTTCTCTTTGATATTATGATATCAGACTCTCATTTTGAATCAAATGCATCAGTCTGTCTGCTCAGAGACAGCAATGTGCCTCTCAGCTGTTATCTGCGATGGTTTAGGATCCAAACAGATCAATCAAAGTAAAATATATACAAGATGTAAATCTGCTTGGCCGAATGAGACAGGATTATTTGAACATCACCCAGCTGGGCGTTACAAGAAAACAAAATTCCATCAAATTTAAAGATTTGGTCACAAATCCAAATATTTTTTATAAATATATACTTACCTTTATGTAATCACATAGGGAATAACCATTCTTCCTGCAGTTTATAACTCGCAGTTTTGTTTTGTTGATGGATTGAAGATTTGTATCCAACCCTAATCAGTAAGGATAACTCCTTGTGAGTAACATTCCATCATTGTGAATTGTAAGCACATAGGACAAACTGAAGAAGGCGAGATGAGAGGGCTGTGAATACATAAAGGTAAGAATATATTTATAAAAAAATTGGAAATGTGTCAAAATCTTAAAAAAAAATGTCAAAATATAGTTCCTTGACCTTTATAATACCTTTATGTCTTCACATATTGAATAATCTCGGAATCCATAGCTGTTGCGGTTGATGAAGTTTGTGATTGGAATCATCTCATCTGAGTCTTTGATATATTTCTTTTTACAATAATCAAACAATGTACAACTTTCAAATTATGGAACTTCTCTCGCATATGTTCGAAGAAAATCTCCCAATGCCTATTCCTGGTACACCTCAGGAGGTATGGTAACAAACAGTTATATATATGCGACTGTAGAACCTTGATAAACGCAACTCGCAGAAGAGTGGTTCACAATCCAGAATATAAAACCTGAACTCCAACATAATTCAGGTAAAAACAGACAACTGTAGAAGACTGGCTCCAGTCGGCGCTGTCCTAAATTGAGGCAAAGCAGCACCCTTAAATAATGCCTGACTCCTCCTGTCAAGTGTCCCCGAATACTGGTAGGTTACTCAGTCTCGGAGTTGGAAGAAGAAAAGTAGGCTTGTTTTAATGGTGTTGATTATCCATTATGAAATAGTCTGTGCAGAGACCCTCTGATGAGGGTCATTAACCCTTTACCCAACAGAAGGGCCCTGTGCCAATGCATTCTCTTATATATGCGAGTCGACCATAGGTCGCCTCGCATATATAAGAGAATACATTGGCTTAACACATTAAAAATTATAAAATTGTTAAAGAATGTAAGAAAAAATGGTAAAAAGTGTTAAAAAAAGATTTTTTTAGGCCAATGCATTCTCTTATATATGCGAGGCGACCTATGGTCGACTCGCATATATAAGAGAATGCATTGGCACAGGGCATAACTGTAACTATAACAATGTGGTCAAGGAGCCGGTTCCAATGATATCCATATTTGTATGGTACTATTGAGACAGACCGAAGATATTTTAGGCTGTTGAAGCTTTATTTGGCCGGTTTTGGCCGGTTTGTTGGGTAAAGGGTTAAGGGATAGAAAAAGTTGAGTATCGTTATCCCTTGTGGGATGATACTGCTCAGTTTTCTCATCATACTTCAGTAGTGCTCATGTTTAGGATCCAACATTGTAATGTATTGGAGTCAAACTGGGGAAAAAACAGGATTCTGATAAAAGTAATTCCCTTTTGCTGAATTTTCATTGAACTTTGGCATACATGTACACTTAAGGCTTGCAAATCACTACAGTGCCTGTATGGCGTGATTGCCAAAAGAAAAAAACGCTTTCCAAGTTAAATGCTTGAGGGAAGCAATATATGAAGGTTCAAAAGATTGACCATGCAACATGTTCAAAACCTTGGGTAGATCCCAACAAGGTATCAATTTCCTAACCGGAGGCCGAGAATTGAACATACCTTTGAGCATCTTGAATAGGTATGGATGTTGCCCGATATGAGTCCCATTTGCTAAAGGAAGTGAGGATGACAACATTGATCCATAACCGTGATTGTCCTGGATTGAAACCGAGATACAAAAATATCTGCCAAGAAATTGGCACAGTGTTCCAGAGATGTGCTAGTTGGATGAATTGTAATTTTTTTTTTTCTGACAGAACACAAGCTACATAATTTTTGGAATTTATAGTTGTAGCCCTGCTGTGTTCCTGTTCGGCAGGATGCTCTGACAAGGTCACGAGATTGCGCTGAAAATCCATCTGTCGACAAAAGCCAAGCAGTCAGATTGAACTTGTCAGGTTGGGGTGACACAATTTGAATTTTCTTCGGAGCATCCATTAAGAGTTCGAGTATTTGTGGATAACAATATTGTTAGATCCAACGCGGAGTAGTCAGAATGACCTGACATTGAAATTGACGAATATGATTCAACACCCGTTGTATTAGCGGGAACACATATGCAAAGAGATTGTTCCATTTGATTGACAGGGCATCTGTTGCTAATGCAAGCGGATGAGGTTTCCAGGAAAAAAAGACTGGTGTACGTCTTTCAATTGTGATTTGTTGTGCCCCAGATCTGAAAAATTCTCTCCACAAACATCAAGGACAATTCCAATTTGGTAATTGGAATTTATATCGACAGAGTTTGTCCACCAGTAAGTTTGATTTCCCCACTACATGGACCGCTTGCAATGATACAGTATGTATGTTGATCATGCGTGTTGACAGCCAAAGGTACTGTGCTAGACCACACAAAATTTATGGAATGAGTCCCCCCTGTTTGTTTAATTAACAGGCCACTGTGACATTGTCCGTTTGAACTAGAACTGTTCTGTTCCAGAGTTGGGGAGACTCGCATATATAAGAGAATGCATTGGCACAGGGTTTTCGCAAAATTTCAGGAAGCTCCAGCCATGGAAGGGTTAAGTTGAATTCTGGCTTTACAGAGATATTGTTGATGATCGATATTGGTTTAAATGCAATGACGAAGTGCAGCCGAATATAAACTGGGATGCTGCAATTCATTGTTACCAGAACATTACTATTTTCGTGAGATCAAACACCCTGTGTCTTTATGGACATGAAAGTTATTTGCTGAGATTTACCGACTAACATAACATTATCTTACAGGGCTATTGTGGGAGGGATTCTATCATAAAGGGATCAGGGCCAGCTTATTGACTCGAAACGTTTTCCGCGTTACGTTTGTACGCACACATCGCAAACGAATACAAGCATCTCTCTAACCAGCACAATAGCTTACAACATGTTTGGAAGAGTTTCAATCGGCTTGTCCTTTGTTTAGATAAATTGAGTTTTTTGTCTTGCCGTTTTGGAATTGTAAAGCATTTACCTTTATGTAATCTTTCTATTGTATGCTGTTGTTTTGTCAGTTAGGTATGAATCTTGTTTCGATGTGTGGAATGTCGCCTCGCCCTGTAACGCACCCACTATTATGCTGGAGATGAATATAGATTGAGTAGAGAAGAATAGTTAAAGGTACACTTAGTGTTTGCAAATTTAATTTACAAAATGTGGTTATTAGGTACTGCTCACTATCGTCAATAAATTCCCCCTCTGGGTACCTGCAATAAAATACAGTAATGCCCGAAGTATATGACCCTTTACCCACAGCAGAATTATGGCAAATTTTTCAGGGGTTTAGTCGGAAATATGGCTTGCCGTTCATCGGAAAGCTCTCACCGAGAGCTTTCCGATGAATGGCAGCAAGCCATATTTCCGACTAAATCCTGAAAAATTTCCCATAATTCTGCTGTGGTTATGGGGTCGATTATTTTGGACATTACTGTAGTTATGTCTCAGTATTCACTTAGTGCCTAGCTACCAGTTTTGGGTTTTGTGGTGGAGTTTACTTTTTCTGTGGACCAATTGATTGAGCCTCCAGGGTCTCTGATTTAAATTTCCACCATTCCTCATTTAGGAATAAAGCAATCAACATCTTGTATCTGCAGCCTGGAGTTTGTTACAGTAATTTTCTATCATTCTGAATTGAGATGATTTATCATGATTAGCTCACAATCATTTTCCATTACAAACATCACCAATGATCAGTCATATCAATGGCCTGAAAATAGTTTTTCTATGGCATTCCTGATTTCAATTGCTGTTGTGCACAGTCTGCAGTTTAACCCTTTCAGTGCCAGGTCCGATTTTTGTATCAACCCATATACCCTGTGCCAATGTATTCTCTTATAGGTCGCCTCGCATATATAAGAGAATGCATTGGCCTAACAATTTTTCATCATTTGTTATTATTTTTTACAATTTTTTTACAATTTTAATAATTTTTTCTTATATACTTTAACAGACTTATTTTGTAGGTTTAGTGCCAGGGAATCTTGCGTTTTTCATGGGCATCAAAATTATTACTATGAATACTTGGTGATAGTTTTTAGAGCTGAAACGGTTGACCCATTCTTCTAACCGGTTAACCATCGGTGTTAACCGGATTTCAACCGGTTAACCGCTAATTTCTAGCGGACTTCTCTCACACTAATTATGTCGACATTATGCCATGCTCCAGGGACAAACCTAGGTGAGAAATAGTAGCTGAAATAAAGACCTTATTCACGGCATTTAACGATATTCAAAAACACGAATTCACTGTTCTTTTGCTGGCTCTCGTGATGGGGAATGAGCAAGTGAAATTTGTGAATGGCAGGAGGGATCGCTTATTTGCCGTGATCAGCATATGTTTGGGCATTTGTAAAACGAGTAACAATAGTATGGGTATTGGTAAAACGAGTAACAAAACTATATATTAAAGATCTGTAAATATATCATTATCATTGGTATATCCTCCAATGAATTATATATAAAGACAAGAAAGTAATGACTATAGAACAAAAAGGAAGGTCAGTTAGGTCAGACTCGCAGTCCTATTCAGTATTCGAGCTATTCGTCGGTATCATGATCGCGGACACTAGTGTTGGAAGGTTATAGAATTTACTTTCGGTTTCGGTTTTAGTATGCAATCACTTAACATATAGAAATTACTGCCAAATTGAGTGTCAATTAGTCCCACAGGCACAACCAGTTACAGAGTAGCATGGAGCATCAATTTCCTTGATAAAAGGGAAGATCATTGAAGAAGTTTTGGGTTGCTTCAACTATGATGTCTGTTTGGTCACTCAATTGATCATATTAGATCACAACAGGGAGGAAGAACAGGAAGAGTGAAGACATTGTGCAGCTGATCTCAATCATCAAACTTTGTCGACTTACATAGTTTTTATAAACCCCACTGTAAAACAGTTTTAGTATGTCGTGGTGTGATTTCAATTTGAATCCATGTTGCTTCGTGCAGTATTAACTATTAAGTTACGAAAGCACGCATTGCCACACAATGCCACTTTTACGTTGTCACTTCCTTGTGTGCGTTCAGACTTGACACACAGTGACTGCACATGTGCTTTTGTCGGAAGATCAGAGAAAACTTCAAAGGGTCGGAATTGATTGAAGGTCGCCGACACTTCCAGACAGTTCGAGAATTGCTACTAAGTATCTGATACTACCGCGTGTACCAATTAATGCTTGCATTGCACTCTACTATCGGTGACACAGGGTTTAGTATTAGTTTTGCATCATTTAACCTAATATTTTGAGGATTATTCACGTTCACATTCAACTGACAACGGGATGCGCTTACGTCCGGTTCATTTTTTCTAACCGGTTACGTCGCTAACCGGATGCTAACCGGTTAACTGTCTAACCATTTCAGCTCTAATAGTTTTGAGTTATAACATGCCCCTAAGGTTTTATCCAGTTTGTTTTTAAATTTGCTATAGCATACTTAAGCATACCCAAAAAAAATTCAACCCAATTTTTTTATTATAATTTTTTAGGGCTGATTTTACACGCACTGAAAGGGTTATTAAAGGCACATTTAAAAGATTATTTCTCTTCCCAGCTAAATTTACAGGGTACAATATCGATTTTCTGATTCACCCTTCCCCTTGGACTAGACCAAATATTCAACTTCTCTTTGGACCCATTTACTGTCATGATTGGTGCCTCAAGGGTTCCCATTTACTGTCATGATTGGTACCTCAAGGGTTCCCATTTACTGTCATGATTGGTACCTCAAGGGTTCTCATTTACTGTCATGATTGGTACCTCAAGGGTTCCCATTTACTGTCATGATTGGTACCTCAAGGGTTCCCATTTACTGTCATGATTGGTACCTCAAGGGTTCCCATTTACTGTCATGATTGGTACCTCAAGGGTTCCCATTTACTGTCATGATTGGTACCTCAAGGAGTCAAAGGTTCCAATAGTTGGAATACTTCAAATGGGGCAATGTGAGTCTGAAAATCGTTTGAAACAAAGAAAATATCCAACTCCTGGACTATCAATACTTCACACTGAATAAAAGTCGGCAATAAAAATACTGTATAGGGAAAATCTCAACATATTATCCATACTGAAACTTGGCAGAGTTATTTAGTACCATGTCAGAGCTTGTATTCCTATATATTCCGATAAATTTCTGAAAAACTGTGCAAAGATATTTACTACTTATTAAAAATTGTGCGCCTGATTAGGAGCTTGATCTGTCTTTTTAGTGGAGTTATTCCTCTTTTTCGACTGAGAAACATGCAGAATTTTGTCCGAGCTTGTATTCCTTGTTTTTTTTACTGTCGCCCAATTGCACTGCTGAGGTATCCTTAGTCCTAATGGGACAATCCATCCTCTAGTTTTGTCTGTCGTCCCAGATCTCAATGAAATTGGTACAGATCTGAACCCTTTGATGACTGGAGCTTCCTGAAATTTTGCAAAAACCCTGTGCCAATGCATTCTCTTATATATGTGAGTCTCCCATAGAGAGCCTTGCATTTATAAGAGAATGCATTGGCCTAACAATATTTACCTTGTCCGTTTAAGCCAGTGAATGAAATTTTGGTTCATCCTACCCATGTTCCAATTTGGCACTGTTTGGTTTGCTATCACCTATGGTGCAATCCTATACTCGTTATGTTTTGTTTGTAATAAAGTACCCGGGGGGGGGGGGGGGGATCTTTTGTCCCATTGGAACAGTCACACCTCTAGTTATTTCACCTGTCAGGTATTCAGTCTAAACAATAACACTGATGTTTGATATAGAGAACAAGCAGGTGATGATATACAGTTTATACTATATTTATTTCCAGATTGGGATACAGATCCAAATTGACGTTCCAGACACTAAATTACATCAGTGTTTATTGGTTCAATTGTCATTCTACACAATCCTAATATTTACCCAATCACTTGTGATCATTGGTGATTATTTCTTTCTGGCTGTTGTAAGAATTTCCTACACATCGTAAGACCATCCCTGATTATTATCTTAAAGCTTCTTTGTACATATTACATTTAAGTTTGGGCTGTCTGTTCAACATATTATCTGACCATCCTGTCAAATAAATAGATGGGATTAAGTAAACAAAAATATCCAGGTATATATCGGTTAGACTTCACTTATTTCTAGGTTGAGATCTTCGTCATATATGATTGACGTCCCAGACACTAAATTACATCAGCGTTTATTGGTTCAATAATCACTCTACAAAATCCTAATATTTACCCAATCACTTGGGATCATTGGTGATTATTTCTCTCTAGCTATTATAAGAATTTCCTACACATCATATGACTATCCCTGGTTATTATCTTAAAGCTTTAATACTGTTGAGTTAACGCTGTCTGTTCAACATATTATCTGAACATCCCTTCAAATGTATAAACGGGAAATAAGCCTTTCATGATGGGATCGAGCTGCGCTGGTGCAGCATTAAAGTTCCTGTGCCAGTGCATTCTCTTATATATGCTAGTCTCCCATATTGAGCCTCATATATAAGAGAATGAACTGCCTTACAAGATCAAGGTAAATATTGTTTGGCCAATGTATTCTGTGATATATCGAGGTTCAATATCGTAGACTCACATATATAATAGAATGCATTAGCACAGGGTTTTTGCAAAATTTCAGGAAGCTCCAGTCATTGAAGGGTTAAGTGAAAAGAATATCCAGGTATATAATGGTTAGACTACACTTATTTCTAGGTTGAGATATTATTTAAGTACATGAATGCCATAAATAATCAACTCCTTAACCACAGCAGAATTATGGGTAACTTTTCAGGATTTAGTTACTGGGAGCTTTCCGATGAATGGCAACAAGCCATATTCCATCTAAATCCTGAAAAGTTACCCATAATTCTGCTGTGGTTAAGCAGTCGATTATTTAGGGTATTATTGTATCTTCATCATATCTGATTGACGTCCCAGACACTAAATTACATCATCATTTATTTGTTCAATAGTCATTCTACACAATCCTAATATTTACCCAATCACTTGTGATCATCAGTGATTATTTCTTTCCCCACTATTAGAAGAATTCCCCACACATCATAGGACCATCCAGGTTATTATCATGGATCGTTTTCTATTAGTATGATAACACTCTGGTGGCACTTATCCTCTTAGGTGAGCTATCTTGCTGTACTTATCATTGACAGGTGGCCCTATTACTCTCTTGACTCTGCCCTATTAACCCTTTCTATACTAAATGGATTCTCCCAGTCAGTTAAAAAGTGTACATTAGAATGATCTATTATTAATTTGGGGGATGTTAAGGTGATAAAAGCAGACTGCAGATAAATTTAAGTGCAGAAGGAGCCCTATTTATTGAGGGAAATGTTTAGATAAGTTCAACAAACGCAGGGGTTAATGTCTGGCTTTCATAATTAAACCTGTGGGTATTGGCAAAATTGAGGGTCCATGCCTATATAAACCTAATGGATGTTATAGCACAATTCTCTGGTAAGATATGGATGGGATGGTCCATTTCTCTGCCTTATATGGTAACAATCAGGGACCTAGTCTAAATGTCTGGCAGTCATTAATTAGACCAGTGTGTATTGGATATTTCTGAGCTCATTTAGAAGTCAATATCATATTCATCAATCCAGTCCATTAACATTAAGGCTGAATTGTTATGTTCAATGACAATGAATGGCTGGCTGACCACTCTTTATTCAGCCGCATTAATTTCCATGGTATATGTATTCCTCCCATCGTGAGGATTATTCGCTAGATATGGTTATATTGGGCTTCCATTGATCGGAACACCGATGGAGCAGATACTGATTTAACGGATGCATATAATCAGATCTGAGCACCGTAAGGATCATCCCGGGCCATAAATGAGAGACTGATTTTCAATAGTCGAGTAAAATTTCCATACGTAAATTGTAGACTGATTTCCAATAGTGGCCTAATATAATACGTCCATCCAGAAATGAGACACTGATTTTTTATAGTAACGTAAAACGTCTTATCACCAAATGGGAGACCGTGGTTTCCGTCTAATCGAATATTGAAGACTAATTTCTGAAAGCGCTGTGAATCTTGTCAGTAAATCAGTAAATTAAATATTGTGGTTTCCGTCTCAACAAAATCATGAAAAACTCATTTCTGATAGCAGTGTAAACATACAGTATAAATTGGAGACTATAGTTTCCAACAAAGGTATAACCCCCCTGGCGCCCCTGAAAAAGGAACCATCTCATTAACTTTCACCAGAGATTCACTATAAATATTTCAGTACTCCTAATCCTGACAATATCACTTTCACAGTAAAGTCAATGAATATATTAAATGCTTTGTAAAATGATTAATCAGGTCTCTTCTGTAAACTAAAGGTCAAGGGGGTACATCCTTCCAAAGGACACTTTTCCCAATATCAAATACATGCTAAATGAATTTGTACAGGAAACAGTGGAGGGTAAGGAGTGGGGGGAGGGGGGGATCCTCACATAAACCTGTATATTCTGAGGCATAATGTTGTTTTTATAATTCTGGAGTGATGGTGGGGAGGAAAGCAGTTTCAACTGACTGACACCAGGAAAATATTACAATAACTGTGAAGTGGGCAATCGTTTCCCCGTGGAGGCTGGAGGAAGTGCCAATATTGACATTTGAGTTCTGGGTTAATGTAAGTCGGGTGGAGTGAATCGACTATTCATGTAATATCACATGATCTGCTCCGGGGACTCTGGTGGAATCAATCAACTGTTCATGTAATATCACATGATCAGCTCGGAGGACCCGCAGCAGAACACTTAAGTAGCTGTTTATTCTGTTTTACATTTCAGTCTGATCAAAGCCAATTTAACTATTCAGCAAAGTTAGGCTTCTAGGCTTTTTAGAACTTAAAAGTTCATAGTGCGTCTGTCATTTGCAGAATGAGGTCCCCAGAGGGTGAATTTAGTGATGCTACCCCACACAGCGGGCTAGCATCACTAAATTCACCTTCTGGGGACCTCATTCTGCTTAGGCTTCATCTTCTGGGAAGTATCTATAGTCTCAAATTAACATTGTTTTAGTTACTTTTTCCCTTCTGTTCAGTTTCTATATCACTTAATTTGCAGTAGATAAAATGCACAATATTTCAAGGCTTGACTTCAAGTGTGGCATATGTTCATGTTTATGATGCTTGCAGCACTAATACGAGAATGTATTGCTTTGGGAGACTGATGAGAATGAGGGACTGGGGTTAGTTTGAACCACTCGCTTATCGAGGCCACAGATCAGTGAGTTCTCAGTTAAATCGACCATCTGCATGGTCGTTCCTCCACCATATAAAAAAAAGAATGTTGTGATATGGTCAAGCGACTGAAGCAATGATAAACCCTAAACAATAGCATCCCAGAAGTTACCTGGTGCTGACCATTGTAAGCTTCAAACGACATCCCTCTTGACCCCTCCCTCTCTTGTGACACCCATGGCTAAGGAGGTAGGAGAGGGAAGACTCTGTTCTATAAAAGGTTGGAAAGTGGGGGATGTTTGGTGTTCCCAGACATAAATAATTATTACCCAGCCATAATACCCAGTGTTATATTCCTACATGACTGATAACCATGGTAAAATTATATTACCCAGCCATAAATACCAAGTGTTTATGTTTCTAAATGACTGATATTCGTGGTAAAACTGTATTTGCTGAAAAAACATTTAGTATTCGGATAATTTCTGTTCCCAGACAAATATAATTGTTGCACAGCCCCAATACCCAAACTAATGTTGGTAATGGCTTTGAGACATGCATTTCCTGTAACAGGGGTATGTTAGTCTGAGCCCAGTGGTCATTTAACCACAGACATACACTCTGTCTTGATTAGCTTGTCAGATTGGCTTGTTTGGCTGCCAGCCTGTTCTAATGTGTGCTATCTTAGTGTTATTAATTAGCTGGATAATTTGAGGGATCTACATCTGAAGTTTGTAAAGTAATAAATTACCCTGATAGCCCTATGTTAAGAATCCATTAAGATCTGTGTGAATTTATACTAGACTTGTCAACAGGGTCGCCAAAATAAGGGCAGAGGGAGTGGGCATACAGTAATAAATTACAGTAATGCCCTAAATAATCTGTGAGAGCTTTCCGATGAATGGCAACAAGCCATATTTCCGACTAAATCCTGAAAAATTACCCATAATTCTGATGTGGTTAAGGAGTCGATTATTTAGGGCATTACTGTACATTAATAAATTACCTGTACGTCCATCTGTCTTTTTTTCGTTTCTGGATGATAACTTTTTCAGGTCTGAACTGAATGGAATGAAATTTGGTATGTCAGTTTACTAGCCAAATACAGGTCAAGTTCTAATTTGGGTTTTGTCTGCTAATTTTCACCAGAGTTATGGCTGTTTGTTGGAGTTACCATGTGCATATTTTGCCATGCCCTAAGCAATGCTCGTGTTCTGAATAAGATTTGGAACTCTTTTTCAATTTAAGGATTCTAGGAAGAATTACACATGTGTGAATGGGGTTGTCGATATGATGGCACTCTTGCCATCGCCGTCTCCTCTTGTTCTATCCTTCCGCACTGGCACTCATCCATATTGATATTAAAGCCCATTGATGCATTCATGTTGTTCTGTGTACATAGCAATCATCAATATATGATTTTATAAATGAATTCTGATCAAGAGTACATTGTTTAATTTAGACAGGGTTATTGTGAGACAGGGTTAATGTTAGACAGGGGATGTGAATTATGGAGGCATTAGTTTTACAAAGTCAACCTCTGAATACTTTTTATGATGGATGACAATTCATTTATAAAGAATAGGCGTATCATTATAACATACCAACATACCATAAAACTACGTAAATACTAAGTATAAGGCCATAAATGAGAGTCTATAGGACTAGTATCTCATTTCTAAAGACATGTTCACGTCAAGATCCAATCCCTTCGAAAAAATATCGTTGACAGCACAGACCTAACTTCACACTTGACAATCCATAACTTATATTACCTATAGTATTCTAATAACCCAGTGACACCCAGGCATTATGGTTGTGCGTGGTTTCACTGCCATTGTTAAAATCTCATAACCATGATGATCTCGTTACATACTTTCCTCATATTACCATTAGAATAAACCCATAACACTTACGTCAAGTCATTCTAGATGCTAACGTATTGACGCCGCTCACTCGAGAATACGATTTCTGAATGGTTAGGTGACTTGTGACCATGAGGTCAAGATTTTTAATGCAGTTCTTTTGTGGGGTAGTACAGGGAAACATGCTCTGTGTGTTTTTTACTATTGAAACGCTGTCACATTCCTGGAATATCAATATTAGATGATAAAGTACATCTTCATTTTTCACAATCTTTGAAATAATTTAGCAATTTAACTTCTGCCTGTCAACAAATTGTCACAGTAAATATAAAGTGTTATATCACATGAAACCCATATTATATCATTAAAAAAGCCATTACATATTTGCTTATCTCTCACTAGTTACATATTACTTGGCATCGCGCCAACAAAATGACCGTGCATCTTTACATTGATTCAGGCGGATTAATACTATTTTGAAAAGCCAGACATGACACCAATACCAAAATTATTGCTTTGGCCATTAAAGTTAAATTCTTGTCCAACTTCGTTGCACTAACGAACATAGACACAAAAACAAAGAAGCAAATTGTGGGGCTATATTTTCCATCGCCAGCCCCAATACTGTGGTATAAGGTTGTGAAGCATCTCGGCCAATGCTGTAAAATTAATCCTTCCATGAGGTTCATGACGGGAGCTGTGCCAGTGCATTCTCTTATATATACTCATACTGAGTCCGTGCCTCCATAACTCTGACATATATCTATACACCAGTACCAGTAATCGTATGGTCACAGATGCAATTTCGGAGGAAGTGCATTGACATGTTTCCAGAATGGCAGATCAAGAATTTCGAAGGTAGTGGGTTCGAACCCATGTTCAGACTGATACGCTTCCTAACTCTTGGTGAAAGGTCTTCCCTTTTTAAGGATGTCCCCCGCAGCCGATGTGGTTAGGTCGTGGATAAGATAATCACAGTCTGGGCTAGACGAGGTTGGTGCGGGTTCGAACCTCGGCATGGATGAAAATCAGGGCCGGTTTTCAAGCTTGATTTGGTTTGGGGAACATCTCGATGTACCATTCCGATCGACACATGGCCATTTCGATAAGAAATGAGAATTTGTTCACGCAAATATGAAGCAATGAACACTCATACTGAGTCCGTGCCTCCATAACTCTGACATATATATATAGGGTGCCTCGCATATATAACATAATGCACTGGCTTACAAGGTTAAGGTAAATATTGTTAGGCCAATGTATTCTCTTATATATGTTAGTCGCTATGGGGGATACTCTCATAAATAAGAGAATACATTGGCACCGGGTTTTCATAAAATTTCAGGAAGCTCCAGTCATGGAAAGGTTTATGATTGTGTGACATTTTTTGTGTTATCTTATCGATGTGTGCATCTTTCCTCAGGAATTGTGTATGACAAGGAAGTCTCATTACAGCCCTACAAATGAATGAATGGGAATAAAGTAGCTACCTATCAACGAGTATCCAATTATCGAACCTTCAAAGAGTTAAAAATATGCGGCCATCCTTAACTTCTCATCCAGAAGTGTTGATGTGAACAGAAGGAATTGGGGAAACTCACGCAAACATTTTCTCACATGCATGATCGCTCCGTATTTCTAGTCTTGACTAGTGATATCAAAGCGGATATAAATTCCGAGAATTCCCTGTGGATTTGTTCAGTAGGGCAAGAATGTTAATACCTATACTACTCTACTATATGAATTTGTATCACATATTTCCGCTTGATTACTGCCCCATTCTGACTATTCATAAAACTAATCTGTTGCACGCGATTCATGCTTTATTTCCCCATGGGCCTTTACTTCCGAGTTTTCTACGTATGTTGACGATTGTAATTCCCGAGTTTTCTACGTATGTTAATGCTGGTAATTCCCTCGCCTTACATGTTGTATCGTTAATTGATTTTTTTCTGCTGATTTTCTTTAGATGATGTTTTTTTTACTATTAGGGAATTCATTTAACCAAATTAATTCACGTGTCTTCACACCTCAGCTGCCGGGGGGGTCCTAAGTTAAATGGATATATGGTTTGATGGAACTTCCAAAATTATGGGTACTTAATTTGGCAGGAGGTTTATCAAAACATACTATTGAATGAGGAATACTCCCAACCTAGCTTGTTGATTTAGCGCTGAGAAAATTACATGTACTTTCTTTCTTATAAATTAGCATGCAATCTTCTGACTCAAGGTTATCATGTTACACCCGAACATTATACAAAAAGTTCAGGGAGGAGACAACGTCCTTATGGACAATTTTATACCCTGAACCGGGCAGGGATGTGACTGATTGAGTGACAGCTCTGATTACAGGGCATAATTGAAAAAAACTACTTTCACTAAATTCACTTTCTAATTCAATTGAAATATTTGAATGTGTTAATTTTTTTCTTCGCAGATCGCTTTCGAAAGATGACTGAGAGGGAGAATGCATAAGAGCCGTGAAGATGAGTACAAAGCATTTGAAGTTTATCTCCAACAAGCTCAGGTAATGATCTTAATGTACCCGCCCCAGGTAACGTACTTATTATACCCCCCCCCCCACATGCTGAGGTAACAATCTTATTGTACCCCCCCACATGCTGAGGTAACGTTCTTATTATACTCCCCCCCCCCCACATGCTGAGGTAACGTTCTTATTATCCCCCCCCCCCCACATGCTGAGGTAACGTTCTTATTATACCCCCCCACATGCTGAGGTAACATTCTTATTGTACCCCCCATATGCTGAGGTAACGTTCTTATTATACCCATACCCCCCACCATACGTTCAGGAAACATTCTTATTATACCCCCCCCCCCCCACACGCTCAAGTAACATTCTAATTGTACCCCCTCCACCCACTCAGGTACCCCCCTCAGGTAACATTCTTATTATACTCCAGCTCCATTCCATGCTGAAGTAACATTCTTATTATATCCCCACTGCCCCACCCCATGCTCAGGTAGCATTCTAATTGTATTCCCACACACTCAGGTATTGTTCTTATTATACCCCCCCCCCCCCACAAGCTGAGGTAACATTCTTATTATACCCACCCCCCCCCCCCCCCCACCACATGCTGAGTTAATAATGTTCTAATTATACCCCACCCCCCATGCTGATGTAACATTCTTATTATACCCCCACCCCACCCCTTGGTGTAACATTCTTATTATACCCCACCCCCCCATGCTGATGTAACATTCTTATTATACCCCCCCCATGCTGAGGTAATGTTCTAATTATACCATCACCCCTTGGTGTAACATTCTTATTATACCCCACCCCCAATGCTGAGGCAATGTTCTAATTATACCCCCACCCCCATGCTGATGTAACATTCTTATTATACCCCACCCCCCCCATGCTGATATAACATTCTTATTACACCCCACCCCCCCATGCTGAGGTAATGTTCTAATTATACCCCACCACTTCCCCCACACGCTGATGTAACATTCTGATTATACCCCCCCACCACATGCTGAGGTAATGTTCTAATGCTCTAATTATACCCCACCACTTCCCCCACAAGCTGATGTAACATTCTTATTATACCCCCCACCCCAACCCCTTGGTGTAACATTCTTATTATACTCCTACTATCCCCCGCCCATGCTGACGTAACATTCTTATTATACCACCCCACACACCCCCACCCACCCCCATCCACCCACGCTGAGGTAACATTCTTATTATACCCCACGTTCAGGTAACATTCGTGTGGTATTTCCACTCTGAGGTAACGTCCTTATTATACACCCACCCCCATGTTCAGGTATTGTATCTCCAACAAGTGAGGGTTAGAGCACAAGAATTGTTCTTTACCAGAATCAATTGAGTCGAAGACAAGATTTATTCTGGTAAAGAACTGTTCGAGTGCTCTGACCGACTTACAGCACAATTGATCCCACATAATGCAATCAACTGGAAATGTGCCGTTGAGCGTGTTTTGACCACGACGCACAATCCGTGCGCTGGCCGCGTTTGGACACAATAGCCAGTTAGCCACGCCCAACAACATGATTAACATGAACTGATCGCCGTTGAATGTGAATAGATATGTCAGAAACAACACGGACTAGTCCCACTTTGAAGCGCCCGTGCGATTTGTCTGTTATGAGTTGCATGTGCCTAACAATGGGATAATCACTGAACCATTCCTTCGCCAGCCTTGGGATTTGATGTGCTTTACCAAAAATCAGGGAACAATTGTAACAATGGGATTGTGCTCTAAGCTCAGGTAACATTCTTATTGTTCTTATTGTATCACCGTCCCTAAAATATTAATATCTTATTTTATCTGGCATGTTCAAATTATCATATCATATGGATGAGGCTGTTTATTGTAAAATTCCATTTGAAAATTCCCTCCCTCAACATCTCAACATTAAACTTAGCTATAATTCCTACTTTTTGCCTTGCAAAGTTGGAAATTCAGAATAAATAATTAAGTTATGTATTGGAACTGCAGTTGCATTAAATTTCATTATTGTCTGTCTTTTTCTTGTTATTAACGTTCCAAAGAATTAAATTTTGTCATCACTCACTGCACTGACATTGATTTGTTATTGAAAGTGAGGCAGCCGGCAGGAAATTCTCAGCTGAGAAAAAAAAGAAAGATTTTAATTTCACAGGCAGTTTGCTTGACATTTGGTGAAGAGAATTCTGTACAGATGGGGAAAGTTTGACAGAGTGACAGGATATAAGGCGTGTTACACTGCCTGGGTTCTAACAAGGTCGACCTGCTCTATGTCACAATTCCCTTAATGTCTTCAATTCATTTTCTCATTATTTTCCTCTGACAGGAAGAAATTAGTTTGACTGGGCTGCACCTCATATCAAGTCATGCAGTAGGTTGTGTTAACCCTTGCGAAAACCCTGTGCCAATGTAATATCTTATATGTGTGAGTCTCCCATTGATCTAACAATATTTACCATGACCTTGTAAGCCAGTGTATTCTCTATGAGAGACTCACATATATAAGAGATTGCACTGGCACAGGATAATTAATGCTGCACCAGCGTAGCTCCCGTCATGCAAGGGTTAAAGGAATATTATGTGCTTATTACAATGAATGGACAGCAGGTAGCAGAGGAAATTATATGAAACCATTTGATACCCTAATTAAATAAACCTCAATTTTGGTTTATCAGAAGTTTGGGTTGGGAATTATTCTACAAAGGCATTCTTCATGATCAAATCCTGTTTGAAATATTATGCAATAGATTCTGCAACATATCCGGAAGCTCCAGTCAGTTAATATAATGTGGGTCAATAGTGTTTGAATCTTGAAAGGGTTAAGATAACGTGATAGTTTGAGATGATTTCTCTTTCTTTAAAGGTACTCAATCTGATTTGATGGTCCCCATATTATCAGATTTCAACAACAACAACATTTAAAAAAATGCTGCTTCAGTTATTAGAATCGATTAATTGCCCAAAAATAATGCTTACCATGCACAGTCAACTATAGTATAAAATTGCCCAAAACCTGTTATTTATCAACGAAATTTTTCCTCTTTGTCAAATATATCTGACACAAAAAAGCCACTTGAATTTAGAGTTATCCATCTTCATCTGCAATTTGGTCCGAGACCGTATTTTCGTTGACTGTTTACTGGGCCATTTAAAAAATTATCGGTGGTAAAAAATATTAGATTACAAAAATCTATATCTGATCACTCTTGAGCTTTGGTGGGTGGGTTCCTCGAGTTGAATCAAACATTTTTTTACCCCCGAATCCAAGGAAATAGTAATTTGCGAGCGTTAATTTGGATTATGAATCTTTAAACCTAAAGCCATTATTGGTGAGAGACTTTGAAGTTTGTGTCTAGCATGTCAGGTACAGTAATGCTCTAAGTAATCAACTTCTTATCCACAGCTGAATTATGGGCAACTTTTCAGGATTTAGTCGGAAAATATGGCTTGTTGCCATTCATCGGAAAGCTCTCCCCGAGAGCTTTCCGATGAATGGCAACAAGCCATATTTCCGACTAAATCCTGAAAAGTTGCCCATAATTCTGCTGTGGTTTAAGAAGTTGATTACTTAGAGCATTACTGTACAAGCCTGGGATTAGTGTGCCTGTCATTTGCAGAATGAGGTTCCCAGAGGGTGAATTTAGTGTAGCTATCCCTCATAGCGGACTAGCATCACTGAATTCACCCTCTGGGGACCTCATTCTGCTTAGGCCTCTTCTCTGGAAAGTTTCTTTATTATAACATTTTTATAGAAAATTCTTCACATACATTCTATTAATGTTTTAATTTAGTTTATCTATATCCCCAAAATGTCAGACGACACATTGCATAATTGAGGTTCCCAATGGGTGTACATCACAATATTCACCATTTGGGAACTTCAATCTGAGTCCATGTCTCCCACAGCAGATGAGGCCATGCAGAACGAGATCCCCAGAGGGTGAATTTGGTGATGCTAGCCTGCTCTGCGGGATAGTGTCACTAAATTCACCTTCTGGGGACCTCATTCTGCAAATGCCTGGCTGTCTCACAGACACTAACTCACTGATAATAGTTACCTATTATTTAAAGCATTATTTTTCTCCAACAGGAAGAAATTCGTCTGACCCTTTCGGGTGTGGCACCTCACATCAACTCCTGCAGCACGTATCCTCTGGTGGGACATGTGAACAAGCACACATCAACAGACTGCACCAGGGTCAAAGGTCAAACCATTAAACTCCATGATGACAAATCCTCCCACATCAGGGAGGTGGATTCGGAACAGCTGCCATCTCCAGCTGCAGTCCGTGCTGATGGCTGTAATGGGTTCATTGACAGACGGCTGAGTGGTTCTGGTGCACCGGGCTACAAGAGTTCTTCTACAGGTGTTAGGTCCCGTGCATCAGATATTAAAACCACTACTACAGATGTATGGTCTGGTGTATCTGCCTGCAATACCAATGGTACAGGTGTTCGGTCCAGGAGTACAGCAGAAAACATCCAGGTGGGTATCATTGGAGGTTACTCTTAAAGAGTAAAATCTGTTTTTTTTATAGAAACCATTTATTACTTAATTATTCATTTCCGGTACACACACCTGAGACTGCTACTACAGGTGTTCGGTCAAGGAGTACAGCAGAAAACTTCCAGGTGGGTATCATGGGATGTAACTCTGAAAGAGCAAAAACCCTTTTTTAGAAACCATTCGTAACATATAGTCTTGAGTGTTTCCAGGCCTGTAAACCCATGCTACAGGTGACAAGTAGGTGCGTGAGTATGACAAAAACACCAGGTGGGTATCATGGGATGTAACTCTGAAAGAGTAAAATCCTTTTTTTTAGAAACCATTCGTAACATATAGTCTTGAGTGTTTCCATGCTTCAGACATCAAGTAGGTTCAGGAGTACAACAAAAACACCACGTTGGTATCATGGGAGGCAACTGTTAAACAGTATTCTTATTGCAGGTGTGAGGTGCATGAGTGTGCCTGGAAATAGTGTGTCTGATATTTGCAGAATGAGGTTCCCAGAGGGTGAATTTAGTGATGCTATCCCATATGAAGGGCCAGCATCACCAAATTCACACTCTTGGGAACCTCATTATGCTTAGACTTCAACTGCTATTGGGGGACCTAGGATCAGATTGAAGTTCCCCAGTTGAAGTTGGTGATGTTCACCCATTAGTCACCTCGATTATGCATATTATTTTCTGCAAATTAGGGGATACAGTAACTGAACATAAGGCAAAAAGTTAATGAAAACAATGTTAATTTGAGACCATAAATACTTCCCAGAAGATGAGGCCTAATCCTAAAGTGTTAATGGTCGATGAACCTCATTTTATTTAATTTGAGTTCAGCTGTTCAGAGTTTCAGTTTGAATTGCAGTGGTTTCCTCAGGCAGGATGTTGTTCCGATAAGTGAATATTCCACCATCTGACAATCTGGACAAAAATCACATGGTCATCTGTTATCAAGGTCCAAGGAACATGGGAAAATGTGCTATCACAGAACAATTAGATTAAATTACAGTTTATGGGGCAGTTGGCCTTCTATTTACAAAAAGCTATAATAGAGGGATGCTTTAATTCAATAAGTGTTATCTATGGGGAGAAATTGGCTCTAAGCACCACCAATCTATTGCTATTATCATTTGCCTATGGGCATGGAGTGAATGTAATTTACAAAATTAATAGTCTCTATAGTTCGCACATTTCCACGTCTTTGTACCTGGTGTGACCCCCCTGAGCCTTGATTTATTTTCCGACCTCTCTTCATTGTCATTCTAAGAAGGGCCCATGCTGTGATCACCATCCTCTCTAATTTTTGTGATCTGTCATTGACATTAGGAGTTTGTTTTAAAATTAGGTCCCAAGGCACCTTGCCATGTATTATACTCTCGTAAGTGAGCTGCCTTGTTGATTATTGATTAAAACAGTTTGTCTTTGACGAGGAAATACTGTTTTTGGACGGCTGCATCACACGCTTTCTTCTATTTTGCACCCTGCGGCCATGAATGTTAGAATTTATAGACTAAGCCCTTTGCTATTTTTATTTTAGATTCCTTTGAATTTCAATTTCAAAACATTCTCCCACTCAAAGCTCTAGAAATGGGTTTGATACTTCCTTTCTTCTTTAAAACTAATAATGTATAGGCCATACCGATATTATAGCCTGGTTTACGAACATTTGGTTTGAAAAAAAGTAGATGCAAGAGGGGAAAAAATAAAGATTTTTACTTAACCCTTCCATGACTGGAGCTTCGTGAAATCTTGCAAAACACTGTGTCAATGCATTCTCTTATATATGTGGGTATCCCATAGGGAGCCACGCATATATAAGAGAATACATTGGCTTAACAATATTTACTTTGACCATGTAAGCCAGTGCATTCTCATATATATGCGAGGCTCCCTATACGAGATATTGGATGCTGCACCAGCATTGAACCCCATAAACAATCAACAAACAGTGGAACCTGAGGTAAACGTCACCTAGGATCAGTTTGCGTGACTGTCTCTGGATAAAGTTGCCTCTATCTTTTAATTAAGTTAATACTAAATGCTCTTTATTGCTAATTATTAGTGTATCTTTAAGTCATCTGTGGTCAATAGCACTTATCCTATGACATTCCCCGTGTCAAGTTACTTGTGTGCCAATTTTCCCACATATCTTCTGAGCTGATAATAAATGCCCCTCATTGATCATCTATGTTAATATAATTTAATAGTCCCGCTTTGAGTCATCTGAGGTCAATGACATCTATCCCATGACACTCCCTGTGTCAAATTACGTCTGTGCCAATTTCCCTACATATCCTTCTGAGCTGATAATAATCGCTCGTCATTGGTCATCAATGCTAATATTATTTACCCCCCCCCTTTTAAGTCTGAGGTCAAAGGCACCTATTCCATGATATTATCCTGGTCAGGTGGCCCCTGTGTACCAATTTTCCATCATATTGTCTTTACTGATAAGGAATGTTCTTTATTGCTATTTATTTGTCAACAGCACCTATCCCATGACACTCCTCAATTGACCCATATGAATAATTTGTTAAAGACCAGATTCCAACAATTTTGAGAATATAATTCTTTAGTTATGTTAATTATTAGTGCCCTTTTAAGTCATCCCAAGAAACTCCCTGGGTTAATTTACCCCTGTGTACCAATTTTCAGCTCCCATGGTTTAACCGTTTGGTCGCCCATAGCCCGGACAAATGAACAAACAAACAAAACTGAGTTTTATTAGTATAGATGGTCTAATGTTCATCTGGAGGGGGATAACTACTCATCAATGAGTATTTAGTATACAATGGGTTAAGTTCTTCCTAATACAGACCTTTGTTTCTCTTCTGTTCGAAGCGGGAGATGCAGTAATCAAGGTCTGCGCTGGACCGAAATTTACATTTGCCAAATAATTTGCCAAATTAAAATATTTTTTTGCCAAATTCTTTTAGAATTTGCCAAATGTTATCTCTGATAGTATTATTTTCTGCAACCTTGATTGAGTCTTATATTTCGACACTCGTAGTTTGAACTATGTTTGATATCGATAGGAAAGCGGTTAGTTACTAACTATACTCACCGAATAATAAAATGAAGTTTTGCATCATCAGAAGTGAACATCACAAGATGATTAGCTATATAAACTCCACCATCACACTAAATACTGGTAATCCCTCCACCAATTAACTAATGCTATCAGATTAACAGCATCTTAATGGAGGTGTTAACTTTTCCGAAATCATATAAAACACCACTAATAGAATTCTATTGTAATAGTTTCCTAAAATGAATGGTATTGATTGACCGATATTTTTCAACGTTATTGAGGAATTAAAAAGTGACTTGCCAAAACCTGTTGCCAAATGAAAATAATTTTTGCCAAATATGAATTATTTTTGCCACTGGCAAATTTGGCAAGTGGCAGCATGAACCCTGGCAGTAATTCAAATTCAATAACTGCAGTTAGTCTTTCTGAGGTATATGAAGTCTCCATATAAGTATTTCATTGACCTATTTTGTCCCCTATCATTCCTAGGTTTAATTTGTCAAGATTTTATGATGCATTAATTGTCCAGGCAACCCTTCCATGACTGGAGCTTCCTGAAATTTTGCGAAAACCCTGTGCCAATTTTTTGCATTCTCTTATATATGCGAGTCTCCCATATGGAGCTTCACATATATAAGAGAATACATTGGCCTAACAATATTTACCATAACCTTGTAAGCCGGTGCATTCTCTTATATATGTGAGGCTCCCTATGAGAGACTCACATATATAAGATAATGCATTTGTTGGTCTTTGTTGATGCACCAGCGCATCTGCCATCATGAAAGTGTTAAAAGGAATGGGCAGCGGATGGTATGATTCTAGTAGAAATTGATGTGAATCTCATATGTAATTCGCTCTGAGTTCTATTATTTTCTCACACCATTTAGATTGTCTGACATTAATTACCTGATTCCACAGCTAATGATTTGCATGCCTGATGCACACAATGCATGTTAAATCAGAATGGATTCCATTAAGTTAGGCCTGGCCAACTAAATTATTCAAGCAGTGCAATTAGTATTGGGAGCTTCTTCACCCTTTGATAATTGATTACTCCCTGATTAGTAGTTTAATTTAGTTCCGTTAATACAGCGAAGTGGCCTTCAAATGTGAAGTGTATGCTTGTAAAGTCACATTCTGCATGTGGAAAACAGGAAGGATAAGGTTTAATAACAGAACTATGGAAAGCAGGTACGCAATGTAAAATTTGAATAAATTAAGATCAAATTGCATGTTGGCTGTAGTTGCTAGTGTTTAAAACACGACCATCTTTGTTTAAGCTATTTAATTATTCAAATCATATTGTACATTAAACCATTCAGCAGTGGAGTAACTAGTTCAATTCCCAATAAGCGCATTTTATAATACATACAATGTGAGTATGACCTTATTTGTGTATCTGGGCAAGTTTATAGGTTCAATACCAGGGTTAATTGGTTTCTTCATTAGGGGATTTCCAAGTGATATAATTCTTTGTGATTGTCCCCACCAACAAAACTAAGCCATAATGATCAGATGACCCCCCCCCCATGCCATTGATTGACGGATGTAAACAAGTCTTGAATAGGTGTCTCATGCAATTGGGCTAGCATCTCCAAATTCACCCTCTGGAGACTTCATTCTGCTGAGGCCTCAACTGCTATTGGAGACCTAGGATGAGATTGAAATTCCCCAGTTGAAGTTGGTGATGTTCACACATTAGTCACCTCGATTATGCAGTCTATCTTCTGAGAGGGTGAATTTAGTGATGCTAGCGCAATGTGCGGGGTAGCGACACTAAATTCAACCTCTGGGGACCTCATTCTGCAAATGTCAGACACACTATATCCAAGTTTGGGCGTAGCCCCCTTATGCCATCGACTGACGCCTGTAAAACTGCATGTGTTTACATTGGGCAAAGTGCCTGGTTGTATCCCTTTCATGATTCAGAGATTCTGCCACCCTTACTGAAATGATGATAAATCCCAACGAAAAAATAAAACTATAAGAACCAATAGTTTAGACCTATCTTGCCTCGATATGGTCAGTATGGCCGATGTATTCATGTCTGGCATCTAAACTGCCAATACACATTGGCATGCTATTAATGATGAATAATCATTAGCAGGCCAGATTTATACAACAGCTAATTCTACCTGAGATGATTAGCTATAGGTGTACCACCTACATTATCATGTTTATTATCATGGTATACCAAGTGGAACACACCATGCATTGAGGTTCTTCCTGTCCTAAGATAGAGTTTGATGAACAGTTAAATATTGGAAAATTCTGAGTGGGAAATTAGTTTGAAGATTGCAAGAACCTAAGTGAGGAATAGTATTCAGAATCTTTCTTGCTTCTCAAAAGCCTTTCATCAACAGTTGATTACTGGACAAATATCTTTGAGAAATTTGTTTTGAGTATTTTATTGAGGAAGTTCCTTTAAGAGAGTTTGAATATTGGAATTGGAACTATCAACTTGAGGAACTAATTTGTGTCTTGGTGTAAGGTGTTATGTGTTAATTGTTATGTCACATTCTTGGAATATATCGAAGGTAAGGGCTGCAATATGGTTATGATAATCTAAGTTAGAACCCGTGTGTGTCATTGAATTTAATTTGAGATTAAAACAACAGCTAATTCTATGTGAGTTGATTAGTTATAGGCATACCACATACATTATCATGTTTATTATCATGGTACACCAAGTGGAACACCCAGAGCATTCACAATCTTCATGTTCTAAGTTTGATGAAGAGTTAAAGATCATAAGAATCTGTGTGAGAAATTAGTTTGAAGATTGCAAGAATCTGAGTGAGGATTTGTATTCAGAATCTTTCATGCTTCTCAAAAGACTTTCATCAACAGTTGAATATTGGATGAATATCTTAGAGAAATCTGTTTGAATATTGGAGTATTTTATTGAGGAAGTTCCTTTAAAAAGTATGATTATTGGAATTGGAACTATCAAGTTCAGGAACTAATTTGTGTCTTGGTGTAAGGTGTTATGTGTTAATTGTTATGTCACATTCTTGGAATATTTCTAAGGTAAGGGCTCCAATATGGCTACCATGATAATCTAAGTTAGAACCCATGCATCAATGAATTTAATTTGAGATTTATACAACAGCTAATTCTATGTGAGTTGATTTGTTATAGGCATGCCACATACATTATCATGTTATTATTACGGAACACTCCGTGCATTCAGGATTTTCCTGATCTAAGATAGAGTTTGATGAAGAGTTAAATATTGGAAAATTCTGTGTGAGAAATTAGTTTGAAGATTGCAAGAATCTGAGGATTTGTATTCAGAATCTTTCATGCTTCTCAAAAGACTTTCATCAACAGTTGAATATTGGATGAATATCTTAGAGAAATCTGTTTGAATATTGGAGTATTTTATTGAGGAAGTTCCTTTAAAAAGTATGATTATTGGAATTGGAACTATCAAGTTCAGGAACTAATTTGTGTCTTGGTGTAAGGTGTTATGTGTTAATTGTTATGTCACATTCTTGGAATATTTCTAAGGTAAGGGCTCCAATATGGCTACCATGATAATCTAAGTTAGAACCCATGCATCAATGAATTTAATTTGAGATTTATACAACAGCTAATTCTATGTGAGTTGATTTGTTATAGGCATGCCACATACATTATCATGTTATTATTACGGAACACTCCGTGCATTCAGGATTTTCCTGATCTAAGATAGAGTTTGATGAAGAGTTAAATATTGGAAAATTCTGTGTGAGAAATTAGTTTGAAGATTGCAAGAATCTGAGGATTTGTATTCAGAATCTTTCATGCTTCTCAAAAGACTTTCATCAACAGTTGATTACTGGAAGAATATCTTTGAGAAATTTGTTTGAATATTGGAGTATTTTATTGAGGAAGTTCCTTTAAAGAGTTATATATATATACTAGCAGGTGGACCCGACTTCGTCCGGGCTGTTTCCCCTCTGCTTTTCGGCGAATTGCGCGATTTGACCTTGAATTGTCCATTTTGAAGGTCAAGGTCAGGTGGGGTCACGATTTGACCCGTCCAAAACACTGCCCGGACAAAAGTACCCGTCGAAATCCATCCGGTTTTACCTGATTTGACCTCGAATTGATCATTTTGAAGGTCAAGGTCAGGTCGGGGTCACGATTTGACCCGGCCAAAACACTCAGTGGACAAAAGTAACCCTATGTATCAAATTTCGTTGAAATCCCATAAAATTTCGTGATTTGACCTTGAATTGACCCAATTTCAAGGTCAAGGTCACGTCGCACGGGCAAACGAATAGGCTTACGACACTCCCCATATGATAGTATCCCTAGACACTAATTTTTATCGAAATCCCGTGATAGTCGGGCATTTGACTTTGAAATGACCCGATGTCAAGGTCACGTCGCACGGGCAAATTAATAGGCCCATGCCACTCCCACGGCCGAAAGTAGCCCCACATACCAAGTTTCATCGAAATCGGTTCGGCCGTTTTCGAGTCCATCGCGAACAGACAGACAGACATACAGACAGACACACACACAGACAGATTTACCAAAATATATAATAGAAGAGAATATTGGAATTGGAACTATCATCTTGAGGAACTAATTTGTGTCTTGGTGTAAGGTGTTAATTGTTATGTCACATTCTTGGAATATATCTAAGGTAAGGGTTACAATATGGCTAGGATGGTAATCTAAGTTAGAAATCTGCATCAATTAATTTGGTTTGAGATTTAAACGACAGCTAATTCTACCTGAGTTGATTAGATATAGGCATGCCACCTACATTATCATGTTTACTATCTCGGTACACCATGTGGAACATGTGGAGCATTCACTATCTTCCTATTCTGAGATACAGTTTGATGAACAGTTGAAGAATGCAAAATTCTGAGTGAGAAATTAGTTTGAATATTGCAAGTATTTCATTGTATTCGTAATCTTTTTCCTCAAAGAATTTGATGAGTAGTTGGATATTGGGCGAGATCTATAGAATATTTGAGTACTTTTCTGTGAGGTTACAGTAATGTCCTAAATAATTGACCCCTAAACCACAGCAGAATTATGGGAAATTGTTCATGATTTAGTCGGAAATATGGCTTGTTACCATTCATTGGAAAGCTCTCGGTGAGAGCTTTCCGATGAATGGCAACAAGCCATCCGACTAAATCATGAAAATTTCCCATAATTCTGCTGTGGTTTAAGGGTCATACACTTCGGGCATTACTGTATGTTATAATTGTTATGGCATATTCTTGGAACATATCTTAGGTAAGGGTTATATTATGGTTATGATGATAATCTCAATTAGAATATAAAGGATTAGATATTTCTGTGTCAAATTAAATTAATTAAATGATGTACCCGTTCCAGGTTACCGCTTGTAAAATGAACCTAACTTTTTATAATTCCACACTCAGCTCCAGTCATGAAATGGTTACCAGAACCTTGTCTGAGCCTGTATTCTGTCATTTTCTGGTAAATGTTTTTAAAACTTGGCACAGATGTCAACCAGCATGGGAACCTGCGCACCTGCAATTTTAAGTTCTGTTGGACGAGTCATTTTGGCGGAGTTATTGCACTTTTTGACATAGAATTATTGTACATCCTTGGATGCATCTTTTGTCCGAGCCTGTTTTCCGTCATTTTCTAGTCAATTTTTTAAAACTTGGCACAGATGTCAACCAGCATGAGAAGCTGTACATCTGTGATTTTGAGTTCAGATTTTGAGTTCAGTCGCAGTCATTTTTGCCACAGAAGACATCTGCATTACATTGCAAGCCAAGATGAGAGATATTACAAAAGTTACACAATCTCCACCAACATCCTGTTGTCTGTTGACTTATTACACAAAATAATCAAACACATCCTATGTCCCACACACATTATTATACGCAGGGCAATACTGCATCTGTGCTCTTTTTATCCGGGGGAAATCAAACACTCATTGCTACAAAAACACCGGCCACACTCTTTAATAATATCGTCTTACACACACTAGCTTACTACAAAAATTATAATATTCCCATAGCAAGAATTTCTAGTCCAGCACCTTAAATTACCCACAAATTAACTTTGAAATTTTTCAAAGCTTAAACTACAAGAAACTGATAATTAGTTCAGCATGTCATATTAATCCCGTTCCTGCCAGGTTATTTGTGAAATGCTAAAAAAAACAGATGTCTGTCTCATTTGATGAAAAAAGCTATCAAGTATCATCTGCGTTGGGTAATACGTGGTTCCGATTGAGAGACGTGAGATTGTTTTAGAGGGTGATTCCCACCGGTTGAGTAAGAAACACTTGTGTAGTAGTAAAAGCTGCTTGAAGCTGCCATATGTTCTGCTTTGTCAAAAGTGATAATAAACATGGTACTTTAGTTTGGTGGCAGTTAGTTTTTGGTGGGAAACATTTTCATTCATGACTGAGGAAGAAAGAAGTTGTTTCTTGATATTTTTCTAGTGTTATTTTCATAGAATTGTGACCAAAGATTATTTGAGCTGCCACTTTCTTGAGGTGAATTTGTTATTTTAAATTATTCTCCTTTTGCCAACATGTCTTTAATAATTGTTGGTAATATTGATTTAGCTTATTTGGAAAGTTGATAAAAAATTGGATTTACTTAGTGCTAATGTCAGTTTTCTGGTCATAGGTAAGATGCATTTCATTTGAGTATTTAGACCTTTACGCCTGTTGATAAACATGTACACTTTGAATATTTTAGATCGTTTGATGATGGCTTATTTCAACTGTTCATCATATCTTTCTCTTTTCTTAAATGGCAATTTTAATGGTGATATTATTATATGTTACTGAAATCCTGTATAAAGTTTACTTCAATCAGGAACAGTACCCATAGGCTCGAAGCCAGACGAGGTTGGAACGGGTTTGAACCCTGGCATGTGTGAAAATGGGGACCGATTGTCTCGATTTTCAAGCTTTATTTGGTTTGAGGGACATCTCGATGTACCATTCCAATCGACACATGGCCATTTCTATAAGAAATGAGAATTTGTTCACGCTCACTGAGTTATTAAAGCAAAGATGAAGAAATGAACACTCATACTGAGTCCATGCCTCCATTACTCTGACATATACATGTATATACTCAGTACCAGTAATCGTATGGTCACATATGCAATTTTGGAGGAAGTGCATTAGTGATGCATGTTTCCGAAATGGCAGATCAATAATTTCGAAGGCAATGGGTTAGGTCCTGGATAAGATCATCACAGTCTAGGCTAGACAAGGTTGGCGCGGGTTCGATTTTCAAGCTTGATTTGGTTTGAGGGACATCTTGATGTACATTTCCGATTGACACATGGCCATTTCGATAAGAAATGAGAATTTGTTCATGCTCACTGAGTTAAGCAAAGATGAAGCAATGAACAATCATATTGAGTCTGTGCCTTGATAACTGACATATTATGTGAGAGCCTAAGACAAGAATGTTACTCATGAAGATGATGAGATCTTACAGTAATTCCATAAGTAATTGACTCCTTAACCACAGCAGAATTGTGGGTAACATTTCAGGATTTAGTCGGAAATATGGCTTGTTGCCATTCATTGGAAAGCTCTCGGGGAGAGCTTCCGATGAATGGCAACAAGCCATATTTCTGACTAAATCCTGAAAAGTTACCCATAATTCTGCTGTGGTTAAGGAGTCGATTACTTAGGACATTACTGTAGCCAGTGTAAGCTTCCGGTCTGTAGTCTCTAGAGTACCCAAGCCTTGAAATAGTGTGTCTGCCATTTGCAAAATGAGGTCCCAGAATTTAGTGACGCTACCCTGTACAGCTTCTGCTTAGGCCTCATCTTCTGGGAAGTATCTATAGTCTCAAATTAATATTGTGTTCAGTTACTTTTTCCCTTCTGTTCAGTTTCTATATACCCTAATTTGCAGAAGATAAAATGCATAATTGAGGTGACTATCTGTTTTAATTTCATGCTCAAAGATGACAATTTTCAACTCCTTATTTAGTGTTTTTAACTTCTCCAGTGTAATTTCTCCATGGCCCCACATTCATCTTTATGAGGTTGCACAAATGTGACGATCGGGAAGACAGAGAATATTATGCCAGAAGTGACACGATGTCCCACGAATATTCAAAACTTGAAAACTCAGTTCACATAACTGACTATAATTTGTTGGCAAAATAGCATATACTGTGTAATTGTTATTTAATGACCTTTATTCTGTTATTAAAAGTACTGATACCATGCAGTACGGTCTCGGTTCCGATAATCCAAGTACCAGCGGTACTTTGAGGAGCCTGGTTGAGGCCTAATCAGAATGAGGTTCCCAGAGGGTGAATTTGTTGGTGCTATAGCCCGGATTGCGGGATAGCATCACAAAATTAACCCTTTGGGGACCTCATTCTGCAAATTCCAGACACATTATATCCAGGCTTGGCAGAAGCCCTTGCATGCTTCATGCTCTGTCACTCATGCATGCATGCATATATACAGTAATGCTCTAATTAATCGACCTCTTAACCACAGCATAATTATGGGTAACTTTTCAGCATTTAGTCAGAAATATGGCTTGTTGCCATTCATCGGAAAGCTTTCGGCGAGAGCTTTCCGATGAATGGCAACAAGCCATATTTCTGACTAAATGCTGAAAAGTTACCCATAATTCTGCTGTGGTTAAGAGGTCGATTAATTACAGCATTACTGTATCTCAGGCAAGAATAATTTTTCTGGTATCATAAATTCCCCTTTTGGTGATACTCATGATTTTGCACTGTATCACCCATGTCAAACGGTCCTGCTATGGTGCTGGTGGTGATATATACTCATGATTTTGCACTGTATCACCCATGTCAAATGGTCCTGCTATGATGCTGGTGGTGATATATACTCATGATTTTGCACTGTATCACCCATGTCAAATGGTCCTGCTATGGTGCTGGTGGTGATATATACTCATGATTTTGCACTGTATCACCCATGTCAAACGGTCCTGCTATGGTGCTGGTGGTGATATATACTCATGATTTTGCACTGTATCACCCATGTCAAATGGTCCTGCTATGATGCTGGTGGTGATATATACTCATGATTTTGCACTGTATCACCCATGTCAAATGGTCCTGCTATGGTGCTGGTGGTGATATATACTCATGATTTTGCACTGTATCACCCATGTCAAACGGTCCTGCTATGGTGCTGGTGGTGATATATACTCATGATTTTGCACTGTATCACCCATGTCAAACGGTCCTGCTATGGTGCTGATGGTGATATATACTCATGATTTTGCACTGTATCACCCATGTCAAACGGTCCTGCTATGGTGCTGGTGGTGATATATACTCATGATTTTGCACTGTATCACCCATGTCAAACGGTCCTGCTATGGTGCTGGTGGTGATATAGACTCATGATTTTGCACTGTATCACCCATGTCAAACGGTCCTGCTATGGTGCTGGTGGGTGCTGCTGAACTGATATTACGCAGTTAGGACAAACTGATGCTGTTAAGAAAAAGTGCCATTATTTTTTTCGAAAGTTATAATTTTCCCGGTGATTGGATAATCTGAACATATCCAGGAAAAGCCATTTTATGTTTGTCAAACATTCAAAAACATATATTTTGTGATATTATTTTAATACTGGTTGTATTAGTTGTTGCAAATCGACTATAATCAAGATGGCTATTCATGTCATTTTGCCAACACCAGCACAGCTATTATTAAAATTTTCAAAAATGTATATGTTCTTGAATGTTTCATTCAGACACTGGCATTTTCTAATATCACTCGATTTAGCCAAACTGCAAAAATGACAACTTTATAAAAAATAACAGGACTTTTTCATAGCTGCATCAGTTTGCCCTACCAGTATCATAGCAATTTAGCAGCCTCTAACAGACTTGCAGAACCACCTGACCAGGGGTGTTTGTTCACTTGTGTCACCTGCTGATGTCCAATATCCAACTTAGCTGTAGAGTTATCTCTCTTCATTTGCTGGTGACAACATCTGGGTTTGTGACAGTTTCAGTAATGAAAACTAAAAAGCTGTCTGTTTGATGTCTTTTGGTGTTATCTTTATGCAACATTTCTTTGTAATAGTATATTTAATACCAACTCTTAGGAGCTTTAGTGTGAGGAAATTGGTAACCTCTACATATAAACCTTTTACTTAGTGCCAAGAAATTATTTTGGTTCTGTCCAAACATAGGCTCATTTGTTAAAGTTAATTGTTGGTGAAAACTATAACAGTCATTCCTGCGTCAAAATCTAGTAGGAACATTCACTGCCAAAAGAAAGAGCCAATATCCATATTAAAATTCCGTGGCCCAAGAAGTCTCACTACACTAATTCAGGGTTCTATTTTAGGGCTGTAAATACACTTGGGGTCACGATACAATATGATTGACAATACATAATTAATGTTACGATACATATCACAATACACTAAATTATTGATCTCAAACTATTCACCTCCTGGCACCTGAGTTATCAGACCAACTTGTTTATAATCGGAGATTTTAACTAAATTCAGTTAAATAGTTTATAGCTACATACAGTAATGCCCTAAATAATCGACTCCTTAACCACAGCAGAATTATGGGTAAATTTTCAGGATTTAGTTGTGCCAGTGAGAGCTTTCCGATAAATGGCAACAAGCCATATTTCCAACTAAATCCTTAAAAAATTACCCATAATTCTGTGTTGGTTACGGAGTCGATTATTTAGGGCATTATTTTAGATGTGTCAAATACACATGATAGACATGTAAACTTGAGAGAACATTGCAGGTTTTGCTCTTTTACGCATGCCCATCTTCAGAAATTACTTGATCCCTGTATCACGATACACATGGCAAAACACACGATGAATCATTACAGCGCTAGTCTATTTGGCCCAACACTAAAATAGTAAAAATATCTATTTTCCTGACTACATGTTACCTATTAAACACTTATTTTACTAGCTGAACTTCCCTAATACCAAGTGTTGTTTGTCAATACTTTCTTTTGCAAACATGTCATTGACTGACATATATTAATGGCTCCAAGCCTTGAGATAGTGCATTCCTCTTAAATTGACCATGGAAATAAGCAATGCCATGGCAAAAGCTGTGGCAATATGTGGAATCTAACAGGACACCACTCTAAATTTGCCATGGGACATTTTTCCTAATTTCGAGGACTGAATAGTGTGTCTGTCATTTGCAGAATGATGTCCCCAGAGAGTGAATTTAGTGATGCTACACCGCACAGTGGGCTAGCATCACCAAATTCACCCTATGGGGACCTCATTCTACTTAGGCCTCATTTCTGGGAAGCATCTATAGTCTCAAATTAACATTGTTTTTAGTTACTTTTTCCCTTCTGCCCCCTAATTTGCAGAAGATAAATTGCATAATCGAGGTGACTACTGGGCGAATGTCACCAGATTCAAATTGGGAACTTCAATCTGATCCTAGGTCTCCCATAGCATTTGAGGCCTAAGCAGAATGAGGTTCCCAGAGGGTGAATTTGGTGGCGCTAGCTTGTTCTGCAAATATCAGACACACTGTTTCAAGTTTTGAATTATGGCTTACATTCAGATAACCTGATGATCTGCTAATAGACGCTTCCACCCCATCTCATGATCTACATGGAGATTAGTGGTTCCCTGCCCTGTCTACAATAGCATACCAAACATCCACCCCATCTCATGATCTACACGATCTACACATAGATTGAGTGGTTCCCTGCCCTCTCAGCAATAACATACAATTAAAGCATCCTCTCTATCTGGCCATCTACAGGTAAAACCACAGAGTGAGTGGTTCCCTGGCCGCCTGTCTAAGTTAATCCAGAATAATTTGTGCCAAGCTCCTCACACCAATCTATGATGAGACTTGTGGTATTTAAGATTCCTTGATTATCTCACTAATCGATTATGAGCCCACACACTGAGCTGTGATTATTACGGTTATCTCTCTCACTTACCCTCCGAAAACTTTTTAATAATTATTAGCCGTCTCCGCTCATAATTTCATTGATATAATCCATTGATTAGCTCCACTCAAATTTTGTGCTTATCTCTTAAATGTGTATTAAGAGTTTCAAGCTAATTTTCACGAAACCTGCTTATGATTCCGATGCTTTATAAAATGTTTATAAAATGCATGTAACATTTACATCATGAGCTGAGAAGTGCCCCCTGGGTGAGAAATGTTGTTGATTTAGATGCCAGTTAAAATGTTTTTGAACTAAGAAGTCAGAAGCAGGCCTGAAATATCGTGCCAGACATTTGGAGAATGAGGTCCCCAGATGGTCAATTCAGTGACGCTACCCACACAGTGGGCTAGCATCACTAAATTTACCTTCTCTGGACCACATTCTGCTTGGGCTACATCTTCTCTGGAACTTTAGCATCTTTATTATCAAATTAACAAGTGTTTTAGTTTCTTTAGAAACTTCTTCACAAAGATTCTTATTCTTTTTTAGTTTAGTTTATCTTTTTCTCCAAATTGGGAGATGACATAATGCTTAGTTGAGGTGCCCAATGGGTGCACATCACCATTTTCACTGTCTGAGATTAAATCTGAGTCTAGGTCTCCCATGATGCAGATGAGGCCATGCAACAGCGGGCTAGTGTCACCAAATTCATCCTCTGGGGACCTCATTCTGCATATGTCCGGCACCATATGTTTACACCTGTGTATAATGAGTTATGCAAATGCATCCATTATTAATCTGCGTCTTCTATTTTCAGATTGCAGAGATAATCAGGAACTGTTTGGAAGCAACTAAAGAGAAGTCGCTGGATTCTTCATCTGAGGACACACCCACATCTGAAGCAGCCGAGGAGCTGATTAGTGAACGGATTAATAAATGTCTACAGAAAAACCTACAAGACAAACAGCCAGATATACCGGATTACGATAAACAGGAAGAAATACCAGAGCCAGATATACCAGATTACGATAACTTCTATCCATGTGAGGATTTCAATTTCATCAATTTCAGAACTGTAAGTCCAAAAGTTGGTAGAAAATTTCAAACTGTGCCGAATCCGAAATTTGGTGACAATCTAAGAAGAAACTCGGAATCTAGTGTTGTGAACAAACATCATGATGCGGACAATGAGAATAGTTCAAGGCCAACACAAATGAGTAAGTCGTTGGTGAGGAAATTATCGCTGGAAAAACATAAACGAAGAGGTGTGAGTGCAGCTACTGGAACCTCAAATTCATACACTGAGGATAAATCCACTGATAAGGAATACATCAAGATGAGGATGATTAATGGTGTTGTCGTGAACGAAAACTATCCTCCTGAGTTTGTTAATGTTCGTAAAAATCGTCCGAAGCAGATAATCACGTCACCGAAGGAAACGATGACGCATAGTATAAGTCTCCCTGTGGAATCATGCTTAAAGGAGATTAACAATGTTCTGAAGATGAACAGTGAAAATTTTGATGCTGATCAGTACGATTCTGATATGCAGATCGTCGTCAATGCTTCGACTCCGGTGATATGTCGGAGAAAAAATTCTCGTAAAGGCAGACGGGATGGTGCAATATCTTCTGTTGAGGGAAGTCATAATTCAAAAGGGAAGGAGAATTCCTTCTCGGCGAGCGATGTTTCTCAAACGTGGCATGGTAGCCATGTTACTAAACATATCCCAGTTTTTCCTAAAATGGGTGTTCAACCAATCAGAGGCTCTCATGTGCAATATGGTAAAATTAAACCTGCAGAATGCATGCATTCGTCTTTACTGGATATGATGCACAAGCGATTTTGTGCTTACCAGTATACAAACAAGAGGTCAAGGTCGGTTGAGGATACAACTCTACAGTTGAGTCCGACAGCTCTCCCTGAGTTAAAGCGTGAGGTGCGACATAATTCACTTTCGGAGAGAACTGCGATATCTGGGTCATCACCCGATAGCGATGGATCATCTCCACGTCTTCGACATTGTAACTCATTGAAATTCCCGAGTGGTACAAGTGCACCGAAGTCACCGCGGTTAGGATTACCAAATAGAAGCGGGAAACAGAACAATTCAGTATCTACACCAACTGAAGTAAGTGCTGCAACATTATTGTAAATCAAGCCTGAGTTTAGTGTGCCTGTCATTTGCGGAATGAGGTCCCCAGAGGGTGAATTTAGTGACGCTATCCTGCAAAGCGGGCTAGGATCACTAAATTCACCCTCTGGGGACCTCATTCTGCTTAGGCCTCATCTTCTCTGGAAAGTTCCTTTGTGATCAAATTTATATTGAAACTTCTTTACATAGATTATATTTCTTTATTAGTTCAGTTTCTCTATATCCCCAAATTGGCAGAGGACACATTGCTTAATCAAGGTTCCCAATGGGTGTACATCACAATATTCACCATTTGTGAACTTCAATCTGAGTCTATGTCCCATAGCAGATGAAGCCATGCAGAATGAGGTTCCCAGAGGTTGAATTTAGTGATCCTAGCCCGCTATGTGGGATAGCGTCACTAAATTCACCCTCTTGGGACCTCATACTGCAAAAGACAGGCACACTAAACTGAGGCTTGTTGTAAATGAATGCAGATTTAATGTTTCAGCTAAATTTATAGATGTCGGAGAGACCTAAAGGTGCCATTACACGATTAAGCTTGCTTAATTCAGCAAGCTCAAGAGGCGAGCTGCATCGTGTAATACCATGCCATTTCATACAGCTCAGCACTTTTTATTACCCATTGAGCAAGCTGTATGGAAAGGAACCCAGCCGTTTTTTCATTCAGCACGGATCCCCCATTAATGTCAAGTAGCAGTTAAATAACAGAATTCCTCCTGATATCTGATAAAAAACATATTTGTAGTCCACAATATTGGAGTCTAGTTAGTAAATATAACCACAGACCAGTTAATTATGATGGACAGCTGTGAAAGATTTCCTGATAAAACAGTGCTTTTAAAAGTTTGCTGAATGGTGTAATGTGAACATCCAGTATAACCCCCTGTGGTTACCATTTGGAGCTGAATTAAGCAAGCTTAATCGTGTAATGGCACCTTAATAGGCAGGTTTTAATAGGTCAACAGAATATAATACTTTATACGTGTGGTGGGAAATTGTCCAGTGGTAGTTGACCTATAATATGTTGATCTCTGAACCACGCAATATCGTTAGTTTCTGACCCCCTCCCCCAACCAACCAATCCTCCCACCCCCAAATGAAGATTGAATTGAAGATGCATATTCCCGCTTTTTCAGAAACTTAATTGTTTGAAAAGCATCGACACTGTTGCTATGCTGACAAATCAGTTGGATCAAACCATTTCGATTCCCCCCACCTCTGTGTTCCGCAAATAACTCAAGTTCAAATATAACTGGGTCGCTGAATGTCCGAGTTTAAGAAGAATGCAGGAAGGAAATATCTGATAATTTATCTCGTCCAGATCCAGAGACGTGTTTGCTTTTATTTTAAGCGCAAGAGCTGTTTCAAATCAAAACACAAAAATATTTCACACACTCCAGAGATTAAACAGGACCCTGGGACCCACTGAGTCAGTATGCATGTGTTTACTGTGGTCGAACATTCATGTTTATCTGGGGGTTTGCGAGTTTACTAGATGAAAATCCTCATCCAAGTATCAAGCCTGAGTTTAGTGTGCCTGTCATTTGCAGAATGAGGTCCCCAGAGGGTGAATTTAATGATGCTATCCGAAATAGCAAGCTAGCATCACCAAATTCACCATCTGGGGACCTCTGTACATGGCCTCATTTGCTATGGGAGACATAGACTCAGGTTGAAGTTCCCAAATGGTGAATATTGTGCTGTACACACATTGAGAACCTAGATTATGCAGTGTTTCACCTGCCAATTTGGAGATCTAGGGAAACTAAACTAAAAAAGAAATAGAATTTTTATGAAGAAGTTTTTATAGATAATAAAGAAACTTTTCAGTGAAGATGGCGCCTAAGCAGAATGAGGTGCCCAGAGGGTGAATTTGGTGGTGCTAGCCCACTATGTGGGGTAGTGTCACTAAATTCACCCTCTGGGGATCTCATTCTGCAAATGACAGGCACACTAAACTCAGGCTTGCCAAGTATGGTATTGTTTGAGGGAAGAAGTGAATGGAGGTGTTGTTTGAGCTCTACTCTTCTGTTTCCTAGGATTTTATGTTATAAGATATGAATACGAATTTAAAGATGCATTCAGGGTTTCAGACATCAAGTTGCATCAACAACATAAAAAATTGAATTTAACTAAGTTTTCTGATTTGTGCTGTTGAAAATGTGTAGAAAACCATGTATTACATACTAGACCTATAACCCTTTCATGTCAGATGGGTGGTGCGCTGGTGCAGCATTAAAGATCCTGTGCCAGTGCATTCTCGTAAATATGCGAGTCTCCCATATGCTGACTTACAAGGTCAATGTAAATATTGTTAGGCCAATGTATTCTCTTATCTATGTGAGGCTCCCTATGGGAGACTCGCATATATAAGAGAATGCATTGGCATAGGATTTTTCATAAAATTTCGGGAAGTATCGGTCATGGAAGAAATACCAAGGAATGTCATTTTGTTATTGGAAAATTAACAAAATAATTTTCGATGTCCTTCTAAAACATTGTAATCATATGAAAAATGAGAAAAAAAGGCTCTATCCCCTTTCCAAAAAAAATATGGTTTCCAATATCCCCATAAAAAAAATCTAAAGACGCAAGGAACCAAACTAAATATAGTACAAGTTTATTGTTTAAGGAAAGGAGTAAATGGAGGTGTTGTTTGAGCTCTTCCTTTCAGTGTTCCTGAGGTTTTCTGTGGTATAAATTTGAAAATGAATTAACCTATCCATGCGTGGAGCTTCCTGACATTTTGCGAAAAACCTGTGCCAATACATTCTCTTATATATGCGAGTCTCCCATAGGAGCCTTGCATATATAAGACAATGCATTGGCTTAACAATATTTACCTTCACCTTGTAAGCCAGTACATTCTCTTATATACGCGTGGCTCCCTATGAGAGACTCACATATATAAGAGAATGCACTGGCACAGGGTCTTTAATGCATGGCAAATTAAATTAAAAATATTGTCTTTAGAATTCTCTTTTAGTGGGTCTCTAACATTTGTAGGGTGTGCGACAGTGGCACCTAGCTCCACCGTGACTCATCCTTGGTTTGCAAATGTACAATAGCATATATTTGTACCAGCCCTTTTACCATGCAGTCTGTAGCTGGAAGTAGCTATAGCTAATTATACCCCCACTTTCGAAGAAAATGGGGGGTATACTGGATTGACTGCGTCCGTCCATCCGTCACTATTTCTCCCTCCGTTTGTCCATCCGTCCGTCGGTCCGTCCGTCCGTCCAACCTCATAACTCGAACAACTATGAACCGATTTCAATAATTTTTTGTATGCAGTCTCCTTAGGACTGCCTATCCGCATAATGCTAATTTAAAGTTACACCTCATTTACGACTTATTTTGACTTAGAAAATTCTGTCCGACTTAATAACTTTAACAAATATGAACCGATTTCATTAATTTTTTGTATGCAATCTCCTTAGGACTGCCTCTCCGCATGTTGCTCCGCACTTTTTTTTTTAAAGTTACGCCTCATTTTCGACTTATTTTGACTTAGAAAATTCTGTCCGACTTAATAACTTTAACAAATATGAACCGATTTCAATAATTTTTGGTATACATGCTTCTCACAATACCCTCTCTACATGATGCGGCTAGGGATTGGCTCAGACTGTTTTTCGTAATATTACACTTCATTTTCGACTTATTTTGACTTAGAAAATTCTGTCAGACTTAATAACTTCAACAAATATGAACCAATTTGAATAATTTTTTCTGTACAAGCTTCTTGTGACACCATATCGATATTATTAGTCCGAATTTTTCTTTAAAGTTAAAAATCTTTTTTGTTGGGTTTACGGATAATGCGGGTTCAATTTGCCACGGTGGTAGTATGCTAGCACTCGAGTGCACACCTCTTGTTGAACGTTGAGACGACCATGATTCAATCGTATTCACTTATAAGTGGAGGAATCGGGGCCCGACAAAATCGTGGATAGTTTGTACACCTGATTGCGATGTCGTCGCAGATGAGGATATTGTGGGTTGTTCGTAAGCCATGGTTAAACAAGTGATTGACTACCCAACAATTTTTCCATCTATGATTTTTAGGTACACACGACTGCAATTCTGTCACAAGTTGAGATAACCAAGGATACGCCATGATTTCGCATCTAAAATCAAACAGTGCATGATATTATTTTTTGTTACTTGTGATCTTGCTGTGAGTATGCGCAGTCCAACTACCCGTTACTACTCACCAAAACTTATGATTGAATCAAGGTAGTGGGAAGTTCACTGTAACTATCATCTCCACCTGTGTGGGTGATTAGTGAAGAATTCCAAGTGTTGTGGACCATGTCATGTGTGAAGTTGGATCATGTTAGTAATTAATATAAGATGTCTGCTGAGTGTTTCTTGAGTAAGAATGTGAAATCCTCACTTGAGAATGGTATTGTATCTGGGAAGGTGTGAATGGAGGTTTTATATAGCTTTTTGTTGTTGGGCTTTCTTCAGTGTTTCCAAGGATTTCTATTGTATAAATAAGAAAAAATAATTAAAACAATATTCTTAAATTTTGTCAATTATCTATGCAATTTGCAATAATTGTGAGTTCTTCCTACTTTTCCACAGTTATTTCTGTTATTTCTTCCATGGAGTCTGAAACATTTCAATTCAAAATGTTGTGTCTCAATGCTATGTTCTTTATTAACCCTTTGAGTGCCAGGGGCCGATATTATCGGCCCTAAACCTACACAATAAGTCTGTTAAAGAATATAATAAAATATATTAAAATTGTAAAAAATTGTAAAAAAACAAAAAATTGTTAGGCCAATGCATTCTCTTATATATGCGAGGCGACCTATGGTCGACTCGCATATATAAGAGAATGCATTGGCACAGGGTATATGGGTTGATACAAAAATCGGACCTGGCACTCAAAGGGTTAAGCATCATACACCTGGGGTGGGTACCCCTTGTCTTTCATTGTTTATACCAGACCTCACTTAACTGAGGTATAACACTATCTATACTAAATGGATTCTCCCACTCAGATAAAATTGAATCCACTGGAATGGCCTATTACTCCTTTTAGGGGTTTTCAGGAAAAATTATCGGACGACACTTGAGACAGGCAAAACATCATAGAAGTAAAGAAGGAGCCCTATTTATTGACGGAAATGTTTAGATAATAAGTTCAACAAAGGAGCTATGAAGGTTAATTGCACTTTTCACAAGTAAATTTTCGCTAGCCAATTTTAGGAGATTTACTTGATAGGGTACGCAATATAAAACTCTCGAAAGGAAGCAATTTGCAAATCAATTTTAAACTTGTTCGTGTTCTCTCGGGGTATTCAGAGTCTTGTGTAAATTTGACATAGATTGTTGTATAGGGTTATACAAGAGGTCCAAAGTCAAGAAGCTTGTGTATCAACAGCCAGTTGATAATTATGAATATAATAGCCATTGTTGATATAAATCTGTCAATATTTGTAATGGTCCAATATAAATATACCCATGAATTATGTGGTCCAATACAAATATACCCAAGAATTCTGTGAATAGGGCAGCATAGGTGGTCAGCTTACGAGGCTAAGTGACATGTGTTCGACTGCCACTACATGAATCTGAATCAATTGTCGAAGCTACAGTAATGCCCGAAGTATATGACCCTTTAACCACAGCAGAATTATGGGAATTTTTTTAGGATTTAGTCGGAAATATGGCTTGTTGCCATTCATCGGAAAGCTCTCACCTATTTATTGGCTTAACACCTCTACAAATGAATGACTGGGAATCAACAAGTATCTAGTTATCAGAGGGATTTATTTTATCCAGTGTAATCACACTTTCACAAACAAGCCAGCATAAATTGTAGGGATATTGCTTTAGAGTTTTGCACTTTTTGCTAATTCATATGATATAACCTAAAGTTATTATAAGATGAAATTTGGAATTTCCTTCTTGGCGATTACCTTGCCAGAATATACTACAATGAAGACGGACCAGCATAGAGGGTGACTTGGGATTGAGACATCTTCTCCCTAAAAGTTGCCACTTCTTCCTATTTTTGTCCTTGGGAGAAGCCTCCCGGCTTCTCTGTAATATACCAGTATGAATATTTAAAAACAACATATTTGAAGTGTATTTAGTTATTTACTCATTATAATGATATTATAAATGGGCTCTTGTTTTGCATAATACTTATTGACTCTCACAAAGGTGATGATAGAGAGTAAATCATTTATGACTTCTCCCTGATAACAGTCGATTTCTCCCTAATAATCTAACAGGGAGAAGTCACTCCCTGATAACAGTCCACTCCCCCTAATAATCTAACAGGGAGAAGTCACTCCCTGATAAGTCGATTTCTCCCTAAAAAAAATTCTAACAGGGAGAATTAAGTCTCTCCTTGATAACAGTCGATTTCTCCCTAATAATCTAACAGGGAGAAGTGACTTCTCTAAATTTGAATATTCTAGGCTGGTTCCTGCATGAAGATAAATAATAGCTTTGTGAAATAAATTATCTGTTTTATATTGTAACTGTAGAGTTGTCATTGACGTCCAGTGGTATGTACCCTATTGTACTGATCATCTCGTAAGCTATTGTGAACCATTACACTAAGTGGGTATAAACATTAACCCTTTCGTAATGGAAGCTGCGCTGGTCTAGCATTAAATATTTTGTGCCAGTACATTCTCTTACATATGCGAGTCTTTCATAGGGAGCCTCGCATATATAAGAGAATGCACTGGCTTTCAAGGTCAAGGTAAATATTGTTAGGCCAATGTATTCACTTATGTATGCAAGGCTAACATATATATATATAAGAGAATGCATAGGCACAGGGTTTTCGTAAAATTTCAGCAAGCTCCAGTCATGGAAGGGTTAAGTGTTCTCAACAATGGGGGGGGGGGGGGTCTCCACCCCACGAGGCATCCGGTATGAAGGTATTTGTTACATATTCCAAGCCATGTTTCTCTTCACACATTCCAGTTATGTACTCTAAAACTTAAAACTTGAAAAAGAAACCAGTTTCTTGAGTATTCAAATTTGGAAATTACTGGCCAAATTGAAATTTTAAAGGTCACAACTTTCACGTATTTTGGTGCTACAACATAATATTTACAACTGTAGTGGTCGTGGTGTAAATACAGAAGGCCCATGACTTATCTGTTCGAGGGGGATGGGTGACTGGCTTGGGATTCCCGGTGCTACCAACTTTCGGTGCGACTTCTCTCAGAATCTCTCTCATTCTTTTACACTGTTACACGCTCATCCGGCTGTGTCATGATGCTACCACTCTGGGGGTAGGACTCAGGTGAGATTCAGTGAATCTCAAAAAGAACTGAGTAGTGTAGTGGTCATGGTGTAAATATAGAACGCTGATGACTTCTGTGCTCAAGATCTCTTGGTCACACAGTTGTTAGATGATTTGTCTTATAACTGAAGTTAAGCAACGTCAAGCTAGGTTAGTCCTTATATGGATGACAACTTGCGATTCCGGGTGCTGCCAACTTTCGGTGCGACTCCCGCACTTCTCTCTCTAATGTTCTGTTACACTGGGAGCTTGATCATCCGGCCCTCAGAAGACTGTCATGATGCGACCGCTCTGGTAGAGGAATCTGGTGAGATTATGTGAATCTCAAAAATAATGGGGGAGTAGTGTAGCGGTCGCGGTGTGAATAGAGAAGGCCGATGACTTCTGTGCTCGAGGGGTCTAGATCTTTCGGTCACAGTTGTTAGATGCTTTGTCTGATCACTGAAGTTAAGCAATGATGAGTTCGGTTAGTTCTTGGATGTGTGAATGGCTTGGTATTCCGTGTGCTGCCAACTTTCAGTGCGACTCCCTCAGTTCTATCTCATGTTCTGTCAATATATGCAAATTTTGACATTTAACCCTTTCAGTGCCAAGTCCGATTTTTGTATCAACCCATATTTCCTTGATCATTTTTCAAATTTATTGATTATAATAATGTGATACATTGATGGAAAGAGCTCTTAGAAGTATCACATTATTATAATCAATAAATTTGAAAAATGATCAAGGCAATATGGGTTGATACAAAAATCGGACTTGGCACTGAAAGGGTTAACTCCACATTTGGAAAAAGAACTCTCCTGTCTTGAAACTTTATACGGATATCGCCCTTTCAAAATGTGTTTCTAGGTAGCTGTTAATTTTAGCTTTAAAAGCATTTTTTACCATTGATATAGAGAAAACGACTAAAGTTTTATCTTTTACAGATATATTTGACACTTTATTTGCATTTTTCACATTATACTTTGTAAATGGCAGTGCTTGAAAATTGCTTTGGCAATAACAGTAAAGTCGTTGACATCTAGCCTTTTGTGTTGGTCATCTGGTAAGCTATTGTGAATCATTTACTCTGAGTGGGTATAAACATTAAGTATTCTCATCATCTGTGTGTTAGTGAGTGCGATAATGAATGGGACTCCTCCACGCCACAAGGCGTCCTGTACGGAGGTATTTGTTACTTGTTTCTAGCCCCGTTTCTCTTCACACATTTCAGTTATGTACTCTTAGCAAACGGGTCTCAGTCAAATCTCTTTGTATTTTTAGACTTGCGTGGCTGGGACTCTCTCCATTTATTTACGACTAAGTTCGCAATTTACTGTCATCGCCGGTCCATTTATTAACTACTGACTTATTTTCCGGCCAAGAAACCTTGGGGAAGATTGCTGGCCTAGTTTTTTTTTCTTCTGAAAAATTGGCCGACTTGTACAGTAATGCTCTAAGTAATCGACTTCTTAACCACAGCAGAATTATGGGTAACTTTTCAGGATTTAGTCGGAAATATGGCTTGTTGCCATTCATTGGATAGCTCTCCCCGAGAGCTTTCCGATGAATGGCAACAAGCCATATTTCCAACTAAATCCTGAAAAGTTACCCATAATTCTGCTGTGGTTAAGAAGTTGATTACTTAGAGCATTACTGTATGTCTTTGTGGCAATTTGATTATATGAGCATTATTCTATAGGAAAATTTGAACATTATATTTATGTTTCAATTCAATTTACTTCCCTGTCTCTTTAGATAGTCTACTATATATATTTCACATTGATATATCTAGATTTCCAATGTGAATACCACATCTGGATTTAGTGTGTCTGACATTTTCAGAAGTCCCCAGAGGGTGAATTTAGTGATGCTATCCCGCTCAGCCTGGTAGCTTCACCAAATTCACCCACTGGGGACCTCATTCTACTTAGGCCTCATTTTCTGGGAAGTATCTATAGTCTCAAATTAACATTGTTATTTTGATACTTTTTCTCTTCTGTTCAGTTTCTAACTTTCTATATCCCCTAATTTGCGAAAGATAAAATGCATAATCAAGGTGACAAATGGGTGAACATCACCAACTTCAACTGGGGAACTTCAATTTGATCCTAGGTCTCCCATATGGTGATGCTAGCCTGCTGAGCGGGATAGCAGCACTAAATTCAGCCTCAATAGACCTCATTCTGAAAATGTCAGACACACTAAAAACCAGGCTTAGTGAGTACCATTTTTGCATTACCAATACTTTTAATTCTTTACTTTAATGGTTTATTCCAGTGGTGGACTCTTAGCAAATGGCTCTCTTTGTATTTTTAGACATGTGTTGCTTCGACTCTTTCCATTTATTTACGACTAAGTTCGCAATTGACTGTTATCGCCAGTCCTTTTATCAACTATATCGACTTCTATTCGTGGCCAAGGGACCTTGGGAAGATTGCTGGCCTTGTTTCGTTTTCCGTGGAAAATTTGACCGACTTGTAAATCTGTGTTAGTAATTGGATGTATAAGCAGCTGAGCTGTATCCCAATATCCAAAATTTATAACTGAAACATACTGCTGTTTACTATTTATTTTAACCCTTTGAGTGCCAGGGGCCGATATTATCGGCCCTAAACTACACAATAAGTCTGTTAAAGAATATAATAAAATATATTAAAATTGTAAAAAAAATTGTAAAAAAAAAGAAGGTTAGGCCAATGCATTATCTTATATATGCGAGGCGACCTATGGTCGACTCGCATATATAAGAGAATGCATTGGCACAGGGTATATGGGTTGATACAAAAATCGGACCTGGCACTCAAAGGGTTAAGACTATTATAATAGTAAGATCATGGAGTACACCACATGGTGAAGATTTTGGTGAAATTATACATTTGAGTTTACTACATACAGTATGTCCTTGGAGGAAAGAGAGGCTGTTGAATAATAAACACGTTACTCAGTTTGTACTCAGTTTGAGGACATTATTGTTGTCTTTAAGTACAGACTTACTCCGACTTATTGAGTAACTATCTGCGAGATCTGTTGGCAGAGTATCATATACAGGATGCTATTATATATCAATGTCTCACCAAGTATAATGATAATTGTCTGCATATTATATAAACTCCTATAATAACAGACTTTTGTCATATTAAATGCAGGTTTAATGAGTTTGTTTACTAGCTTTATACTATTATTAGGTGTGCATAAGTTGTAACAAGATGACTTAATAATGAGTAATAGTTAACCCAGCATGAGAACAAAAACATGGATTTCGCCTTGAAAGTGAATTTTTAACCAAAATTAGAATATAAAACGTTAAAATATGCATATATTTAACCCTTTCAGTGCCAAGTCCGATTTTTGTATCAACCCATATTTCCTTCATAATTTTTCAAATTTATTGATTATAATAATGTGATACATTAGAGCTCTTTCCATCAATGTATCACATTATTATAATCAATAAATTTGAAAAATGATCAAGGAAATATGGGTTGATACAAAAATCGGACTTGGCACTGAAAGGGTTAACACTTTGAATGCAAACTATGAGTTATCTCATACTTTTTTCATGTAATTGAATGGGAGCCAGCACTCAACATGTTAAAACTCTTCATTAAATAATGATAAATAGAAATTCTTGTGATCAACTAATTAGTATAAATGCATATTTTAGAATGTTCTTGGGGGTGGTAAGTATTTGAATAATGAACACGCGACTTTTATACACTCAGTTGAGGACGCTTCTGTTGTCTTTAAGTACAGGCTTACTGAGTATTAACTATCTGGGAGTTCTTTTGGCAATATATCATAAACAACATGCTATTATATTAGCATATGTCTCACCCAAATAGATTAATAATGGACTGCATATTATATAAACTGCTATAATTAAAGCATTTGGTCGTATTAAATGCAGGTCTAATGAGTTGTGTAACTAACTTGCTATTATTAGATTCTCATAAGCTTCAACAAGACGGCTTAACCCTTCCGTGACTGGAGCTTCCTGAAATTTTGCGAAAACCCGTTGTCAATGAATTCTCTTATATATGCAAGTTTCCCATAGGGAGCCTCGCATATATACAATAATACATTGGCCTAACAATATTTACCTTGACCTTGTAAGCCAGTGCATTCTCTTATATATGTGAGGTTTCCTATGGGAGACTTGCATATATAAGAGAATGCACTGGCACAGGATCTTTAATAATGCTGCACCAGAATAAAATGTCCAAATTTGCATATATTGAATAGCTGTAAATATATGGCACCAAACATGTTATTAAAAAAAAAAAAAAATTGTTAAATTAAAAGTTCTTTAGTTGAAAAAGATATAGCCAATTCACTATAGATACTCTAATTAATTGGCTTTCATTTGACCTTAAAATTAAGCAACTTGCTTCAAATATGGCTAAAATATGGTCCTCTGTTAGACTCTAATCATGTATTCTAAGTTCTAACTAATATATATAGACAGAACACAATGCGCAACTTAAATCAAGAATCTTTTGTTGAATAAGTTGCGGATGGTGCAATGATATATCTCATTAAAGCAAAACTTGAGTTCAAGTTCAATAAAAGCTTCTAGATTATGATGAAAGTTGTGTTCTGTATTTATTCCACACCCTTGTGTTGGATAAGTTCAATCCATGACTGATTACCAGTGATACTATAACTACCTTTATTGTGGTTAAGTCTTAAAAACATTAATTATCTGCACACATCACCCAAATGTGATGTTACTGTATACACCCATTAGTTAGCCCAGGGGGTCCGTGAATTTTTGGACCACTTGGAAGTTATTGAAAAATAAAACAAATTGAAACTTTTCTAAAAGATTCCATTTTCAAAATGAAATTATGTCAACACACAACAAGGCTATTTAGTGACACATTTTGAACGTTTGAGGACAAGATTTTTTTCCACAAAAAGTAGCATAAAATGTCAAAAAATTGTAGATTGCACCAAAACCTTAATTGAATTTCATGTTGAAAATTAATTTGAAGGGAAACCAAAATAAATATCAAAATATTTATATATTGAATAATGAAAATTATTGTCGATCTTTATGGTTTGGATATCACTTGACCTTAAAATTATGCAACTTGCTTCAAATATGGCAAATATATGGACCTCTATTAGGCTGTAATCTAAATTAATATCAGTTGGTGTTATGTAAACATAGAGGCAATATCTACCTGTAATATATATTAAAGGTGCTAAGCTATTAATCATTACGCTTTATAGATCTAACACCCCGGCCTATTAAGTGTCAATCTGCATACCTGCCCGAGGGGGCTATATCCTGTCCACTGACCCATTCACTAATACTCTTATCAAACATCAATATCCGACTGATCACCTGTCACCAAAAGACACTCCCCCCTGCGAAGTACAATGGGTTCGACCCGTCCAGGTATTGTCAAATCGGACATGGCCACTGTGTTTGCAGTTTATCCAAGTACAAACTTTTTTCGACCTAAATGAAATGAAATTTTGTAAACGCGCGCCTTGTCGGTTTGAGGATGTTTTTTTTACTTCATTGATTCGTTGGGTTTGCGGATATGACATATTATTAGCGATTTGGATTTTTTACATTTATTGAGTTTGGATATGGACAAATCAGTTTCCTGGATACTATAATGGACTTAGTTCAGTGATGGCTGAGATTTGCTATTATTTGAAGTCACTATCACTTCTGTGTGCATATTCCAAGAAAAAGTGGACAGTAAGTACATGTTGTCATTGGACAAGTTTAAAGGTACACAATCCGATTCGAAGGTCCCGTATCATCAGATTCCAACATTACAACATTACTTCAAAAGAAGCTTAGTTATCAGAATCAATTAATTACCCAAAAATAATGCTAGCCACTGTCAACTTTAGTATACAATTTTCCAAAACATGTTATATATCAACATTTTGTTCAATGCAATTTGGTATCGAGAGTATGTCAGTCGGCTTGTCAAATATTTGCCAAGCTGCCAAATATTCCAGGTGGTGAAAAATAACAGATTTCAAAAGTTTATATCTGATAAGTCTGATAAGTTTTGATGGGTGGGTTCCTCGACTCGATTCAAATATCTGTTACCCCCCCCCCCCCCCCCCCCCAAAGCCAAATAATTAGTAATTTAGGAGTATTAATTCGGATTATGTATCTGCAGTTTAACCCTTTGAGTGCCAGGTCGATTTTTGTATCAATCCATATACCCTGTGCCAATGCATTCTCTTATATATGCGAGTCGACCATAGGTCGCCTCGCATATATAAGAGAATGCATTGGACTAACATTTTTTGGGGTTTTTTGTTTTTTTTTTTACAATTTTTTACAATTTTAATAATTTATTCTTATATTCTTTAACAGACTTATTTTGTAGGTTTAGGGCCGATGAGATCGGCCCCTGGCACTCAAAGAGTTAAAAAGGAAGTTGACTAACTTTCAATAGGATATTATAGTGTGAAATAGTGTGTCTGTCATTAGCAGAATGAGGTTTCCAGAGTGTGCATTTAGTAACACTATCCCACACAGTCGGGCTAGCATCACCAAATTCATCCTCTGGGAACCTTATTCTGCTGAGGCCTCAAATGCTATGGGAGACCTAGGATCAGATTGAAGTTCCCCAGTTGAAGTTGATGTTCACCCATTAGTCACCTCGATTATGCATTTTATCTTCGGCAAATTAGGGGATATAGAACCTGAACATAAGGGAAAAATTAACTAAAAACAAAGTTAATTTGAAACTATAGATACTTCCCAGAAGATGAGGCCCAAGCAGAATGAGGTTTCCAGAGGGTGAATTTAGTGATGCTAGCCTGCTGTGTGGGATAGCATCACTAAATTCACCCTCTGGGGACCTCATTCTGCAAATGACAGACACTCTATTTCAAGGCTTGAATGTGAATTTCCATACAATTGAAGAAGAGTTAGAGAATAGAATGTATGTCAGGCTGCGGGTTTTTACTTTATATATGCCCATTTTATAATAATGGAACGTATTATGTTATTGATCTGTCCGTCCTTCTGTCCGTCCTTCAGCTTTTGGTTTCCGGATGATAACGTTAGCAACTCAATGGAATGAAATTTGGTTTGTGAGTTAACTAGCTCAAAATACAGATCAAGTTCAAATTTGAATTCTGCCTGCCCGTTTTCACCAGAGTTATGGCCCTTTGTTGGAATTACCATGGGCATATTTTGCATATGCCCTGACGATCGATGCTCCTTGTATAACTTTAGATATATCTTCCGGTATCTCTTGGAGCTCTTTCAAATGAAGTATATTAATTTTTAGATGGAAGTTAAAATATTTTCATGTGTAAGCAATGATAATGAACTATGATGATAATTTTTCTACTTGTTGGAAAACTTAAACTAAGTTGAAATATTTTCATGTGTAAGCATTGAAACTCACTTATGATAGTATTTTTCTACTAGCTGGAAATCTTAACCCTTTACCCAACAAAACGGCCAAAAACGCCCAAATAAAGCTTCAACAGCCTAAAATATCTTCGGTCTGTCTCAATAACACCATACAAATATGGATATCATTGGAACCGGTTCATTGACCACATTGTGATGGTTACAGTTATGCCCTGTGCCAATGCATTCTCTTATATATGCGAGTCGACCATAGGTCGCCTCGCATATATAAGAGAATGCATTGGCCTAAATATGTGTTAAGCCAATGCATTCTCTTATATATGCGAGGCGACCTATGGTTGACTAGCATATATAAGAGAATGCATTGGCACAGGGCCGTTCTGTTGGGTAAAGGGTTAAACTAAATCTTAATTAAACAGTGAGAAAATTTGATGATATCAATGAATGGAATATCCAAAACTGATTTTCCCAAATTTGAATTCAGTGAAAAAAAACTGAAAAAAAAATTTCATTGCGTTAAATTTTGATTGCAATTTTATAGTCAAACATTATTATATAGCTCATTTCAAGCTTTCATATAATATAAATTTATAATACCATTATGTTGTCGATATCAGAGATAAAATTGAAATCACTTAACATAGAAAATTTCCATAGACCACTCTCAAATGGAAATACAAGTAGACGACAGATAATAAAAGTGCAAACAAACGACTTTTGTTGAACTTATTATCTGAAAATTTCCTAAGGGATAACTACTCATCAATGAGTATATAGTATAGAACGGCCGGGTTATACCAGATTTTGTATAACTACTCATCAATGAGTATATAGTATAGAACGGCCGGGTTATACCAGATTTTGTATAACTACTCATCAATGAGTATTTAGTATAGAACGGCCGGGTTATACCAGATTTTGTATAACTACTCATCAATGAGTATTTAGTATAGAACGGCCGGGTTATACCAGATTTTGTGAGCTCACTTCAATTATCATATAATGTATACATAATAAATATAATTAATAATCATCAGTCATTGTTTTGTGAATATTTCAGTTGAAATTGAATCTCTTAGTATGGACTATTTGTCATATAACACTCTTATCTAAGTTATCTACTATGCTATTCAACTATTAAGGACCACCAAAAGTCATTAGAGTGTGAGGTGGGGACCTTCACTGGGTTGTTCATTACCAACCACAATAGAATTATAACACACAGTCCACAATGGGTATATTGACTTCTACAGTTAAGCAATAATGAGAATAGGATAATGTCATTCATACCGAAGTCAAGCATGTGGCAAATAAACAAGCATTAAGCAATGTGACATAACGTGTAAATGAATGATAAAATTATCTACTGTTGGTGACATAACTTGCACTGTGTAAGACCTGTAATAGATAGGGGCTCTTCATTGGATCATCATCAAAGGCATGTGTCAACCTATCCCCCTTGAGCTGTGATAGTTCAAATCTGTTGGTAGATCATGCCCCATGAATCTTTACACTAGCTTACGCCCATAGAGATCATACTCAGAACAAAACATGGGAACTTTTCGACGTTTTGACCTATCGCCCCCAAACCTGCAAAGAAAATAATTTTTAACTTTCAATTTGTTCACATTCACCCCCTAAATTTCACTTATTTTAGTCTAAAACCCACAAAAAACCTTACTGATATCACTCATACAACTGGGAAATTAACTCCTTTAGTTCAAATGACAGTCTAACCTGTTTCAAAAGTTGTTTTAATTAAAAAATGGTTAACACACATCTACATCTTACAGTTAGCTTTACATGTGGGTATAGTAATTCCCTAAATAATCGACTCGTTAACCACAGCAGAATTATGGGTAATTTTTCAGGATTTAGTTGGAAATATGGCTTGTTGCTATTCATCGGAAAGCTCTCACTGAGGAGTTGATTATTTAGGGCATTACTTACTGTAGGTACATAGCAACTTCTACATGGTGCGGAGCACTTGTTTCCATTGGGACTGGTTGGGAGATAACGTTAGGGGGTGCTCTAGCTACTTACAACATGAACTCGCTAAGAGTGTAGTGTGGTTGATCAATATAACGCTGATCTTTGCCCCATCTACACCTGGTTTGCTGCTCAGCTCCCATAAGTAAATAAACCGGAACAAATTTGTCAAACATTCGTCAATACGTAATTTAATCACAAACACAGCCAAGCTTAATTATTTGATCAAATCGGGATTCAATTGTCTCCGTCAAACACGGGAATTCCAGAAATGTTTCGATTTATAGATCCTTGGGGTAACAGGACCTCTTACCTAACATAGAGTTCAACTTAAACTTATCTGTTATGAAGACCGCAAGTCAGTTGATTTACCAGGGGAACCGCAAGTAAGAAAGTGCAGGAGAACAAGCCTGAGTTTAGTGTGCCTGACATTTGCAGAATGAGATCCCCAGAGGGTGAATTTAATGATGCTATCCCACATAACAGACTAGCATCACTACATTCACCCTCTGGGAACCTCAATCTGCATGGCCTCATCTGCTATAGGAGACATAGACTCATATTGAAGTTCCCAAATGGTGAATATTGTGATGCATGTACACCCATTGGGAACCTCGATTATGCAATGTGTCATCTGCCAATTTGGGGATATAGAGAAACTTAGTTATAAAAGAAAAAGAAACTTGTTAGTTTGATGATAAAGATACTTTCCAGAGATGATCATATACTCGAGGGTTAACCCTTTACCCAACAAACCGGCCAAAACCGGCCAAATAAAGCTTCAACAGCCTAAAATATCTCCGGTCTGTCTCAATAGAACCATACAAATATGGATATCATTGGAACCGGCTCCTTGACCACATTGTGATAGTTACAGTTATGCCCTGTGCCAATGCATTCTCTTATATATGCGAGTCGACCATAGGTCGCCTCGCATATATAAGAGAATGCATTGGCCTAAAAAAAATTCTTTTTTTAACACTTTTTACCATTTTTTATTACATTCTTTAACAAATTTATAATTTTTTCTTACATTTTTTAACATTTTTATAATTTTTAATGTGTTAAGCCAATGCATTCTCTTATATATGCGAGGCGACCTATGGTCGACTCGCATATATAAGAGAATGCATTGGCACAGGGCCCTTCTGTTGGGTAAAGGGTTAAGCAGAATCAGGTCCGCAGAAGGTGAATTTTGTTATGCTAGCCTGCTGTGCCATATTTTGAAGCCTGGGAGGAAATCAGTTGGTTGATTGCGGTTTTACGTTCCTTTTAACCCTTTCATGACAGGAGCTTCCTGAAATTTTGCGAAAACCCTGTGCCAATGCATTCCAGAGAAACTAAACTAAACAAGAAATATAATCTATGTGAAGAAGTATCTATATAAAATTGATAATGAAGAAACTTTCCAGAGAAGATGAGGCCTAAGCAGAATGAGGTCCCCAGAGGGTGAATTTAGTTATGCTAGTCAGCTATACGGGATAGCGTCACTAAATTTACCCTCTGGGGACCTCAGGAGAAGGCTGTCATAAACATAGAATATAAGAATAACAAGATAAAGTAAAAGTTTAATAAGGGTGAGCTAACAACATAACATGATAGTAAGGGTGAGCTAACAACATAACTTGATAGTAAGGGTGAGCTAACAATATAACGTGATAGTAAGGTTGAGCTGACAACATAAGTGATAGTAAGGTTGAGCTGACAACATAATGTGATAGTAAGGTTGAGCTGACAACATAACGTGATAGTAAGGTTGAGCTGACAACATAACGTGATAGTAAGGTTGAGCTGACAACATAATGTGATAGTAAGGTTGAGCTGACAACATAACGTGATAGTAAGGTTGAGCTGACAACATAACGTGATAGTAAGGTTGAGCTGACAACATAACATGATAGTAAGGTTGAGCTGACACTATAACGTGATAGTAAGGTTGAGCTAACAACATAATGTGATAGTAAGGTTGAGCAGACAACATAACATGATAGTAAGGTTGAGCAGACAACATAACATGATAGTAAGGTTGAGCAGACAACATAACTTGATAGTAAGGTTGAGCAGACAACATAACATGATAGTAAGGTTGAGCAGACAACATAACATGATAGTAAGGTTGAGCTATAAGCAACATAACATGATAGTAAGGTGGTAACATGGAATATTCAATTGGGTAGTGATGATAAAAATTCACATATCAGTCTAGTCTCACATATTATGTCTGGATTAAGGAGGCATCCTTCTCCTTATTCATACAGATACACGTACGTAATATCGGGCAGAGATTTTGCCACCATGTTAGTTCTCTAATTCTCATTTCTTTTACAAAAGATTGAATAATGTTCTTCATCTTCAAGTTGCCCGCACAAGGATCCGACTACTGAGTTACAACTCATGTGTCGTATGAAGTATACAAGGGTATATTCTGCCACCTGAGCTCCCCAAGCCTGGATTTAGTGTTTCTGACATTTGCAGAATGAGGTCCCCAGAGAGTGAATTTAGTGACACTATCCCGTATATTTGCAGAAGATAAAATGCACAATTATAAGACAGTGCATTCTCTTATATACAATGTATGCAAGACTCGCATATATAAGAGAATGTATATAAGAGAATGCACTGGCACATGATCTTTAATACTGCACCAGTGCAGCTCCCATCGTGAAAGGTTAATCAAGCCTGGGTACTTTAGTACCCAAATTCGTAATGATAATGACAAATTAAGCGCCATTGACAGGCCAGCTATTTGGAGGCTTGAGTATAATACATCCCATGTTTTTGCTCATGACTTCTCAGTGCATTTAAGTTTAATAACCAACTAATGATGATTTTCATTCCTGAGGCTATATTATGTCACATACACAAAGCAGATGAACCATGGTAACCATGGTAACCAATATACTGGTCATATTATGATGAATTAGATATTGTTTTTTAAATTTGTTCTTAGTCCGTAATAAGTAAATCATTGGATTCTCATTCAACCTTTGTTTGAAAATTGTGGGGGGGGGGGGGGGGGGGGGCAGTGAATTTTATTTCTTATTTTGCCAAGGAAAATAATCATGGACAGTTGAAGAACTTGAAGCAGTATAGTATTGCTTTGAAACTGCTCAAGTTGCTCACATTTTAGATGTTAACGAGTTACTGTAATGTAATTATCCCTTTATTGTAATGACTGGAGCTTCCTGATATTCTTCAAAAATCCTGTGCCAATGCGTTCTCTTATATATGCGAGGGAATACATTGGCCTAACAATATTTACCTTGACCTTGTAAGCCAGTGCATTCTCTTATCTATGCAAGGCTCCATATGGGAGACTTGTATATATATAAGAGAATGCACTGCCACAGGATCTTTAATGCTGTGCCAGCGCAGCTCCCATCATGAAAGTGTTAAAGCATGAAAAACAAATTGACACCAAAATTATAAGAATAAAACAAATTGAGAAGGAAACCAAAATAGGATCAGGCAGAGATGAGCTTGAATTTTTTATTTGGGCCTTATATATGAATTGCTCATTGAAGTGTCACTGAACAACGCAAATCGAAAAAGTGTTTTTTTCGTAGGCGGATGTCAATCTTTCTTATCATCACCTGATCGTCACATTTCTTTATGATACGGTAGATCTTACACCTTCATCACTGTTTCCATTTATAGAATCTTGCTTCCCGACTCTTTCTAAATATGCTGCTAAATTTTTCAGAAACATTCTTTCGATTCTTCCCTGTGGTTTGCCAGAAATCCCTCTTTCAGTCGTTGATTCCAAATCACACAAAGATCACACAATTCAACCTTGTGTTCGTGTTTGTCATCTGAAGCCAGAGAGATATAAATAATAATTTGGCGAGGGATTTGTATGCGTGGTCACTTCCGCGTGGCCAGAGAGTGACTCTTCTATCCCGCGCAATGCATCACAAAGCCACAGTCAACAACAGGTGTTATTTGTTCAGTCCTGCTATACAGAGTGATGCATAGTTCAATGCTAAAACCTGTGCACACTTGGCATCGGTTCTCGTCAGCCAATAGAGTTGCTCCCCATTCTTCAACTCAGCCAAACATTGCTACCAATATCATCAGGTTAGGCACTTTTCTTCACTGTAAATTATGCATTTAAACATGTCTTTCAACCTTGTGTTCGTGTTTGTCTTTTGAAGCTGGGGAGATATATATCAATAATAATTTGGCAGTGGTTTGTACACATGGTCATTTCCAGATTTGTATGCGTGGACACTTCTGGATTTGTAGACGTGGTCACTTCTGGATTTGTATACGTGGTCACTTCCAAATTTGCTATGCATGGTCACTACTTGGCTAAAGGGTGACTCTTCTATCCCGTGCGATGTATCACAAAGCCACATAACACAACAGGTGTTATTTGTTTCAGTCCTGCTATACAGAGTGATGCATAGTTCAATGCTAAAACCTGTGCACACTTGGCATCGGTTCTCGTCAGCCAATAGAGTTGCTCCCCATTCTTCAACTCAGCCAAACATTGCTACCAATATCATCAGGTTAGGCACTTTTCTTCACTGTAAATTATGCATTTAAACATGTCTTTCAACCTTGTGTTCGTGTTTGTCTTTTGAAGCTGGGGAGATATATATCAATAATAATTTGGCAGTGGATTTGTACACATGGTCATTTCCAGATTTGTATGCGTGGACACTTCTGGATTTGTAGACGTGGTCACTTCTGGATTTGTATACGTGGTCACTTCCAAATTTGCTATGCATGGTCACTACTTGGCTAAAGGGTGACTCTTCTATCCCGTGCGATGTATCAAAAAGCCACATTACACAACAGGTGTTATTTGTTTCAGTCCTGCTATACAGAGTGATTCATAGCTCAGTGCTAAAACCTGTGCACACTTGGTATCAGTTCTCAGCCAATAGAGTTACTCCCCATTGTTCGACTCAGCCAAACACAGATACCAATATCATTAAAAGTATCATTGTATAATGTGTTTCTCCGAATTGTCTTTCTCCGAATTGTCTTTCAAATCTGAAAACAAAATACTCAGAAACTTCAGCCCAAATTTGCTGTAAAAGTGGAATGATCAGGTTGACTGCTTCTCACTGCTGCAGAATCTCTAGCATAATATGTTCCAAGCAGCAGTGGAAGGGAGGCTACTCCACTAACAGTCAGCTGTCAATATAACAACTTAAATATGAGTCTGTTTAGAGTTACTCACCATTATCTGCTGATCTTCTTCACTGTAAACTTACCAGTACTCATGCAATGGGTTGAATGGGAAAAGACAAATTCATTAAGTTAAATGTTTAACTGTCATTAGAAAATTGACCCTTTTATGACGGGAGCTATGCTGGTGCAGCATTAATCCTGTGCCAGTGCATTCTCTTATATATGCGAGTCTCCCATAGGGAGCCTCACATATATAAGACAATGTACTGGCTTACATGGTCAAGGTATATATAATGTTGGGCCAATGTATTCTCTTATATATGCGAGGCTCCCTATGGGAGACTCGCATATATATAAGAGAATGCATTGGCAAAAGGTTTTTGCAAAATTTCAGGAAGCTCCCATCATGAAAGGGTTAACTATTGTTAGACAATTATTCTACTTATAGGTACAGCAATGCCCTAAATAATCGACTCCTTAACCACAGCATAATTATGGGTAACTTTTCAAGATTTAGTCGCAAATATGGCTTGTTGCCATTCATCGGAAAGCTCAGTGAGAGCTTTCCGATGAATGTCAACAAGCCATATTTCCGACTAAATCCTGAAAAGTTAACCATAATTCTGCTGTGGTTAAGGAATCGATTATTTAGAGCATTACTGTAGGTAAGTTAAACTGACTAATGGATTAGAAACATATTAGTATTGCATCAGTTGGATGGAAATCATTTATCTGCTGCTATCAAGTTTAACCTGTCACAATCGGGCCTCAAAATATGGTGCCGGTCATTTGCAGAATGAGGTCCGAAAGGTGAATTCAGTGGCACTACCCCTCACAGCAGGCTACCATCACTAAATTAATCATCTGGGGACCTTAATTATTCTGCATGTCCCTCATCTGCTATATGGGAGATCTAGACTTAGATTTAAGTTCCCAGATGGTGATGTGCACTCATTGGGCAATTCGGCTATGCATTGTATCGTCTGCCAATGATGTAGAGAAACTAAACCAAAAAAGAAAAAGAAACATTCTAAAGAAGTTTCTAAAGAAATTTTTATTTCTAAAAAAAACTGAAAAATGCTAATCGTATTATATATATAAAATAGTAGGATCTGTCTGTCCACATTTTTCTTCCAGATCCCTGGAACGATTTTAACCAAATTTGGTGTGGTGACTCAGGGAATACTGGTGGAGGTTATAACGGCATTAGTTTTTCAAAATTATGAATTAAGGATGAATTTGGTGATGCCAGCCCACTATGGGTAGGATCACTAAATTCACCCTCTGGGAACCTCATTCTGCAAATGTTTGGCACCGTATTCTCAGGCCTGGACAGGTCGTTACAGGAGAGGAACATGCAGGTCAATCCCTCTTTCCACCGTTGACTGTAGAAAATCATAATTTACATTGCAAACTGCCCTTGTGATGATTGTGGCTCCTTGCCCTTATTAAAGTACTGCCACAATCCCTGGGTCTCAATCTTGTTCTATGTTCCCCTGTTATTGACGCAGGCTTCTGGTTGTGTCGTTTTACTACATTTTGAGAGTTTCACAGTTTTTGGATCAGTATCCAGTCTATTCAACAAGAGACAATAAGTTTGTGCCAATACCCTGCTCTTCTGACAGGAATTATTCTAGAGTATTCATGAACTATTCTAGAATGGTATATGCACCATGAATAGACTGGAATAAAATTTCAATAGAATATGCACGAACATTGTTGAATATTTGATTGCTGGAATAAGCAGGAATATTACAATTGTACATGTTGGGATTTTCTAGAATAATCCAGATTATTCTGTTTTAATTTATAAAGTATCTGTTGATATGAATGTCTTTTATTCAAATGTACTTTCTAATTCCGTGAACTACAAAGTAATTCTGTTGATACTGAATTTGTACATTAGACTGGTCCCGGTCCCAATCGAAACAGTCGCCCGATTTGTAGTAATTTGACCCCTTTGCGTTATTGACCCTTGTCATGAATGCTAGGCTATAGATTTACACTCCATATTATTAGAAATGATTATTGGATCAAGAGGAAATTAAAGACATATCTCATTATAGAAATCCATTTTTAGCAATTAAATCACTGCAGATGTGGAGAGCAAATTATTCTGTCAAAGAGCTTAAGGCCATATAAAAAAAATATATTTGGTTGGTGTTTTCCAAGCCTTGAAATAGTGTGTCTGTCACTTGCATTTGGTGAATTTGGTGATGCTAGTCAACCATGCAGGATAGCGTCACTAAATTCAATCTCTGGGAACCTCATTCTGTATAGGCCTCAACTGCTATGGGAGATTTAGGATCAGATTGAAGTTCCCCAGTTGAATTAAGTTGGTGATGTTCACCCATCAGTCACCTCGATTATGCATTTTATTTTCTGCAAATTATGGGATATAGAAACTGAACACAAGGGGTGGGGGGAGAAATAACTAAAAACAATGTTACTTTATTTATTATACTTCCCAGAAGATGAGGCCTATGCAGAATGAGGTTCCCCAGAGGTTGAATTTTTTATGCTAGCCTGCTGTGCGGGATAGGGTCACTAAATTCATCCTCCAGGGACCTCATTCTGCAAGTGACAGACACAGTATTTCAAGCTTAATTTACCAAACAAAACATTTTCTTGGCCTTATAGAGTATTTAATCTGCGCACATGTGCCTTCTCACCGGAAACAATATCAACCATCGAACTATTAGCTTGATTTGAAAACGATCAAATATGAGCCGTCATCCACTAATCCCTCGTACATGACAGTTTGAATAAGATCTCTATTTACTGCGTTACCACAGCTGCTTGCGACTTGTGATCACTGATTCCGCCACCTTTGTCAGATTTATTAATTTCGATTAATTGAGTGTGCAGTGAATATGGAGGGATTAACTTGGTAACGATATGTTCCGATATTAGGCCTTATGCCGTAAACAAATGAATGGGTCGAAGTATTGTTTAGTTAGACCTTGTTAGTATTTTCTCAGCTGGTGTAAAGAGGATTTTGGTCATATGGACAGCCTTATTGAAGCAAAGATCCCAGTACATTCCATGTTGCTGTAATAATAAAAGCCTAGTGCGTTGTTGAAATCCTCATATGTAGCGATAAGACATTTTAAAAAGTTAAAAGTGTTAAATTAATTTATTAAGAGCAATTGAGAATATCATTGTTTTTATATAAAAGCTATGTTGAGCTAACAGAATTTGTATCTAAAATACTCCAAAAAAAATATTAGCTTTAGACAAATAAGGTCCTCTTTTTTTTCAACTGAAAATAGTACATCTTCACTTCAATTTTAAAAGGCAATTTCATGAATATCCCACGTCTAATTTTCTTCAGATAAGAATTATCTTCATTTTCATAGCCATTTTTGAATGCTCTTTTCCTGACTTTCTTACATCTTCATAATATGAACATTGCTAACTTTAACTACTTCATTGCTGAATTAATTCAATAGATTCAGTATCTTAAAACTTTGAAATACAATTTTTTCCATCTCATTCAATTATTAGTGCTATGAATTGATAACAGAAAATACAAACTTAACTTACTGTATCAGAAGTATGATTTTGGAAAGAAAGACCATGTGACCAACATGAACCATCATCCACTAATCCCTCGTACATGACAGTTTGAATAAGATATCTATTTACTGTGTTACCACAGCTGCTTGAGAGTTACCACAGCTGCTTGAGACTTGTGATCATTGATTCCACCTTTGTCAGATTTATTAATTTTGATTAATTGAGAGTGCAGTGAATATGGAGGATTAACTTGGGTAATGATATGTTCCGATATGAGGCCTTATGCCGTATACAAATGAACGGGTTGATGTATTATGGTTTGTCAGTTAAATTAGACCTTAATTGTTAGCATTTTCTCAGATGGTGTAAAGGAAGAGTTTTTGGTCATGTGTGCAGAATCAGTTTGATTAAAGCATAGGCCCAGTATGTCCTCTGTTTACCATTTCTTTATGAATAGGTTGTTTGAACTCTCATGCATTGCCTTGAGACAATATATTTTTAAACCGTCAAAAGTGTTACAACACTTCAGTTAGAGGAGCAATCTGGATGTTTTTACACAAGCTTTTCAGTTAACATAGTAACCTTTCCTATTGTGGGAGATAAAGATCCTGTGCTAGTGCATAATCTTTTATATATGATAGTCTTCCATATGCAGCCTCGCTGATATAAGAGAATCCATTTGAACAGTGGCAGGGTTTTTGCTAAGTTTCAGGAAGCTGTGTTAGAAGTGTTAGATGGTAATCAAAATGTTCCATAAGATTTCCTACTGAAAATAATGCACCTTCAACTAAAACCTTAACCCTTTACCCAACAAACCGGCCAAATAAAGCTTCAACAGCCTAAAATATCTTCGGTCTGTCTCAATAGAACCATACAAATATGGATATCATTGGAACCGGCTCCTTGGCCACATTGTGATAGTTACAGTTATACCCTGTGCCAATGCATTCTCTTATACATGCGAGTCGACCATAGGTCGCCTCGCATATATAAGAGAATGCATTGGCCTAAAAAAAACTTTTTTTAACACTTTTTACCATTTTTTCTTACAATCTTTAACAATTTTATAATTTTTAATGTGTTAAGCCAATGCATTCTCTTATATATGCGAGGCGACCTATGGTCGACTCGCATATATAAGAGAATGCATTGGCACAGGGCCCTTCTGTTGGGTAAAGGGTTAAGAGGCAATTTTTTAAATATTCCAACTTTCATTTTCATATAATAAGAATTATCTTCATTTCTGTGGCCAATTTTTAAATCTTTTATGTTGATATCTAGAATGATCTAATGCTGATATACTCACATCTTGAAAAAGGGAGAGGGACTTTTATGTTGTATAGCTTGCCATCCTTGAAATAGTGTGTCTGTCATTGCAGAATCATGTCCCGAGAGGGTGGATTTAGTGATGCTATACTGCATGGCTGGCTAGTGTCACCAAATTCACCCTCTGGGAACCTCATTCTGCTTAGGTCTCAAATGCTATGGGAGACCTACTATTGGAGACCTTGGATCAGATTAAATTTCCCCAGTTGAAGTTGGTAATGCATGTACACCCATTAGTCACCTCAATTATGCATTCTATCTTCTGCAAACTAGGGGACATAGCAACTGAACAGAAGTAACTAAAAACTATGTTATATTTTGAGACTATAGAAACTTCTCTGAAGATGAGGCCTGAGCAGAATGAGGTCCCCAGATGAAGAATTCGGTGATGCTAGCCCACTGTGTGGGATAACGTTGCTATATTCACCCTCTGGGGACTTCATTCTGCAAATTACTGACACACTATTTCAATGCTTGATAACTTGTGATCTGATGTCACATCATGGATTATATGAAGAAAGTCCTTACTCCATAGATCACGAAAGTACATGTAACATTTTACTGCATACTTTATAGCGACCGTCGTACTCAGTGGTGCCATATATCAGAGAAGAGGTTACAAATAGAGTTGTCCCCTCTACATTTCCCTCTCATCACACAAATCCAGCCGGGTCACTGTACTTAAACCATAACTCTTGTAATTACTTTGCCTGATAGTCCTAGAAATCTTAGAATTAGCCAGAAGACAATCGGAATCTAATAACTCATAATGGGCGACCAGGAGCGCGTGGGAGGGTGCACTCCTGTGTCCCATCACTCATAATGGGCGACCAGGTGCACGTGGGAGGGTGCACTCCGGTGTCCTCACCCACTTAGTCTTCATTCATTTTTATAAAAGTACACATTCTTTGAACCTAAAATGGCCACATATATTTGATGGTTATATTTACAATTTTGAATGATCTTATGCTGATATTTAGAATGCTCTAAAAAGGTACATTCTTGAGCATCTTATAGGATGTATAACTTGTGTTCCGATCTCTTAACCCTTCAATTACGGGAGCTTCCTGAAATTTTGCGAAAAACCCTGTGCCAATGCTTTCTCTTATATATGCAAGTCTCCCATATGGAGCCTCGCATATATAAGAATACATTGGCCTAACAATAATTACCTTGACCTTAATTACCTTAAGCCAGTAGTACATTCTCCTATATATTCGAGGCTCCCTTTGGGAGACTCACATATATAAGGGAATGCACTGGCACAGGATATTTAAAGCTGCACCAGCGCAGCTCCCATCATGAAAGTTGTTAATGTCACATGGTGGACTATATGAAGTAGGTCCATATAGCCCATGATGTGACATTTTACTGCCATAGTCATCGTCCGTCGTACTCAGTGGATCAATATATCAGTAAAGATGTATGTTACCCTTCCATCCCACAAATTCAGTCGGGTCGCTGTACTTTAATATACGGTAGCTCTTGTAATTACAATCCTGACCGAGTCACAGAAATCTGTTAGCCAGATCCAATCATGCACTTCCGAATGGACACAGAGCTGTGCGTGGGAGGGTGCACTCCGGTGTCCTGACCACCTGCAGTCTTTATTGATTTTTATAAGAGTACACTTTCTTCGAACATGAAATGGCGGCATATAGTTAAAGGCTATTTACAATTTAGATTAGTTTAACACTTCCATGACTGGAGCTGCCTGAAATTTTGCGAAAACCCTCCGCCAATGCATTCTCTTATATGTACAAGTCTTCCATAGGGAGCCTCGCATATATAAGAGATTACATTGGCCTAACAATATTTACCTTGAGCTTGTAAGCCAGTGCATTCTCTTACATATATAAAAGAATGAACTGGCACAGGAGTTTTAATGCTGCATCAACGCAGCTCCCATCATGAACGGGTTAAAATCCAATAGGACTCGTCATGGTAACAGGGGTGGCAAGCCTTGAAATAGGGTGTCTGACATTTGCAGAATGAGGTACCCAGAGGGTGAATTTAGTGATGATATCCCATCACCAAGTTCGCCCTCTGGGAACCTCATTCTGCTTAGGCCACAACTGTTATGGGACACCTAGGAATAGATTGAAGTTCCCCTGTTGAACTTGGTGATGTTCACCAATTAGCTCGATTATGCATTTTATCTTCTGCTAATTAGGGGAAAAAGAAACTGAACAGAAGGGAAAAAGTAACTAAAAACAATGTTAATTTAAAACAAGTTCAATTAAAAACAAGTTTAATATTATTCATGCTGGAAACTATATTTACCAGCTCTCAAGTCTTGAAATAGGGTGTCAGCTGCAATTGAGGTCCCCAGAGGGTTAATTTAGTGCTCCAAATTCACCCTCTGGGGACCTCATTCTGCTTTGGCCTCATCTTCTAGGAAGTATGTATAGGGTGCTGGTTATGGAATATGACACTCTAATCACTAAATAGGTGCCTTATTCGGCCCGTCATTGTACTTATAATCTTGTTCGTGTAATAACTTTTCTTACCATCGGAGACACAGAAATCTATTGCCGGATCCAATCGTTTCCTAATGGACGACCAGGTGTGCGTGCATGGGAGGGTCCACTCTCGTCTCCTATCGTCTTTATTGATTTTTTATGAGTACTGTATACACTGACCCATGATTTTTTTGGAGCAAAAATAAAGACTGGGATTAACCTCCGGGAAGGGCTGAAGGCGTACACATGTTTTGAAAATGTGCTAAAGGTACCTTAATGCCCTAAGTATTCGACCCCTTAACCACAGCAAAATTAAGGGTAACTTTTCAGGATTTAGTCGGAAATATGGCTTGTAGCCATTTATCGGAAAGCTCCCGCCGAGAGCTTTCCAATGAATGGCAACAAGCCATATTTCCAACTAAATCCTGAAAAGTTACCCATAATTCTGCTGTGGTTAAGGGGTCGATTACTTAGGGCATTACTGTACACAGGGTTTGTGATCAGCACTAAGCAGTTACTTTAACTGTGTTCCTGAAAGTCTGGCATCCATCAGCAGTTTGTTTTCAGCTCATTTACATTTTCATTGGAACGTAAGCAATATTTCTCATACAGAAATCATGGCAGACACGAAAACTAAATGTTATTTAGAACGAGATTTCAAAACCTGTGTACCCATCAGCACATTTTCAAAACATGTGAACCCTTCAGCACTTTTTTTGGTGAGTAATGGTGTACGTCCTCAAAGATATGCCCACCCCTGTTTTTAGAACTCAGGGTGAGTATATATACATTGTTATGATATCAAGTTAAATCTGAATCAAGATGAGGTCCCCAGAGGGTGAATTTAGTGATGCTAGCCCACTATTTGAGACAGTGTCACTAAATTCACCCTCTGGAGACCTCATTCTGCAAATGACAGGCACCTTCTTCTCAAGCCTGGTTAGTCCTTTGATGGGTGACCGGCTACTGATTCTGGGTGCTCTCTCTCTCTCTCTCTCTCTCTCTCTCTCTCTCTCTCTCTCTCTCTCTCTCTCTCTCTCTCTCTCTCTGTGTTACATATTGAATACTCAACGAAGAACTCCATCACTTCCCAAATGGACGAACAGGTGTTTTCTAAAGTTCCTTGACTTCCCATGATCTTTGTTGATTTTCTGGATACATATCTCTTTGAACGTGTTATTCAATGTTGGTGATGACCAAAAAAATCTTGTTGATCATCATAAATGTGTAGGTAGTAACCAGCTAACTGTTAATACTAGTATACTGGTAGTCTAAATATCATTTTCAGAATATTTATCAATGTTTTTACCTTTTCCAATGTTTACCGTGAAATTAATTAATTAATTGTTACAGTTAAATTTATGGGGGAGTGGGGGGGGGGGGGGGGGGGTGCATATGACATTGATATCACTATAAAACACATGATTCTATTGACTGATTTGAGGGGTCTGGTTTTGGAAAATAACATTCTGAACACTAAACACATGATTCTATTGACTGATTTGAGGGGTGCTGGTTTTGGAATATAACATTCTGAACACTAAACACATGATTCTATTGACTGATTTGAGGGGTGCTGGTTTTAGAATATAACATTCTGAACACTATTTAAACACATGATTCTGTTGACTGATTTGAGGGGTGCTGGTTTTGGAATATAACATTCTGAACACTAAACACATGATTCTGTTGTCCGATTTGAGGGGTGCAGGTTATGGAACGTGACATTCTGATCCAGCACCAAACACATGATTCTGTTGACCGAGTTGAGGGGGTGTTGGTTATGGAATATGACGTTCTGAGCCTATAAAGACATGATTCTACTGACAGATTTGAGGAGTGCTGGTTATTGAATATGATGTTCTGTGCACTAAACACATGATTCTACTGACTGATTTGAGGGGTGTTGGTTATGGAATTTGACATTCTGAGCACTAAACGCGTGAATCTATGGACCAATTTTGAGACTACGTCAGTGTATCACATCTCATGTTTCGAGAGGAGAGGACTGATTGGGCAGTGACATTTTCGCGCTAATTAGCGAGCTACTCTAATAAATCAATACAAGATCATTAGTGTATATGAAGCAGAACGTGGGCGAGTTGTTTACCCAAGATCAGTCTTCTTAAAAAGGTTTTCTGTACTAAAAAGTTGTTTGTCATGAAAAAAATATAAGATGTCCTTTTGTCAGGGGTTCAGATCTTCACCTATGTTCACACACTGCAAATTTTGAGCCGATATTGTGTTATGTACCTAAGATCCCCCAAAAATCCAAGTGAAAGGAATGCTTAACATGGTTCATTCACTAGTCTAGAATCCTGGAAAGTTTGGTAATTTAAAGGCCCACTTAATTTTCGAACCCCCAGATCACATTATATAAAATATGTGTCATATTATATACCATTTGAAAGAGAAAGCTCCAAAACATTGTATTTTCAGCTTATTCGATGTAATAAACTGTGAACATGTTGTTTTTGTTGAGAAACCGACATCTGCTCTGTAATGAAGTTTCCACACAAAGTCTTATTGTATTTGATGGATGGGGAATAACTCTATATATTTAGATATAGAGTTATTTCCCTTCCATTGAAAATAAACTAAAGTTTGAATTATGTTGCATTCTGGGAGCCATAACGGGGGGAAATGATTTTATGATTTCAGCTACTTTCTATTACTCTATGGGCACCTTCTGAGACACAGACGTTCCAAATGGTGATGAATTATAGTATGATAATCATATTGTATGGCATAGATTGTTATCAAAACCATATATCAAGGCACTATAAACAAATAATTGATGACTCGAAAATTAAGTGGGCCTTTAATTAAGATTCTCCAGGCCTGGAAAAATTATGGAAAGATGCAACTTTTTTAAACCTTGATATGGAAAAGTTCTGTTGCCATGCCAGTCTGGAAATATGATGGAATTTCAAATTATCTTTATTACCCTTGAAGAAAATATCAATATCACAGGATGCTTTTATATGATTAGTAATTTAACTGATACTGAAACAAAGTTGTGTAATTTTCAGAAAAGATATTAAACTATTTAAGTTCATATATTAAAATGTAATCCTTCCAATCGATGTTTGGAAAATTATGGAATTTTGTTGTCCTGAGATCAGGCCTGTGAATAAAGTGTCTGTCATTTGCAGAATGAGGTCCCCAGAGGTTGAATTTAGTGACGTTATCCCACATAGCGGGTTAGGATCACTAAATTCACCTCTGGTGACCTCATTCTGCTTAGGTCTCATCCTCTCTGGAAAGTTTCTTTATTATCAAATTTCTATAGAAACTTCTTCACATAGATTCTATTTCTTTTTTTGTTTAGTTTCTCTGTATCCCCAAATTTGCAGACGACACATTGCATAATCGATGTTCACAATGGGTGTACATCACAATATTCACCATTTGGAAACTTCAATCTGAGTATGTTTCCCATAGCACATGAGGCCCAAGCAAAAAGAGGTTCCCAGAGGATGAATTTAGTGATGCTAGCCCACTGTGAGGGATATATAGCGTCACTAAATTCACCCTCTGGGGGACCTCATTCTGCAAATGACAGGCACACTAATCTCAGGCTTGCTTGAGGTCTTGGACATTTTTGGAAACTTAGTCATTGAATTTCGTCCTTGGATATGATATTGTGTGTGTTGGAATCATGTGGTCTGTGTAAGCATACAGTAATGCTCTAATTAATCGACCTCTTAACCAAAGCAGAATTATGGGTAACTTTTCAGGATTTAGTCGGAAATATGGCTTGTTGCCATTCATCGGAAAGCTCTCGGGGAGAGCTTTCCGATGAATGGCAACAAGCCATATTTCCGACTAAATCCTGAAAAGTTACCCATAATTCTGCTTTGGTTAAGAGGTCGATTAATTAGAGCATTACTGTATACTTAGTCAGACTGAACTCAAATTAAAGTTTAACCCTTCCATGACTAGAGCTTCCTGAAATTTTGCGAAAACCCTGTGCCAATGCATTCTCTTATATATGCGAGTCTCCCATAGGCATACTGGTATATGAGAGAGAAATGACTTCTCCTTGGAATAAAAATTGGGAGAAGTGAAGTGGCACATTTAATTTCTCCCAAGTCGCCCTCTAGGTTTTGTCCCTGTCTCCCAAGTCACCCTCTTGGCTTTGTCCCTGTCTCCCAAATAACCCTCTATGCTGGTCCCTGTCTCCCAAGTCGCCCTCTAGGCTGGCCCCTGTCTCCCATGTCACCCTCTAGGCTGGTCCCTGTCTCCCAAGTCACCCTCTTGGCTCTTCCCTGTCTCCCATGGACCCTCTAGACTGGTCCCTGGTGATATTTCAAACTTTTCTTGTCAATTGCAATGCAGGGGTTGGTGCCTCCCCATCCCCCCATACGTTTGGCAATTTCTAATTGAAGCTACAGTAATGCCCTAAATAATCGACTTCTTAACCACAGCAGAATTATGGGGTAACATTTCAGGATTTTGTAGGAAATATGGCTTGTTGAATTCATCGGAAAGCTGTCAGTGAGAGCTTTCCGATGAATGGCAACAAGCCATATATACGACTAAATCCTGAAAAGTTACCCATAATTCTGCTGTGGTTAAGGAGTCGATTACTTAGGGCATTACTGTCCATAGCATTTTGTTTCTGTTTCATAACATATTCATTTTATTTCCAGAAAAATGTGGCTGCTTCTCCTAAGATCAGTGATAAAGACAGAGCTGGTATGTATACCGTATAATGGAACTATAATTTATTTGCTACCTATCTGAAGGTTATAGCCATTATTGACCCAGTGATGTACTTAAAGATAATTGTTAGTAAGTGTATGTCACATGAAAGAGAGGGAATATTTACAACATCTTCAGTACTTTACTTACAGGTCTCAAAATATGGTGCTGAAAATTTGCGGAATGAGGTCCACAGAGGGTGAATTTAGCGACTCTACCTGCACAGCGAGCTAGCATCTCCAAATTCATCCTCTGGGGACCTCATTCTCATGGCCCCATCTCCTATGGGAGACCTAGACACAGATTTAAGTTCCCAGGTGGTGAAGATGGTGATGTGCACACATTGGGTGCCTCGATTATGCATTGTGACGTCTGCCAATTTGGGAATATAGAGAAACTAAATAAGGAAAAAGAAAACTTGTTAGTTTGATAATAAAGATACTTTCCAGAAGATGAGCCCTAAGCAGAATGAGTTCCCAAGACGGGGAATTTAGTGATGCTAGTCCACTGTGCAGGGTAGCATCACTAAATTCACCTTCTGGGGACCTCATTCTGCAGATGTCCAGCACCGTATTTTGAGGCCTGTTTACTTATCCACTTATCAAGACTTTATGGCCTGGGATTCACCACCCACACACTATGTGATATACAAACCTGACAATTTATAGGAATTTATCACCCACACTCCATATTATATACAAACATTAATTAATGTACATGTGGATGTTTTTCCCACATTCTCCAGAAACACCACCCTGCATGTGCAGGAAACGAGGTTGACAATGATTTCCAAGCCATATTATATACTAACATTAATTAATGTACATGTGGAAGATTTTCCCATATTCTCCAGTAACACCATCCTGCATGTGCAGGAAACGAGGTTGACAATGATTTCCAAGCCATATTATATACTAACATTAATTAATGTACATGTGGAATATTTTCCCATATTCTCCAGTAACACCACCCTGCATGTGCAGAAAACGAGGTTGACAATGATTTCCAAGCCATATTATATACTAACATTAATTAATGTACATGTAGAAGATTTTCCCATATTCTCCAGTAACACCATCCTGGCATCCTGCAACGTGCAGGAAACGAGGTTGACAATGATTTTCAAGCCATATTATATACTAACATTAATTAATGTACATGTGGAAGATTTTCCCATATTCTCCAGTAACACCATCCTGCATGTGCAGGAAACGAGGTTGACAATGATTTTCAAGCTTGATTTTAGTTGAGTCTATGTGCCATTCTGATTGATACATGGCCATTCCGATAAGAAATGAGAATTTGTTCACGATCACTGAAGCAATGAACACTGGTACTGAGTGTACCCGGTTGCTTTTTTCCACTGTTGGTTTGCTTCGACATGAGAACTGGTCCCTTTTCTCATTTCCATCGGTTGTATCCACCGGTGGCAACAGGACTTTATATAACAAAAAATTGGAATTTGCTACCACCACACCAAATGTACGTCAGACCAACTTGCACCCATACTCTATGGAATGCAAACAAATCAACATCCATTTCTGAAATTGAAACCTTTTCTCATATTCTCCTTTAATATGATCAGGATGTAGTACCTATATACCTACAGTAATGTCCTAAATAATCGACCCCTAAACCACAGCAGAATTATGGGAAATTTTTCAGGATTTAGTCGGAAATATGGCTTGTTGTCATTCATAGGAAAGCTCTCGGTGAGAGCTTTCTGATGAATGGCAACAAGCCATATTTCTGACTATATCCTGAAAAATTTCCCATAATTCTGCTGTGGTTAAAGCGTCATATACTTTGGGCATTACTGTAATCCTATCAAGCCTGGAAATAGTGTGTGTCACATTTGCTGAGGTCCCCAGAGGGTGAATTTATAGTGATGCTATCCTGAATGGTAGACTAGCATCACCAAAGTCTCCCTCTGGGAACCTCATTATGCTTATAGGCATCAGATTAAAGTTCCCCAGTTGAAGTTGGTGATGTTCACCCATTAATAGTCACCTCGATTATGCATTTTATCTTTGGCAAATTACTTTTTATTTGGGGATATAGAAACTGAACAGAAGGGAAAAAGTAACTAGAAACTATGTTAATTTGAGACTACCGGTATAGATACTTCACAGAAGACGAGGCCTAAGCAGAATGAGGTCCCCAGAGGGTGAATTGGTTGACCACCAAATATTCAATATCTGGACCTCATTCTGCAAATATCACATACACTATTTGCAGACGTGACCATGGGGCTTGTCTATTATTTGTAAGTATCTGCGACAGTCTGTACCCTATTAAACCTTCATTTGGTTGTCCATCCATCCTTATATGATATATCACTGTAGCTTTAGTAGAGTTCATTGTCTAGGCCTGACCTCCCATTAATTTTTATGAGGATGTAATTAAGATGGTCATTTTCCAAACCACCTCGTTTAACCCTCTAATGGCTAGAGCTTCCTGAAATTTTGTGAAAACCCTGTGCCAATGCATTCTCTTATATATGCGAGTCTCCCATAGGCAGACTTGCATATATAAGAGAATGTATTGGCCTAACAATATTTACCTTGTCATTTTAAGCCAATGGAGTCATATATGTGAGGCTCCCTATGGGAGAATGCACTGGCACAGTATCTTTAATACTGCACCAGCACAGCTCTTGTCATGAAAGGTTAAGAGAAAAATTCTGCAACAACCATTTTGAATTTTCAGTAAACTGTCAGGCCTGGTAAAATGGCATCTTTTTCTTCTCACTATGGAAACAGTTTTGGAAAAAATTAGCACAATACAGTAATGCTCTAATTAATCGACCTCTTAACCACAGCATAATTATGGGTAACTTTTCAGGATTTAGTCGGAAATAAGGCTTGTTGCCATTCATCAGAAAGCTCTCGGGGAGCGCTTTCCGATGAATGGCAACAAGCCATATTTCTGACTAAATCCTGAAAAGTTACCCATAATTCTGCTGTGGTTAAGAGGTCGATTAATTAGAGCATTACTGTACCTACAGGAGTCAAGGGAGTGTCAGAAAAACAATTTACTGTTTTTTTTTGTGTTTTAGCAAGTTTTTTCCAAACATTTTTCGACACCACTTACTGTCTGTTTACTATCAACTACCTGTTACAGGTTACTCTATGTGATTAGCTCAGTTTGACACGACAGTGATTGCTTATGCAATGTGTCCATGCATTTTAAGTTTGGAGTGACCTAGCCTGACATATTCTTGGTATTTTGTAATTTTACAGCAATAAATTCAGTTTTAAGGCCAAAAATAGTTGAAAATATAGAGGAAATTTTGTTTTGAGCTATTGAAAAAATAGCTTTTTGGTCCACTTGAACTCATACGTGCCCGAAAAAATTGACACCTGCAGGAGGAGAAAAATAATGAAAATATAAAAATTCCCTTGAAGCAATTCATTTTGTTTGGTATGTTTAAAGCATGGTGCTGAGAAACCATGAACAGCATGAGTCGATCAATTTTACCTATAAATTTCATACATTTGAAATCTTGCAAATTGTTTTTAAATCTGAAAAATTTTCAGAAAAATAATTAGAAATTTTTTCTCAATCAGGTGATATGTATGAAACCTTAACTCTGCATTTACCTGAGAAAAATCATTAAGATTTTAACATTGAACTAAAGTCCGAAACATGAGGTAATCTATTTGTACTAGTAAGTATTTGTGACCATGTCTATACCCTATTCAACCCTTTAGTCTGGGAACAGCCCATGGTGGCATGGTCCATCCATCCTCATATAATAAACCTTTGTAGAGCTTTAGTAGATATCTAGATCATGCCATGAAGCTCTACTCTGGCTCGTAGAGATCACCAGTACACAAAACCTGGGAACTTTTTGAAGTTTTGACAGGGAACCTTATAAAGTCGAAAACATAACGCAGGGAATATATTTCTCAGTTATTACATATTCCTTAATAATGTACTTCATTGCAGGTGAAGTTCCGAACTCAAACTTTCATTTAAGAGCGATTTTGGTTTGCGGCACTTACAATTATTGAATTTCTCCTGGGTAATTAATTTGATGTCTATTGCAATATCAGCTTAAAAAGTCACAGAAAGCATGCAATTTCGAGTTGGGATCTTCACCTACAGGTGAAGTACATTATTAAGGAATGTGTAATAACAGAAATATATTCCCTGCCTTACTTTTTCAACTTTATAAGGTCCATGCATGTCAAAACTTAAAAATATCCCTAGGTTTTGTACTTGTGGAATATGATCTCTACACCTACGGGGCGTCGTTAGCCAGAATAGAGATTCATGGCATGATCTAGTAGATATCTAGATATCATTGTCCAGGGCTGACCTCCCATGAATTTTTATGGGTATGTAATTAAGATGGTCATTTTCCCACCACCTGTTTTATGAGAAAAAAAATACTCCAGCAACCATTATCCTCACTGACCTCAGGTGCTAATAAATAAAACAGGATCCTCTATATGAGATAGTCTGACCAATGATGATATGAGAGGGTAAAGATACTCAGATAACAGTATTATGATTTAGGGTTACGAGGGGCAAAGTACATTGTGATAATGGGAATTAAGCAAGACACGAACATTATTAAGTCCCTCTCCCATGTAATCAACGTATATGAAAAAAATTATCTCCCATGACGTGAGGTATAATATATTTGTGCATGAGTGGGAGTGTTGTTTGTCACGTTTCCTTGACCTTTTAAGAGCATGAGGTCATTTACCTGACAAACAAGGACTGGTGGATAATCAATGATTGTGTTCTACAGTAATGCCCTAAATAATTGACTTCTTAACCACAGAAAAATTATGGGTAATTTTTCAGGATTTAGTCGGAAATATGGCTTGCTGCCATTTTTCAGGATTTAGTCGGAAATATGGCTTGTTGCCATCCTCGAGAGCTTTCCGATGAATGGCAACAAGCCATATTTCCGACTAATTCCTGAAAAATTACCCATAATTCTGCTGTGGTTAAGGAGTCGATTATTTAGGGCATTACTGTAGGTAATCAAAATTGGTGGTGAGTTCATCAACATTTCTGGTCTGATACAAGCCTGAAAATAGTGTGTCTGTCATTTGCAGAATGAGGTCCCCAGAGGGTGAATTTAGTGATGCTATCCCACATAGCAGGCTAGCATCACCAAATTCACCCTCTGGGGACCTCATTCTGTTTAGGCCTCAACTGCTATGGGAGACTCTGACCTGGGATCAGATTGAAGTTGCCCAGTTGAAGTTGGTGATGTTCACCTGTTAGTCACCTCTATTATGCGTTTTATCTTCTACAAATTAAGGCATACAGAAACTTCCCAGAAAGGAAAAAGTAACTAAAAACAATGTTAATTTGAGACTAGAAATACTTCACAGAAGAAGAGGCCTAAGCAGAATGAGGTCCCTAGAGGGTGAATTTGTTGAAGCTAGTCCACTGTACGGAATAGTGTCACTGAATTCATCCTCTGGGGACCTCATTCTGCAAATGATAAAACCCGGTTGATCTCAGACCGTGTGTACTTTCCCCTCTCTGAACTTGAGATAATTTAACATTTATGCCAATGACAAAAACAACCCACTCAAAATTAGTGACAACAATGGTCAGGGTATGAAATTATCAATATCGATTGATTTTATTTTTTACACATCAATGTCCCCCGTAGCTAATGATTTTGCACTAATGCAATGTACATGGCGGAAGATCTTTGCTATCTACCGCACAACTCATGAGTTTCATCGAATGTAGCAACTTTTGAAATAAAACGTTTTTTTAAAGAGAGTTTTTTTTTTCTTCGAAGAAATCTATAGACTAAATAACAGAGAAAATGAAATGAAAAAAAAAATTAAAGAGCGTTATTTTTTCCAGAAGAAGTGATTTTATAGAGTGACCCCAAACCTCTCCAAGCTCACACACCCAATGGATGTAGGTGAATTTACTTACATATGGCCAAAGTTGATCATATGTGGTTTCAGACATCTCTGTTATTTAGTTGAATGTACATTCTATATTGGATCACCCTTCTAACATTATTGAGATTTACTACAAAAGCTCAGGATGTTACTACAAAACTCGTCAGTTACTTAAAAAGCTGGCAATGTTTACTTCGAATGTCCTCAGTTACTTTTACACCTGGTTTTACTTCAAAACCAGGTGTTACAGTGAGTGGATGGGTTTACTGTTATTTTCTGACATTTTTAAACTTAACCCTTTACCCAACAAACCGGCCAAAACCGGCCAAATAAAGCTTCAACATCCTAAATTATCTTCGGTCTGTCTCAATAGAACCATACAAATATGGATATCATTGGAACCGGCTCCTTGACCACATTGTGATAGTTACAGTTATGCCCTATGCCAATGCATTCTCTTATATATGCGAGTCGACCATAGGTCGCCTCGCATATATAAGAGAATGCATTGGCCTAAAAAAAATCTTTTTTTACCATTTTTTCTTACATTCTTTAACAATTTTATAATTTGTAATGTGTTAAGCCAATGCATTCTCTTATATATGCGAGGCGACCTATGGTCGACTCGCATATATAAGAGAATGCATTGGCACAGGGCCCTTCTGTTGGGTAAAGGGTTGTGTTTTTTTTGGGCTGTCAGTTTATTGCACGAGTGCCATGGTGTTATAGCACGAGGAAGGTCTTTCAGGAGTGTTTTCCTACGACTGCAAGGGTGCCATGAATTGTCAGTCATTAATTAGCACACATATGCGGTTCTGTGTTTATTTACACCAATATCACATGAAATATACAAAATAATATAACTATTAAATATAGAATATGTAGCTAGTGTCGTCGCTTAAAATGTTTATCTCAGTGAGGGGGATTTGAGCATCTATTGGGCGAGGCTCTGCCGAGTCCAATAGATGCCAAATCCCCCGAGCGGACATAAACAGTTTAAGCGACGACATTAGCTACATATTTTATTTATCCATCGCACAAAACTTGCCTTTTGTGAGGTAAATCTGTCATTTTCCCCAGTTTTACATTCGTTACTTCGATGACGCCATTACATTTTTTAGGTCAAGCAAACCAATTAGCATTCATGACGTGGGAAAACCGGAGTGCAGCTTAGAGCGAAATAGTTCATTGGCATTTTTACATTTAGTATAAGCAGACCTTGTTCTGATGATTTATAGATGTTTCAGAGCTAAAACATGTATCAATTTACGAATTATTTTAGTGAATTATACACGATAAAAACGTTCTGAAATCACAATGACGTCATTACGGCCGGTTGACGTCCCTAGTTACCTGCGCAATTTGCATATCAAATTACGTCATAAAAGTAGTACTAACCTAATAAAGCTACGTTGACCTAATAAAGCTACATTGACGTTTCGTTTATTAGGCATGATTTATGTAGTCAATAGACGTAGTGAGCGGTGGATAAAATTGATTATGTGATAATGATATATATGATGTGTATATTGAAATAAAATATCCTAAAAAAAATCATATGAAATTTCTTCGTTTTGTATTATTATTTTGATGTTTATCAACACGGTTTGATTTTTTAAAGTTGTAGTTGCTGTTTTGAGCAAAATGTCATGTACATCATGTGTCTCCATTAACCATTAATCAAAATGTCTGGTCAGATAGGACGCCAACCTTTGTGTACACTTACTCTCTGAACTTGTGATAATTTAACCAATTATGCACCTACAAAAACAACCCACTCAAAGTTAGTGGTTACAATGATCAGGGTATAAGTTTATCAATATAGATTGATTTTGGTTTTAACATATCATTGTCCTCAGAGCTAATGATTTTGCACTAATGTAAAGTACTCGACGGAAGTTCTTAGCTATCTGTGGTACAACTGACGATGAGTTGCAGTGAGTGGATGGGTTTCCTGTTTATCTTGCTGACATTTTTAAACTATATAATATATATATATATATATATATACATAGAATGGCACTGGTGTGGGTTACTGTAAGTTTATCCTTTATGGCATCAGTGCCATGGCATAGGGATAACATAAAGGAATCCTTGAGTGTTATTTCCTTCCCCATTACAAGATTGCCATAAAAAAGTCGTCCAGTCATATCCCAGTCTCTTTAAAAAGCCGATGAAAATATTACTGTATTTATATAAATATGGTAAAATTTTCGTCGGCTTTTTAAAGAGACTGGTCATATCCTTATTTTGTTATTTATATTTGGGGTTATTCGGTTTTAAAGTTGCAACTGCATTGTCTGGTTAAATGTCATTTCAACACATATATCAGTAGCAGTCATTACATTGAACAGCACTCGTGTGTTAATGGCCGTGAGTTTATACTTTAAGGCATCATTGCGATGACATAAGGATAATATGGAGGAGACGTTGAGTATTATTTCCTTCCGCCACCACAAGAGTGCCATAAATAATACACTTATGTATGAATGTACCGTTTGTATTTTGTTGGGGGTTATTTGGTTTTAAAGTTGCAACTGTCACATATCAGTCACAGTCATTGCAATTTCAATCCCACACATGTGTGTAACTGTTTAAAAATGATGGTAGAGTTTGTTAGGCAGGTCTGGGTTGCTTTTATTTAACAGGCTTTTTATAAAATAAGTTTTAGCTATGTGGTATATTGATTGAACAGTTACTCAAGGTGTGGTATCTTAAATCAATCAATTAAATTGGATTATTTCTTAATCGCATCAAATGTTGTGATTTTCTAGATTACAGATTACCATAACTGCATGGTAACAGCAAATAAAGAATAAAAGTCCAACAATTTTAAAGATTTTCATTGAAGTTTGATTTAAATTTAGATTTAATTTTTTTTAAATATTTGTTCAGCTCAACATGTCACCTAATTTTAACTTAACCCTTTACCCAACAGAAGGGCCCTGTGCCAATGCATTCTCTTATATATGCGAGTCGACCATAGGTCGCCTCGCATATATAAGAGAATGCATTGGCTTAACACATTAAAAATTATAAAATTGTTAAAGAATGTAAGAAAAAATGGTAAAAAGTGTTAAAAAAAGATTTTTTTTAGGCCAATGCATTCTCTTATATATGCGAGGCGACCTATGGTCGACTCGCATATATAAGAGAATGCATTGGCACAGGGCATAACTGTAACCATCACAATGTGGTCAATGAGCCGGTTCCAATGATATCCATATTTGTATGGTTTTATTGAGACAGACCCAAGATAATTTAGGCTGTTGCAGCTTTATTTTGGCCGTTTTTGGCCGGTTTGTTGGGTAAAGGGTTAAGATATGCTGGTACCAAAGAAAGAGCTGCACATGTTACTGCAGTCCTACAATAAATCAGCTGAAAATCAGGCCTACATTGTTTTACTTGGACTATTTAAATACAAATCTGCAAATAGTGTGTCTGTCATTTCAGAATAAGGTCCCCAGAGGGTGAATATAGTGACACATTTAGTAAAACATCTATAATAGGCCTGACAAAGGCATAATATGACTGGATTCCACCAGGCCTGGTGTCTGCTTGAGTGTGTGTTTTTTGGGTGCTAAACATAATTTATTTCAAGATGAAAAGAATAGGAAACATGTCATTGGGTACCCTCTCATGAAATTGATTTACTCCTCACTCGACTTGAACATAAACCACAGGATAGAGATGTTTGCTTTTCCATAAAAAGGTTCCTGAACCCTCAGGATAACACACTTCACTTCTAACCTTGATCTGGCTGTAATTTATAACCCTCAATGATTGTCAGGGTATTTAGAGGGTGGGACTATATATACAGTAATGCCAGAAGTACAGTAATGCCCTAATTAATCCACTGCTTAACCACAGCAGAATTATGGGTAACTTTTCAGGATTTAGTCGGAAATATGGCTTGTTGCCATTCATCGGAAAGCTCTCCCCGAGAGCTTTCCGATGAATGGCAACAAGCCATATTTCCAATTAAATCCTGAAAAGTTACTCATAATTCTGCTGTGGTTAAGCAGTCGATTAATTATGGCATTACTGTATATGATCCTTTAACCACAGCAGAATTATAGGAAATTTTTCAGGATTTAGTCGGAAATATGGCTTGTTGCCATATTCATCGGAAAGCTCTCGGTGAAAGCTCTCACAGAGAGCTTTCCGATGAATGGCAGCAAGCGATATTTCCGACTAAATCCTGAAAAATTTCTCATAATTCTTCTGTGGTTTAAGGGTCGATTATTTAGGACATTACTGTATAACCCTCAATGATTGTCTGGGTATTTAGAGGGTGGGTTTATATAGCCTATAGTTCTATAGTCTATTAGTCTATTGATGTACCTGATAATTAATCCATGGCCAGAGGTGATGTGATAAGTGTGGGGGTATATCCCACTAACCTCATACAAAATTCTGACATTTAGAAATTTCATAATTGAAGTATTGAGAGCAGGATAGGGGCCGGCCTTGGGTGACTTTAAAGATGCACTAATAATTAGAAATAAAGAGCATTTATTGTCAACTTTATCTGGAGAGTGTCATGCAATAGGTGATGTTTACCTCAGGTGACTTAATTTAAATGGCTTGATGGGGTAATAATAATTTACTCATTCTTTACCTGAGCAACGCTGGTAGGTACACCAGCTAGTGATTTATAATTCCACTTAATTTAAATGGCTAGAAGGGGCACTAATAATTTACTCATTCTTCACCCGAGCAACACATAGGGACCCCTGCTAATGATTTATAATCCCATTGATTGTCTGGGTATTCCAGTGGGTTGGTTTCTATATCCTTAATTGTCTGTTTAACTTCTAATGTGTTTACATATTTTATCCACCCCAGCCACAGAATGACTTGACTACTTGAATTATATCAAACTAGATGAAACTTCGGAGGGGCTTACATCTGGACCTAAATAGTCACATAGGTTCATATTTGACTTATTTGATACTGAAATAATCCAAGCCCATAGTGGACTTATACCCACTATTCTGTTGGATGGCGCGGGCCACAGTGAAAACACATATAAAGAGCATACGTCTGGTCTGCAAATAGGTTCATATTGAACCTAAATATTCACATTTATTTGATTCTGAAATAAGTCCATAGTGAGTTTATTTGAATTCGTATGTTTTTTTAAATTTATTGAATTGAATTTTTTTAAATCAAAATTTTGAAAAACTAATGTCCTTATATCCTCTGCCAGGGTACCCCGAGTCACCACACCAAATTTGTTTGAAATCGGTCTAGGGGTCTGGGAGAAAAATCCGGACATACAGACAGATCCTACCCTTTTATATATATAGATGCCACACCCTAACATGGACCCAGTTAAAGACTCAGCTGATGTCTGTACCCTTTTACAACTTACAACTTGCACCGTTCCTCACTTTGTAAGCTGATGAAATAAAAAAAATTGAATTTTATTTTACACTTGAGCTTCTTTCAACTGAAAATTAATATTCCATCTTTTAGAACTATTTATAGAAAATAACCTAAATTTTGTGATTGAAATTCAAACTTTTGTTGCACAAAATCCATTTGTTAACTGAAAATTTAACATTTTATGTATTGTTGGCTTTTTACGAAATTATAGTAATCTTCCATATATAGCAACTAACATATCGAAGAGAGTGAAGTTAATAGATGTAATAGAATTAGATATCATCTTCCGTCCTCTGTTTTCTCATCCTATCCTCAATAAATGCTCGAAGCTTAAGAATTTGTTCCCTTCCTTCCTTGTAAGCTGATGATGCTTTTTAACTGAAAATTTAATTTCCAGCTTTTAGAACTATTCATACAAAATAACCTAAATTCGGTGATTGAAATTAAAATATTTTTGCACAACATCCTTTTGTTAACTGACATTGAACATTTATCTCGTATCATTGGCTTTTTACAAAATTAGTTGTCAAATTTCTATCAACTCTGTGAAATTTAAAACTGGTATGATTTAGTCTTTTATATCCAGTCTTTTCAGATTTGCTTCGCGGTTAGAGATATATACAGGCCCTATCACAACATGTCTTTACCGCAACATAGCCTAGAGAGTGAGGTCAAAGGATGTAATAGAATTAGGTATCATCTTACATTTTCTATTTTCTCATCATATCCTCGATGAATGCTCAAAGCTCAAGGATTCACCTCAGGGATATACTAAAAAGCTAACACTAATTTGACATTAATTTTCCAATCTTGTTGACCGTTCGTGAGCTAATAAATTGTGAGTAGATATAATTATCAAGCTGATTGTCCGCCTCCACACGGATCTGACATCGAGCTGATAGTCCGCCTTCACTCGGGTCTAATGCTAATAAAAACAAATCGGGTGACGCACATAGTTTCTCGTTCCCTGGGGCAGACATGTCCGCAATGGAGTCTCGCCCTGACCTTTAAATGCGGTTTCTTATTTGTGTGTGAGGTGTCAGGTTTTCCCTAGCCTCTAAGCGTTCCTATGACTGCCTCATAAAACTCCTTGTTATTCATCTACCATTCATAGCTTACTTCAATATATAATTTAAAAAAAGGATGTTGTTTGATCAATAATGGCTAGTCCATATCAGTTGACAGATAACTTTTCCACAATTTTTAAAGAAAGTATCCTATTTCCCTGTGGACCATCTATATATATATTTTTTATATCTTCAATAATTAAGACTTAAAAATTATAAAGTTATAAAGATAACTTTGTTTGATATCATAACTATGAAACTAGTTTATATGTTATAAGTGGTTGTAAAACTAAAAAAATATTTTTGAATTGTACGAAGACAATGGTAAGGCAAAGTAAGTTTTTATTTTTATTAATATCTTGTGGCAACTGGAGGTCTGAAACCCTACCCAGTTTAGATCTCTAACAGTGAGACTTTGATGTGTACAACACAGCATATATGTTATATTAGTAAGTTTTAGTGTTTATAACTCAATTTATAAAAATAACATTTAAAATTGGGACAAAAGTTTAGCTGACACTTTAAAGTGACCCTCTGTATCAGAGCGTAACACCATGTCACCTGTGTAGGATAGCACTCTGATCTAACCGGACCTATATGTCACACTAATTTATAAGCTTCATGCAAATGATTTGATAGCATATAATTCCCATTCATTTTACCTACACCTCCCACATCCCTCACACATTTACAAATTACTTATCCAGCTGATCAAAGGCAGCGTATACTTTTGTGTAATTGATACACTTGTGCGATGTTCCGCCCAATTATACGTTAGTGGTTTGATGTCACATGCAGAAAATGATTTAAATGGATCTAATTGCGTTGTGTTAATGATTTAAAGGGTTCAAATTACATCGTGACAATTGAGAAAATTGCTTGAGGTCGAGTTTATGAGAAATGCTCTGATTTCATTGACCAACTTTTCTGGTTCAGAGACACTTCAAAAGTCGAACAGTTTGTAAACATTCTGCCACACCTGACATTAGAACTTAAAGATATATCATATGCATTTCAGTGTTTTGAACTGATATATTCTGAGTTGAAATATATTGGAAATAGATGGGAACGATACAAGTGTGTGAACTGGTTAATGTTATTGCACGAGTTTGTTGTGACATACGTTCATGATGGTAAAACGAGAAACATAGGTTCAAATTTTACCTCGCAATACAACAAACTCGTGCAATGATGTTAACATGTTCACACAACTATGTTGTTCTATGTTTATTGCACAATCTGAAGATTATAGCTTAATTGTAATATAGTGAAATGTAGGTCGATATTGTTATATTTAATTGAACAAACGTGTGATTTATAGAGACTATACCTATATGGAATGTTTAGAAATCTTCCGTATTTTGCAAAAATAAACGAATGGGTATGAAATAATATATAACAATTATTTATTATTTCCAAAAACAATATCTATGACTTTTATGAATCTTTAATACTGAGGCATATAAAGCCAGTGAAATAGTATTTCACATATTTATGGCCCTATGTTGAACTTCTGGAATATAATTTTGGCTTCAAAACGCCACGAGCCATATAATACCCTTGTCGGACACCAGAAACCAAGCTGGCAAATAGTGTGTCTGTCATTTGCAGAATGAGGTCCCCCAGAGGGTGAATTTAGTTATGCTATCCCGCATAGCAGCTAGCATCACCAAAATTCACCCTCTGGGGACGTCATTCTGCTTTGCCCTCATCTTCTGGGAAATGTCTATAGTCTCAAATTAACATTGTTTTTTTGTTACTTTTTCCCTTCTGGGAAGTTTCTATATCCCCTAATTTGTAGAAGATAAAATGCATAATGAGGTGACTAATGGAACATCACCAACTTCAACCTAGTTCTCTCATATATTATAGCAGTTGAGGCCATAGCAGAATGGGGTTCCCAGAGGGTGAATTTGGTAATGCTAGCCTGATTTGCGGGATAACACCACTAAATTCACACTCTGGGAACCTCATTCTGCCAATGACAGACACACTATTTGCAGACTTGCCAGAAACAGCATCTTACTTCTACTACAGGATGTATTGGAGATTTGAGATCCTGCCTCCTCCTCATTAAGATTTGAATCTTACCTTGGAGCCCTAAGTCTTGAATCTAATGAATATTTGTAGGATCAGAACCGAGATAACATTCCATACATTGTTACACACAATGTCTGTTGATCTTCTGATGGCTATCTCGATGTCATCTGGCTGATTTGTGTTTCCAGACAGTGACACCATCATTCACCATTTGTCTCTCTTGAATGCAAGTTTTGGGAAGAGTATTTATTTTTTATAAAATTTCCTAGTGATTAATCCTTTCTATGCTGAATGGATTCTCCCATTCAGTTATAAAAGTATGCATTTAATAGAATGGTCTATTATTCATTTGGAGGAATGTTCTGAAATATGAGCAGATGACAGACAATAGACAGTGCAGAAATAATCCTATTCATTGGTGGGAAATGTTTAGATATTAAGTTCAACATGAACTTATTATCTGAACATTTCCTATGGATAACTACTCATCAATGATGCTTTAGTATAGACAGGGTTAAACTTATTATCTGAACATTTCCTATGGATAACTACTCATCAATGATGCTTTAGTATAGAAAGGGTTAGACTTATTATCTGAACATTTACTATGGATAACTACTCATCAATGATGCTTTAGTATAGAAAAGGTTAAACTTATTATCTGAACATTTCCTATGGATAACTACTCATCAATGATGCTTTAGTATAGAAAAGGTTAAGCTTATTATCTGAACATTTCCTATGGATAACTACTCATCAATGATGCTTTAGTATAGAAAGGGTTAGACTTATTATCTGAACATTTCCTATGGATAACTACTCATCAATGATGCTTTAGTATATAAGGGGTAAACTTATTATCTGAACATTTCCTATGGATAACTACTCATCTTGATGCTTTAGTATAGAAAGGGTTAGACTTATTATCTGAACATTTCATATGGATAACTACTCATCAATGATGCTTTAGTATAGAAAAGGTAAACTTATTATCTGAACATTTCCTATGGATAACTACTTATCAATGATGCTTTAGTATAGAAAAGGTAAACTTATTATCTGAACATTTCCTATGGATAACTACTCATCAATGATGCTTTAGTATAGAAAGGGTTAGACTTATTATCTGAACATTTCCTATGGATAACTACTCATCAATGATGCTTTAGTATAGAAAAGGTAAACTTATTATCTGAACATTTCCTATGGATAACTACTCATCAATGATGCTTTAGTATAGAAAGGGTTAGACTTATTATCTGAACATTTCCTATGGATAACTACTCATCAATGATGCTTTAGTATAGAAAGGGTTAGACTTATTATCTGAACATTTCCTATGGATAACTACTCATCAATGATGCTTTAGTATAGAAAGGGTTAGACTTATTATATGAACATTTCCTATGGATAACTACTCATCAATGATGCTTTAGTATAGAAAGGGTTAGACTAATATTATCTGAACATTTCCTATGGGATAACTACTCATCAATGATGCTTTAGTATAGAAAGGGTTAGACTTTTTATCTGAACATTTCCTATGGATAACTACTCATCTTGATGCTTTAGTATAATGCAACACAAGATGCCATCTATAAAACCATTATAGTGAGAAGCACACCATTGTAATCAGTAAATATACTTTAAATTGCTGTTGGGACATTTGCAAACTGGTATATGAGACAGAAGTCACTTCTCCCTGGGACAAAAATAGGGAGAATTAGTGGCACATGTTAGGGAGACGATGTCTCCCAAGTCGCCCTCTAGGCTGGTGCAATTGGAAATTTGAAGTAGTGGTATATTGGTCCAGCTGTTAGCATGCTCAACTCGCAAGGTCATGATGTGACTGTTATACAATTGAATCCCACTCTCTGCTAATAAACGCCAAATGATGTGTTAGTAGACGTCAACAAGGTAACTCATACTACAGTTGTCAAGGGGGACCCTGCAGTTAAAAGTGTATCCTTTGGGGAGTCCATGGATAATGTCAGTATGATAATCCTGATGTGCTCATTAACTGCTTGGATTACTCCTTCATAATTCGATTGGTAAGCAATGCCCTATATATGCCTAGGATATAACAATGATGTAAAGCACATTGAAACTTAATTCACAATGAAGTTCACTTTATAAATGCATTCATTATTAAGTTGGAGATCTCTCATCTAACCAGGTCCCTCACTTCCTGCAAGATCCCAGAAAAAAACATCAAGGCTTTGTACCCAGGCGGGTATTTCCTGCAGGCAGTGACCAGGTTGTTTTGAGAAGCTGCTTGTTGGCCCCCACCTGCTGTTTTATTTATTGGATTGCACACCTGAGTTTGTAGAAGTTAGATCTCGGGTATCATAGGCTCAGCAGGACATCGGGAAATATTATAAATCTGTGAAGATAAACAAGAAGATGGTTGTGAGATCATAGATTCAACAGTTTGTAAATATGTGTAGATAACCTAAAGGATACCATAGATTCAACAGTTTAAGATTGCTTGTCATGCAGTCTCATTGACCTTGCTCTATTAATCTGTGACCTTGCTCCAGATAAATAAAAATCAAAGATCAGCACATCAGGTTGACTGCCGGGACAGAGGAAAACAGTTGAATGCACCTTTCAGAAGAACAGACGTGATATATGAAAATTAGCCTACGGAGGAAGCAGACACTGGACATTTGCAGAGGGTGAATTTAGTGACACTACCTCAGACAGCAGTCTAGCAGGGAGAGGAGGGTATTCTAAGTGATTTAGCACTTGTCCTCCAATCCCTTTTGTCATAAACTAATTTAATTTATGAACAAATAAAATATGTTTAAACAAAAAGCAGTCTAGCATTACCAAATTCATCCTCTGGGGACCTCATTCTGCATTGGCATCAATGGGAGACCTAGAATCAGATTGAATGTTTTCCTGTTGAAGTTTGTGATGTTCACCCATTGGGCACCTTGATTATGCTTTGTTTCATTTGCCAATTTGGGGATATAGAGAAACTAAAATATCAAAGAAAAAGAAACTTTCTAACTAAAAACTTGTTAATTTGATAATAAAGTTACATTCCAGAGAAGATGAGGCCTAAAGTAGAATGTGTGTGGGCTAGCATCACTAAATTCACCCTCTGGTTGATTGATGTCTTACGTTCCTTTAAACAGAAGTGACAGGGGTTTTCGCTAGGTTTAAAATGTTAGGACCCTTTTATGTGCCTGGTGAATACATAAGTTCCTAAAATCCAAGATGGAGTCTTACTTGACAAAACTGCCCACTACTGGCATTTTTCTCGATCTCTTGATGTAGATATCAATCCTCTGGTGGATAAGGAAAACAAGGGCTCCGGTAATAGTTTCTCCCACCCTTTACCAAGGGCGTGGGTTAGAAAATTTCCTTTACAAGTGGGGTGGGATAGAAAATTCCATTCACCAATGTCATGGGATAGAAAATGCCCTTTCAGACTGCATACTGAGATAAAAATCCTGAAATGTCAGTGGAAAAAGGAACACTTTATATTGATTCAAAAGTGGAATAGATCTTGATATTTCTGAATAAACAATACTGTGTTAAAAACATATTTTCCACTTTCTAATAATTTTCACCTAGACCTTGGAATCTGAATGTTGCGCTTTTCTTGAAAATGGCAAACATTTGTGCAAATTTGTGTATGGTTTCAACTACTAGGGATTAGAAAAAGCTTCTATTTCCACAGTTTTTAGCAGAAATTCATTCAGGATAGAAGGCACTCCTCATAAATCTCAATTACCACCTCTTAGTTATCAACAGATATAATCTTATTCAATAAATACCTCAGTCCTATCATGATTTACTTCACCTGGGTGGCTCTGGCCAGGCAGATATTTCCTCCAGAGGAGACCCCCCACCCATGAATAGGGCATCTCATTACACCCACCCCACTGTTTTATTTATTGCTTTTGTCAATGGGGATTGGTAAAGATCTAAGTTAAAAATCTGTGAATCCCTGCATGAAGCAGAGTACCACACATGCCTATAGCTGGGCCTAATGTCAGAAGATAAATTAACACAGATAGAAACACCTTGTGTCCACCCAAGCAAAACATTGAGGTCTACCTCTACACATGTTTGTTTTAATATCAGTCATATCATTCAAGGTATGCAGGGATCATAGGCTGGAAAAATTCTTGTAGGATTTTGGTGCTTGTTAGTTTTAGTTATAGTTTTGGATTATTAGGGCATAGAGGGAACACCTTGTGTCCAACCAAGCAAAATTGTGTGACTATTAGTGGTATTTCAGATGTTTGTTTTAATATCATTCACTGTGTTGCACAGAACATAAGCAGGATAAATTCTTGCAGAGTTTTGGTGTTTATACGGCTTTTGATATAGTTTGATATATACTACACGGAGAGGACACCTTGTGTTTATTGAAGCAGAACGTTTATACAGTAATGTCCTAAATAATCGACCCCTAAACTACAGGAGAATTATGGGAAATTTTTCAGGACCGAGAGCTTTCCGATGAATGGCAACAAGCCATATTTCCGACTAAATCCTGAAAAATTTCCCATAATTCTGCTGTGGTTTAGGGGTCATATACTTCAGGCATACTATAGCCTGCAATATAGATATTTCTTTTATTATTAATATCAGTCTTATAATTCGAGATCAACAAGGATCTGCATTGGCAAGGAATTTGTCATAGGATTTTGGTGCTTCATATAGCTTTTGGACTATTTCCACATCTTGTGTCCAACAAAGCAAATCCTGATAGTACGCTATACAGTTATATGTTTTTTAATACCTGTCTTATGATTTGAGATATACAGGTATCATAGGCAAGGAAATTCTTGCAGGCTTTTGGTGCTTCACATATAATTTCTTGGAGTCGACCCAGTGGTGAACGAACTACGATGACATAGAAAGGAATGCCTTGTATATTGTTATTATAGTGAGAACATTACTTAATAGCTGAATGTATAGATGTTTGTGGATAAATATTTAGGCATGAAAGCCTTTGATAGATTACATCAGTGTGTCGGAACTCTTTGAGAAAAACAGTTGTGGTGAGTGTGCACTGTTAGGTGATGGTTACTAACAACTGAGTGTTCACTTTTTTCTAATCTTATAATGGATAATTTTGGGGTGAATTATACACATATTTTGGAAATATTCTGTTTGGATACAATTATCGGTTTCGTTTCTTCGGGATAAAAAGCTGATGTTGTGAGGGTCGTGTGGATAACCATCATGTCTTTACCACATAAATGGATCAGAACTGTTAGTCATATTTTTCCTGGACTTAAGATTACACGGTGGGAGGCGAGATTAGGGAGACAGAGACAGAGAAGAGTTGCAGGTAATTAAACACATGGGGGAGGGGACATTTAAATCCTTTCTTTATTAAATATTCATTGTCAAGTGACTCGAAGTACAGTAATGCTCTAAATAATCGACTCCTTATCCAGAGCAGAATTATGGGTAACTTTTCAGGATTTAGTCGGAAATATGGCTGCCATTCATCGGAAAGCTCTCTGAGAGAGCTTTCCTATGAATGACAACAAGCCATATTTCTGACTAAAACCTGAAAAGTTACCCATAATTCTGCTGTGGTTAAGGAGTCGATTACTTAGGGCATTACTGTAGTTTTCTTAGGGCTCAATGTTCAGGTGATAAATTCAATGGGTCGTTTGTTGAACTGATTATCTCAATATTTCTCTCCAGTGAATCATTCTGCATTTTTATGATCTGTTCATCTAACTGTTGTCTGCTTACAAGTCCCAAACACCCCTCCAGATATATAATAGACAATCCCAGCCAATGTTCTTTTTATAACTGATGGGAGAATTCATTTAGTAAAGAAATAGTCAATGGGTCATACATAGCGTGCCCTTTGAGGCAAAGCAGAAAAGGAACATTTAAAATGTCAACTCTATCTGTTTAAAAAAAATACCAACATTTTCCATTCTTTATATAATATGACAATGTAAATTTGAATGCTGCCCTTTGCCCTTTGGTATTTACATTATAATTGTGTTCCCTTTCAAAAATAAATGCTTCTTCTTTCCCTTCAAATATCCCTTCAAATAGCTCATCCTACTCTTAATCCTTTCATGATGGGAGCTTTGCTGGTGCAGCATTAACAACCCTGCGCCAGTGCATTCTCTTATATATGCGAGTCTCCCATAGGGAGCCTCACATATATAAGAGAATGCACTGGCTTACAAGGTCAAGGTAAATATTGTTAGGCCAATGCATTCTCTTATATATGCGAGGCTCCCTATGGGAGACTCTCATAAATAAGAGAATGCATTGGCATGGGATTTTTGCAAAATTTCAGGAAGCTCTTGTCATGGAAGGGTTAATGTAATATGACAATTCAAATATGAACGCTGCCCTTCGATATTTCCATTATATTTGTGTGTTCTCTTTCTAAAATAAATGATTCTTCTTCCCTTCAAATATAATAGATTATCCCACTCTTAAAGCTTCAGGGTGGAGATAAGACTAATTGTATTAAATGTGTGATAATTGTTGGAGTAAGAGGAGATATGAGGACACTATGGGATGTTCTTTTAAGTTGATCCCATTTTAAAATGTGCTCCAGTGGCTCCCCATATAGATCTCAATGATATCCATATCACTTTAGAAGATGACAATTAGTTGAAGCTGAGTGGTTGGGACATGGTGGTGTAAATTTGGTCTGTATTCAAGCCTGAAAATAGTGTCTGCCATTTGCAGAATGAGGTCCCCAGAGGGTGAATGTAGTGATGCTATCCCACATGGCAGGCTAGCATCACCAAATTCACCCTTGGGAACCTCATTCTGCTTAGGCCTCAACTGCTATGGGAGACCTAGTATCAGATTGAAGTTTCTCAGTTGAAGTTGGTGATGTTCACCCATTAGTCACCTCAATTATCCATTTTATCTCTGCAAATTAGGGGATATAGAAACTTCCCAGAAGGAAAAAAGTAACTAAAAACAATGTTAATTTGAGACTATAGATACTTCCCAGAATATATGCCTAAGAAGAATGAGGTCCCCCAGAGGGAAAGTTTGGTGATGCTAGCCAACTGTGTGGGATAGCATTGCTAAATTCACCCTCTGGGGACCTCTTCTGCAAATGACAGACACTCAATGAAAAATGTGAATATTTTTGACATGGTGAAGTAATGCGGCCATGTGATACTCGATACCCAGAACATTGCAATGGCGTTAGTTTTATCCCTTTTGCAAAACCGAACTCATTATAGAAATATTAACGAAATCATTGGCAAAAAAAAAACTTGATTTAAGCTAAGTTGAATCTGTTTCAAAAGTCTTGATTTTTCCTGAAAAGTAACATATGTTAACATTGTGCAAAGTTTGTACCTCGCTCCTTAAATATGTTTACAAATATTTTATGACAACTAAATGCGGATTCATTACTGCGAGGTGTTGGTGCGTTTTTGTTTACTCATGTGTCATTAATGACTCATTGTGCTTATAATTGGATTAATAAAGAGTCGTGTGCAATAGTATCATCTGGTTACTTATCTGCCCTACAAAATGGGTATAGTAAATGGGTGCACTAACTTCCTCAACAGGAAGTAATGATGGTAAGGCTTATCAGCTTTCAATAGTTGTTGCATCATCTAGAGTCCAGAAGGCCACTTTCATTTGGTTTCCTTTTTCTGGTCAGTTGTCGTCTAACTAATAGTTAGTAACTATGCAAAATTCTGTTGCTGGCACAGGCTATTAAAATTTTATGTTCCCTTGGTTTGGACCACTGTTTGGGAGGGACACGTTCACAACAGTTCCAATGGCATTTTCTTGAAACCGAGTTGTTTCCATTTTTGCAAAGATGTTATCACACCTAAAATATGGGAACAACATACTGCTCCTGAAAATATAGATGCTTAAATTTAGAATCTGGGCCCACGAAAGTCTGGAATCATAGAGCTGATAAAAAACACATTTTCATATGGATATTTCATGAAAGTAGGCTTCCATATAATATTTCATGCCTGACCGGCGACATTTTTGTGATGTGTCATTCAGAACTGAAGAATATGTTCATGAAATTATCTGGTAGATCAGCGAGAGTTGCCATTGCCTTACTGCTACAAAACGACATTCTGGCAGAATTTAAGGTTGTCTGACCAGCGTCCCGTGTAGGCAATTTAATTAGGAGGCGTGATTAATGCCTGGATGCAGAATTTGTCCATTTCAAAATAAGGGGACTTGAAAACGACCTTGAATTCATTCGATCTACACTGTGGAAAGCTGTTTTCTCTCTGATTATTTATTTGTAGTTCTCTATGAGAAAAGGCAAAACAGTCAGAACCAAAGTTGGTATGTGAGTTTCTCAGCCAAAAATAGAGGCCAAGTTCAAATATGTCTTTCGTCCAATTATTTTTACATGAGTTATGGCCCTTTTTCAACTTTATTCACCTTTTGTTACCATATATATATATTATTACTGAAGGTATAATAATTATTGAAACAAATTGAAATAACCAAGATACATGTATATGGTCTTGAATAGCTTTCAGTTTCAGACATAGGGCCTTGAAAACTTTGAAAATTGTTGTAAAATGGCCTTGAATATCAGTTCTGAATTGTGGAACCATGTTGTCTAACACAATTATTTATTTGTGGTTCTGGATGAAAACAGGCAAAACAATCACTTACTAATGGATAAAACTTCAAAACAAAAGACAAAAAGTCCTTGATCATTCTCCAAACATCAGAATGAACCCTCCTGGGTCTATTTAGTTTGCAGCAAACCGTTTAGTGTTTTTGGTTTTTGACTGACAAAAACAGTCTGTTCTAAAGCTGTTGTAGCCTCCAAGATAAACATGCTTTAGGATGGTTTTGACAGGGATGCATCTGAAATGAAATCTTACAAATGTTAGATTGTGCCGTTGATCTATAGCACAGGTCGCTGATTGTGTTTTCTTGGGGTTATATGCTTATTTTGTGAGCAGGTGAACATAGATGGTGGCCCGATAGCCAGTACTCACTTTGATCGGATATGCATACATCCCAGTGGTGTAGCATATAAAATCATTTACCCTGTGGCATAACACATAAAAGTCAGTTTAATAGTCACCTCAGCTAACAATCATAAAAACCATAAAACACCTGCTGTGAGAGTGCAGTTTAATCCTTTCTATACTAAATGTACTTATTAAGGTGCGGCTAAAATGACTTAAAGGCCCACTTAATTTTCGAACCCCCAAATCACATTATATAAAATATATGCCATATTATATACCATTTGAAAGAGGAAGCTCCAAAACATTGTATTATCAACTTATCTGGTGTAATAAACTGTGAACATGTTGTTTGTGTTGAGGTACCGATGTGTTTTCTGTGCTTAAGTTTCATCTGGTTTGTACTGCAAAGTCTATGATTTTCAATAGAAGAGGAATAACTCTATATCTTAGTTTGAATTCTGTTGCATTCTGGGAGGGAGTCGTGAAAATGTTTCTATGATTTCAGCTATTTTCTATTCCTCTATGGGCACCTTCTGAGACACAGATGCTCCAAATGGTGATGAATTATAGTATTTTAATCATATTATATCTCATAGATTGTTATTAAAACTGTATATCATGGCACTATAAAAATAATCCTTGCCTGGGTGCACATTATCTTCACCATCTGGGAAATTAAATTTGAGTCTAGGTCTCCCATAGCAGATGAGGCCATGCAGAATGAGGTCCTCAGGTGAGGAATTTGGTGATGCTAGCCCTCTGGGGACCTCATCCTGCAAATGTCTCGAACCATAATTTCAATCCTGATGAGAACTGACTGATATGAGAAGCTGGGACATTCTTAGTTCATGTGGACTGTCTGTTTTCGTTCAGTCTTGAGTTTAATCAAATCAGACATTTTGTATAAATTACACTGATAAATTGGTCAGACTTCCTTCATGATGCAAAAACACACAATTCTTGAAATAGTGTGTCTGACATTTGTAGAATGAGATCCCCAGAGGGGGAATTTAGTGATGCTTTTCTGCACGGCGGGCTACCATCACCAAATTCACCATCTGGAAACCTCATTCTGCTTAGGCCTCAACTGCTATGTGAGACCTTAGGATCAGATTGAAGTTTCCCATTTGAAGTTGATGATGTTGACCCATTATTCACCTCGATTATGCAATTTATCTTCTGCAAAATAGGGATATAGAAACTGAACAGAAAGGAATAGGAACTAAAAACAATGTTAATTTGAGACTATAGATACTGATCCCAGAAAATGATGCCTAAGCAGAATGAGGTCTCTAGAGGGTGAGTTTGGTGATGCTAGCCTGCTATGTGGGGTAGCATCACTAAATTTACCCTTTGGGGACCTCATTCTGCAAATGACAAACACATTAATTCCATCCTTGCTAAACACACAATTCTTGTCATTTTGTAGACTGTCTGTCTGTATAATCAACTGTTTTCGTTCAGTCAACTGTTCAAGTTCATTTGGACCAAATGTTTTGGTTGAATTTTTTCAGTTTGTTGTTTGTTGTTATCTTATATCGGTCAGGCTTTACTTTTCTCCATGCATCATTCTTGTTTATAATGCTCAGACATTTGTCTGATTAGTCAACAGTTTTATCTCAGTTTTCAGGCTTATTATTTAATTCGGTCAGTCTTTCTTACGATTTCTCCATGCATCATTCATGCCATGTTCTAGACATCTGACTGATTGGTCTGTTTTATTAGATCAGATAATATAAGGAGACTCAACAATTTCTGAAGACCCATCAAGATAGATAAACCCTCCTCTACCACCAGTTTATCATGAATCTCCCTTGCATGCCTGAGTATATATAGGTTCTATGTCCAGTCTCATTCTTAACCCTTTCAGTGCCAGGGGCCGAGCTCATCGGCCCTAATTTACGGTCTGTAAAATCGGCCCTAAAAAAATAAAAAGAATTTTTTTTTTTTTTTTTTAGATTTAAAAAAAATTATTAAAATTGTAAAAAATTGTAAAAAAATAGTAACAAATGATGAAAAATTGTTAGGCCAATGCATTTTCTTATATATGCGAGGCGAGATATGGTCGACTCGCATATATAAGAGAATGCATTGGCACAGGGTATATGGGTTGATACAAAAATCGGACCTGGCACTCAAAGGGTTAAAGATGAATTCAGGGTTCTAGACCTCCAGTTACAACAACAACATGAAAAATAAAATTTAACATCCTTTTCATGATGTCTAATCTTAAGACCTAAATATACCAAAGAAGAATATCTGTTTGTTATCGATAAACTAACATACATATAATGCCCAAAGTATATGAGCCTTAAACCACAGCAGTACGTATTATGGGAAATATTTCAGGATTTAGTCGGAAATATGGCAGCAAACCATATTTTCGACTAAATCCTGAAAAATTTCTCATAATTCTGCCTTGGTTTGGGTGTTGATTATTTAGGACATTACTGTATATACTAATGTTTGGTGTCTCATAGCAAAGGCTATGGCTTCATGAAACGCTTATAATATGTGAATATGAGGTGAGTGGGTTGAGACAACATCTGGGATATGTTATATATGGCTCTACTATTATACACCTATATTATGATACATGCCATATATAATGTGTTGTAGAATGACAGTATGGCAGATTTAATTAATAGTACCTTAATATTACACCATAACCTGGTATAATTACAGCCTGAGTAATTGCCGGTATCCCTCTCTGTGACATCTCACCAGATGCTGTGCAGGGGTGTCAGAGCATGAGGGCAGAGGGGGGGGTACTAAAATACCAATATACATGTAGACTATACCAGTGACAAGGTTCACAAGATCGATTTCAGCTAAAACCAACTATCAAAACCCGTATAAAAATTATATTGCAGATAATTGTTAGTTCAGCCAAAATATCTGCCAGTGTCTCTTATTGGCAATAAATCTAAATTCCATCTCTTTTAACTGGCTTACAACTTATGGTTCAAGGTAATTATTGTTGGGCCAATGTGTTATCTTATATATGCTAGGCTCCCTATGGGAGACTACCACCATATATAAGAGAATGCATTGGCTCAGGTTTTTTCACAAAATTTTAGGAAGCTCCAGTCATGGAAGCGTTGAATGCATTACTCATGTAACCAAGTTTGGAAGGGAAATTTCCAGTGATTGTAAGTTTGCAGTAGATTTAGGTAACCTGCGGGGTATCTGAACATATTCCAGGGGAACAAACTATGGGTTTATACCTATCCAACCTGGTATCCTGAGCAGGAATTATTCTAGAATATTCAAGAATTTTATAGAATGGTATATGGCACCATGAATAAACTGGAATAAAATTTGAATAGAATAAACACGAACATTGTAGAATATTTGAAAACTGAAATAAGCAGGAATATTGCAATTGTAGGGATATTCTTGAATAAAGCAAGATTATTCTAGAGTATTCCACTTCAATCGAGGTACAGTAATGCCCTAAATAATATACTCCTTAACCACAACAGAATTATGGGTAATTTTTCAGGATTTAGTTGGAAATATGGCTTGTTGCCATTCATCGGCAGAGAGCTTTCCGATGAATGGCAACAAGCCATATTTCCGACTAAATCCTGAAAAATTACCTATAATTCTGTGATTATTTAGGGCATTACTATAACTGGAAAGCAGGGCACAAACCATGGGAACAAATTACGGGTTACCTAACCATAAACCAGGGGAACGAAAAATAGGTTCCACTAAATTTTGAAATGCGCAGGCCTGTGGTCTAGGTTAGAGTGATCTATTTACCTATAAAAATGTCAGGTGTTCAGAGCTGTGTCAACTACCCTCAAGAATCTAATTTAGATAATTTAGATTCGACTTCCTTTGACCTGGTAACGTATATCAAGCCTGAGTTTAGTGTGCCTGTCATTCCCAGAATGAGGTCCTCAGAGTGTGAATTTAGTGACGTTATCACGCATAGCAGGCTAGCATCACTAAATTCACCCTCTGGGGACCTCATTCTGCTTAGGCCTCATCTTCTTTGGAAAGTTTCTTTATTATAAAATTTCTATAGAAACTTCTTCACATAGATTATATTTCTTTTTTAGTTTAGTTTTTCTATATCCCCAAATTGGCAGATGACACATTGCATTATCGAGGTTCCCAATGGGTGCATATCACACAATTCACCATTTGGGAACTTCAATCTGAGTCTATGTCTCCCATAGCAGATGAGGCCATGCAGAATGAGGTTCCCAGAGGGTGAATTTTGTGATGCTAGCCCACTATGCAGGATAGGGTCACTAAATTCAATCTCTGGGGACCTCATTCTGCAAATGACAGGCACACTAAACTCAGACTTGACGTACATTATGTAGGTGATATATGTGGCAATAAACGGAGGATTTAGGGAGGAACCAGTAATTGTATTCAGCGAGGACCTTTGATTATCACATAAATTGTAATATTTACTCTGGTCCTTGTAACAGCAGGTGTCTTAGTGTTTGTTTAAATATCCAATTTTACAGTGTGACTTTTTGTATGAAATTTTTATTTCTTGAGGCTATTTTCTTATTGCGAAAGCCTTTACAAAACGATTTAACTTGCCTCTTGTCGAATTTCACTTCTTTAGTCAAATTTCATTGCATGTGTTACATCATAACACAACAAAGAAGTTTAATTATAGTACATTCTTCCTTCAGCTAAAATTTATTCTGTGTTGATAACCCTTCCATGACTGGAGATTCCTGAAATTTTGGGAAAACCCTGTGCCAATGTGTTATCTTATTTATGCGATGTCTCCGATAGGGAGACTTGCATATATAAGAGAATACATTGGCCTTACAATATTTATCTTGACCTTGTAAGCCAGTGCATCTCATATATATTTTGAAGACCTCTGTTTGTCTGTATGTTTGTCTGTCATTGATACAAATCTACGATTCTCGGCCGATCGGGACGAAACTTGGTACGTGTGTGTAGTTTGACCAGGCGGTCGACCTTGTCGTATTGGCAAGCCTGTGCGGAGCCCGCTTCGCACATGCGCAGACGAGATCTCGGAAACGGGTGGAGCTATCGACTTGAAATTTGCTATGTGAATGTATCTTGCCCCGGATACGAATTTTATCGGGACGCCGAGCCCGTGCTACGCTAGCTTCGCGCATGCGCAGACGAGATCTCGGAAACGGGTGGAGCTATCGACTTGAAATTTCCTATGTGAATGTATCCTGCCCCGGATACGAATTTTATCGGGTCGCCGAGCCCGTGCGACGCCAGCTTCGCGCATGCGCAGACGAGATCTCGGAAACGGGTGGAGATATATCGACTTGAAATTTGCTATGTGAATGTATCTTGCCCCGGATACAAATTTTATCGGGTCGACGAGCCTGTGTGACGCCAGCTTCGCGCATGCGCAGACGAGATCTCGGAAACGGGTGGAGCTATCGACTTGAAATTTGCTATGTGAATGTATCCTGTCCCGGATACGAATTTTATCGGGTCGCCGAGCCCGTGCGACGCCAGCTTCGCGCATGTGCAGACGAGATCTCGGAAACGGGTGGAGCTATCGACTTGAAATTTGCTATGTGAATGTATCTTGCCCCGCATACGAATTTTATCGGGTCGCCGAGCCTGTGCGACGCCAGGTTCGCGCATGCGCAGACGAGATCTCGGAAACGGGTGGAGCTATCGACTTGAAATTTGCTATGTGAATGTATCTTGCCCCGGATACAAATATTATCAGGTGGCCGAGCCCGTGTGATGCCAGCTTCGCGCATGCGCAGACCATATCTCGGAAACGGGTGGAGCTATCGACTTGAAATTTGGTTTTTGAATAGCCCGGACAACGTCGGGCTCATCGGCTAGTTATTTTATATATGCGAGGCTCCCTATGGAGATTCACATATATACAGTAATGCCCTAAATACTGTCAGGTGAGAGCTTTCCGATGAATGGCAACAAGCCATATTTCCGACTAAATCCTGAAAAGTTACCCATAATTCTGCTGTGGTTAAGGAGTCAATTATTTAGAGCATTACAGTATTTTAGAGAATGCACTGGCACAGAACCTTAAATGCTTCATCAGCGCGGCTCCCATCATAAAGGGTTAAATAAACATGTTATCTGAAGGTTCAAATCTTCATTTCATTTAACCAGTTTACCAGTAACAAACTCATTCTTTACTTGGCTTTGACAAGGGTAAAATGCATAGTTCCGTTTAGTTAATTGAGTTATCTCTCTTGGCACTGTGATTAAATCTTTACCATTGTGTAACATTTTCTCAATACCTCATACAGTGGTATATGTCATGCTATATGTCACACAAATCTGCCGTTATTGATGTGTTTTAAAGGTTCGTGAGGTGTGGTCCTTTACTTATTGATGTGTTTTTATATTCCTGAGGTGTGGTCCTTTAGAATATCTTTATCTCAGCTTGAGTGATTTTAATGATGGAAATCAATATATCAAGGATTCCTATGGGCTATTCTTAACCCTTCTATGACGGGAGCTTCATGAAATTTTGCAAAAACCCTGTGCCAATGCATTCTCTTTTATATGCGAGACTCCCGTAGGGAGCCTCCCATATATAAGAGAATACAGCGGCCTAACAATATTTACCTTGACCTTGTAAGCCGGTGCATTACCTTATATATGTGAGGCCCTATGGGAGATTCACATATAAAAGAGAATGCACTGGCACAGGATCTTTAATGCTGCACCAGCATAGCTCCCGTCATGAAAGGGTTGAAATATATTAGGCCACCTAATTTAAACGCTAAAATACTGTTGGGTTTCTTAATGAGACTGCCGGCCACTGACCATAGAGAATGTAAGCAAGTTATAATGAAGCATACGCAGTAACCGATATATTCCACTCATGAAATATTCATCCACCCTCTCCGTGACACCAATAGATTTCATTGTGGCATGTTTGTTGCTCGGAATAGCTCCCCGATTAAAAATTTATACCTCTGCAAGTGACATGGGCAATTACAATGGATCGGTAAATACATTGAGTAATGAACCCAACGTTAGAAAATCAATTCATTTCGTATCATGAAGCCATTCGGCCCTGCAAGCATGCATCAACATGTGACTAATGACTGATGAGAATTGCACCAAGTCATGCAATTTCACAGTTTAGATTTCCTGAATATATTAAGGATTATTTATGCCCACATGATGGAGATGATACAATGTTGACAAAATCAGGAACTGTTCCAGCGATCCCATCAGTGTTAGAATTTGAGACATCACATTTTAACCCTTCCATGACTGGAGCTTCCTGAAGTTTTGCGAAAACCCTGTGCCATTGCATTCTATTATATATGCGAGTCGCCCATATGGAGCCTCGTTTATATAAGAGAATACTTTGGCCTAACAATATTTACCTTGACCTTGTAAGCCAGTGCATTCTCTTATATATGCGAGGCTGCCAATGGGAGACTTGCATATATAAGAGAATGCATTGACACAAGGTCTAATGCTGCACCAGCGCATTTTCCTTCATGAAAGGGTTAAGCAGGGACCAACCTGCAGGGCGACTTGGGCGACATCTTTTCCCTAAAATATGCCACTTCTCCCTATTTTTCGCCCAGGGAGAAAGTCTTCTCTCTTTATATACCAGTGTGCAAGCCTTGAAATAGTGTGTCTGTCATTTGCAGAAAGAGGTCCACAGAGGATGAATTTAGTGATGACCCCCACACTGCTTTGTGAGACCTATATAGGATCAGTTTGAAGATCCCCAGTTGAAGTTGTGATGTTTACCCATTAGTCACCTCGATTATGCATTTTATCTTCTACAAATTTAACTGAACAGAAGGGGGAAAGCACTGTGTGGGATAGCATCCTAAATTCACCCTCTGTGACCTCATTCTGAAAATGTCAGACACACAATATCAATCTTGGCTTACTGCCCTGTTTTCCGGTTTTCCAGTTATCTCAATTAAAGTGGAATAATCTAGAATATTCCTGCTTTATTCAAGTTTGTTATTCAAGTCAACCATTTATTCCTGGTATATTAAATAAACATGAATAAACATGAATAAACAGGAATGGTGAGAAAACAATGTAAAATCAGTAAAATTGACGTATTCTTGACCCAGAATAAACATGAATAAACAAGAATGTTATGACTTTGAATAATAAATTAGAGATGAATAATCTTGAATAATGTGGAATATTTTATTTCTCAGCAAAGAATTAGACAAGAATAAGCATGAATATACCAGAATATACAAGAATTTTGGACTTTTTAGCTATTTTGCAACAAAATAAACAGAATAGCCAAAGTTGAAATAATCAACAATTGTCGTGTTTATTCAATTAAAATTTTATTCCAGTTTATTCATGGTGCCATATACCATTCTAGAATATTCTAGAATATGTTCCTGGAATATTTTGAATATTATTCATGAATATTCTGAAATAATTCATGGATATTCTGAAATAATTCATGAATATTATAGAATAATAGCTGGTTAGAATAGCAGGCTGGAACTACAATAAACCGCAACACAGTAATGAAACCAGTAATGAAAGGGTTAATATCTCAAAGAGGTTTTAAAATTTGTATCATATTTGTGGATTCTGTTATTGACTGGTTGTTTCGCAACACAATGCAAGTGGTTTTATCAAGGTTTTTAGCCTATTATGTGGATTTACAATGGTATTCGCGGCTAATGGGGCTATCGGTGTACCACTTATGGGGAGGCCCTCAGCTGCATGGTATTATCAATATCTGGGCAGGACCACCTGTGGAGGCGTTCTGTGGTGCAACTATTGTGAATTAATTTCCCAGACACTGCTGAGATTTACAATAGCAAAAATAAAACTCAGTGTTAACCCTCCATCATCGTAGCTCAAATGCATTCAATATTAAACTGCAACCTTCCCATTTTGGAGGTGGGGGGGGGGCATATAGTTCTGTATACCTCATTATTAACTGACAATCATCCTACAGAAATGCCCTAAAAATCGACTCCTTATCCACAGCAGAATTATGGGTAATTTTTCAGGATTTAGTTGGAAATATGGCTTGTTGCCATTCATCAGAAAGATCTCAGTGAGAGCTTTCCGATGAATGGCAACAAGCCATATTTCTGACTAAATCCTGAAAAATTAACCCATAATTCTGCTGTGGTTAAGGAGTTGATTATTTAGGGCAGTACTGTAGCTAGGGGTGGATCCCAGGACCCACAGTAAATCGTACAAGACATATACAGAACGACATGACTGTGTTAGTCCAATATGTGTCTTTCTGTGTTTATTACATGCTACCCATCCAAGAATCTTTGAATCAAAAAAAAAATTACGAGGTTTACTCAGACAGGAACAAGGCTTGTATTGTCGTTTGTGATGCTTTTATTTTATAGTTCCAGTTTCATGGATGAGGCGAACGTCAATGTCATTTACGTTGTGTGACTTCAACGTCAACAGACCTATATATTAATACAGAGTTTTCAATATTAATCACAAAACACATATTACTAAAATTTATTTCCAAGACACTGAAGTGATTACAAGAATTTAATGTTACCCCCCCCCCCCAGTCTTCCTGGTTTGGTGGAGGTGAACACAGTAAATACTTTAGATTCGGTTAACAGGAAGTTATTCTGGCACTGTTCTGAGTAGCCCCATGGAACATATATACCCAGAGATTTGATCAGCCAAAAGAAAGGAATCTCACTTTCAATGTCGATAAAAATAATACTTTTCGTGCAGTTTCTTTTACATTTTTTTCAAGGATTGAATTAAAATATCATTGGATATTCGGGGAATCGAGCATGCAAACAATTTATGAACGAGCCGGCAAGTTTTCGTGTTTGATTCCCCAAATATCCAACTCAACAGAGTATGTTTATCTCATAAATACTGTAATGCCCTAAATAATCGACTCCTTAACCACAGCAGAATTATGGGTAATTTTTCCGGATTTAGTCGGAATTATGGCTTGTTGCCATTCATCGGAAAGCTCTCAGTGAGAGCTTTCCAATGAATGGCAACAAGCCATATAGTCGACTAAATCCTGAAAAATTACCCATAATTCTGCTGTGGTTGAGGAGTTGATTATTTAGGGCATTACTGTACATGTAGAAATTCTGAATGTTCCAACTATTAGAACACAGTGTGATAATCCTTTTAGGAATTAAAGGGTTACATTAACTGCCGCTGTCCGAATCGATCTCTTCAAGAAAATAATAGTTTACGAGTAGTGCTACTCAATATGTCTAAAATTAAACTCGCAAGCAAATATTGATGTTTCCGCAACACACTCATGAGTATAGCAATGTGTGGCATCGCTTGATATGAATTTCAATGTTACAGCATTGATCTCTATAACCTACATACTATTATTTTCTCATCACCCCCTACTGTTGAAGTGCTATTTATAGAAGCTAATTATTACGGAAACAATGGTGACAGATAAACGAAACAATATCCAGTCACTTAGAATTCCTAAAATAGGAACCATTGTTCTATATATAGATATAAATAGACTTCGAAACACTGAGTCCTATAGATATCGATGATGGTAATGACTTTCATGTCAAGTTTTCGATGAGCTTGTCGGTTCAGTTATTAGTCAAGTGGCTTTTGAACTATACCCCTGGTTTATCCTGTTGGGTAAACAATCATAGCTTCCTGCCCTAGCTACACTGAATTTATAATAGCAATGTAGCAAATTTTCTTTTCAGGGTTAGTAGAGAAGATGACCCAACTCGGCGATAACCCATAGTACTCTGTGATATTATAGACCTGAGATGTGTTTCATTCTGTGTTTCATTCTGTATTTCATTCACAAAGATTTCAAACTACTATAATGCCTTAAATATAATGCCTTAAATAAACGACTCCTTAACCACAGCTGAATTATGGGTAACTTTTCAGGATTTAGTCGGAAATATGGCTTGTTGCCATTCATCAGAAAGCTCTCACTGAAATCTTTCCGATAAATGGCAACAAGCCATATTTCCGACTAAATCCTGAAAATTTACCCGTAATTCTGCTGTGGTTAACGAGTCGATTATTTAGGGCATTATAGTATGTACAGTCGGTAGGTTTGAAATATCTTGTTCAATACTTGGTATTATGGTATAACAAAAAAAATTTCAAGTTACATTTTGTTACCTTACCACTGCTCCATACCAACGAATGTCTTTTCGGCCATAAATTTGGCCTACAAATCCAATGTGGAATTATCAATAATATGTTTTCTCCAAAAATAATTTGTGAAAGTTATAAATCTATTGTGAGAGGACTTACAAAAAAGCCACAGTAGGCTTAATTGTTGTCTCATCCCATTCCAATCACCCATAATAATCCATTAGCATTTTGTTAAAGTATTATTAATCATTTTTGTATTGGAAATAAATCTAATACACTGAAATTATTTTTAACTCTTTGTATACTAAATAGATTCTCCCATGCTTTAGTATACACAGGGTTAAAAATGGCTGTGTACTGGCCCCCATTGTTATTCTCAAAAATTTATCTCATGTATATTTGCTAAACACAATTACATATTTCTTGTACTACATATATATCTTTTGGACCAGAATTAAAATATTTCTCATCAAATGCAGCCAAATGGGGAAAATCTTGACTAATCTGCTAAAATATTTTTTTGACAATGATCACACATGTGTTAGAAATAAAAATATCAACTCCCATTTTCATTGTCTAAATTTACTTTCTCCATTGCTCTTAAAATTATTTATAAATATAACAATATAAGAGATTTGGTATTCTAATATAAAAGCAAGCAATTTGAATTCAATTTGGTTATTAATCATTTGTTGTAGTTGGAGGGGAGGGGCTATTTATATTCATACATTTTCATTGTCTCCTCCCATGTCACATTCACATGAATATTAATCATTCATGTAGTATCAACAGATAATATTGCATTGTGGCCATGCATCGCTGAAACGCTATGACTAATGCTAGTTGTTCTGTGTCCTGAATCCACACTCTCATAAAAGCATTTACTATTACAGCGAATTTCATGCAATTATATCTGATACATGGAACTATCCTATGGAAGAACTAGGATCAGATTGAAGTTCCCCAGTTGAAGTTTGAGATGTTCACCCAGTAGTCACCTCAATTATGCATTTTATCTTCTGCAAATTAGGGGACATAGAAACTGAACAGAATTGACTATAAGCAATGTTATTTTGAGACGATAGATATTTTCCAGAAGATGAGGCCAAAGCAGAATGAGGTCCCCAGAGGGTGAAATTGGTGATGCTAGCCCTCAGGGACCTCATTCTGCAAATGAAAGATACACTATTTCAAGGCTTGACGAACCGACCCATATTATTATTTGAAACTTTGGAAAAAAACATTGCAAACTCCCATTTTTACTGTCCAAACTGATTTTCTTTTCTGCATTTGTTTCAATCTAGGACAGTCTAGGACACAATTTTTTAAATACCAAGATAACAAGTTTAGTATAAACTGAAGAAAGGATGTGATTTGAATTTTGGTCATTCAATCCTTGTTAATCATCTGTGTCGTGAGGGTCAATTTATATTTATACACTTCCATTGTCACTGCAACACTATTTAACATTCGCATGAATATTAATTATTCATGTAGAATCAACAGATAATATTGCATTGTGGCTGTCGCTGAAACACAAATCTATGACTAATGGTTCTGTGTCGTGAATCCAGGCTTCCATAAAAGCATGGCGAATTACCGCTACTAGTTTCCAAGCAATTATATCCCATAAATGGAACACTACGATTAACTGGAATTGATTGCATTGAGGATGGGGATTGAGATAAATGGGGGGACACTGGGACTTTATGCCCTACCTGGAAGAGAGCCTATATGGCACTTCCTCGCGAATAATTAAAAAAATCAATGGGTAATTTTATAATGAATACCGTGTATCGCTGACTCACAGGGTTCTACAGTGGTAGTTCAGTCATAAGTGGCTGTCGCATTTCTAGCATATTGCTACCAGAAGCTCAAGTCAATGATAGAGGAGCTCAAGTCACTGGTATTGCCGTTTCATTTCCTGTTGGATATATACTATTGAAAATGAGCTCAATATTGTAAATGATCTCAGCATCATGAGGACGACAGATATGTGTGACAAGAGGGTCATGTACTAGCGTCGTGGGCCTGTTGAACCTAATGTCTTGGGATGGACATTTATAGTTGTGACCGTGACTTGGTTGTGTTTGTATATATTAATCTTGTTACATTCGGTTTATGATGGATTAAGATATTTTTCGTGATGGGGAATAAGTTGAACTGTTCTAAATCGTGTGATTCTGATAATGGGAGTAAGGAACTCAACTTTGTGTCTATGCTCAGTAAGTAAACACTTTTGTTCTAATAAGTTCTATGTGAATCTCCTCTTATTGTTGAAGACCACCAATTTTTTTTAACTTTCAAATAATAAAATTATATTCTTTTGTATTTAGAGGTCTGGTGTATACGTCATATTTCGTTTTAAACATTTTGTCAACCGAACAAAGCAGAAAACAACACTAAATTAAATTTTGATGTTTTTTGTTGTTGTAACTGGCCGCCTGGAACTCTCAATACATCTTTAATAGCCGAGACGGTGACTTTGTTGTGTTTGTATCTATTTTATCTGGTTACATTCAGTTTATGATGAATTAAGATGTTTTCGTGATTGGGGGAATAAGTTGAACTGTTCTAAATCGTGTGATTCTGATAATTGGTGTAAGGAACTCAACTTTTTGTCTATGCTCAGGAAGTAAACACTTTTGTTCTACTAAATTCTATGTGAATCTCCTCTCATTGTTGAAGGCCACCAAAATATTTTGTTAACTTTCAAATAATAAAATGATATTGTTTTGTATTTAGAGGTCTGGTGTATATGTCATATTCGTTTTAAACATTTTGTCAACAGAACAAAACAGAAAACGACACTAAATTAAATTTTAATGTTTTTTTTTATGTAACTAGACGTCTGGAACCCTCAATACATCTTTAATAGCCGCGATGGTGACTTGGTTGTGCTTTGTATATATTAATCTGGTTACATTCGGTTTATGATGGATTAAGATTTTTTCGTGATGGGGAATAAATTGAACTGTTCTAAATCGTGTGTTTCTGAGTATGGGAGTCAGAAGGAACTCAACTTTGTCTATGCTCAGTAAGTAAAAAAAATTGTGCTACTAGGTTCTACATGTATGTGAACCTCTCATCATGGATGCTGGTGGTGTCATAAGCCTATAATTATACCTACAGTAATGCCCAAAGAATATGACCCTTGCAGAATTATGGGAAATTTTTCAGGATTTAGTCGGAAATATGGCTTGTTGCCGATTCCCATACAATTTCATGAAAAAGGTATGAGATAACTTGTAGTTGGCAGTGAACGTGTTAACTTAACCCTTTAATGACGGGAGCTGCGCTGGTGCAGCATTTAAGATCCTGTGCCAGTGCATCTTCTTATATATGTCAGTCTCCCATACGGAGGCTTGCATATATAAGAGAATGTACTGGCTTACAAGGTGAAGGTAAATATTTCTAGGCCAATGCATTTTCTTATAGGGAGACTCGCATATATAAGACACAGGGTTTTCGCATAATATCAGAAAGCTCCAGTCATGAAATTGGAATATTTGAGAAACTTTCAGAATGGTAAGTGAGGAATTAATCTTAGAAATTGCATTTGAAATTTAAGTCAACTTTGAATCTACTGGTTAATTCTTGTGAAATTGAATTTTTGAATTAATTTTAGATCTATGGGTTAAATCTACACTCTTTTCTTTATGCCACTATAAATCTGATCTGTGCAAACAAAATTCAAATGCGGGAAAGTATCAGACGACACTTCTTGATAACCATGCGCACATTTCACCTTGAACCATACATCATGTGACCCAGCAATGAGGTTACCTTCTATGATTTATAAAGAGTGTGACAAAAATTATTAACACTTCCATGACTGGAGCTTCCTGAAATTTTGCAATGTGCCAATGCATTCTCTTATATCTGCAATTCTCCTATAGGGAGCCTCGCCTATATAAGAATATATTGGCCTAACAATATTTACCTTGACCATGTAAGCCAGTGCATTCTCTTATATATGCGAGGCGCCCTATGAGAAACTTGCATATATAAGAGAATGCACTGGCATGATCTTTAATGCTGCACCAGTGCAAATCCCATAATGAAAGGGTTAAATATAGATTGAATATATCTTAGAAGGAATTGCACTCCTTGAAATTACCACTTGAAAAAGTAAAAAAAAGGCCCTTTTAGTGTAATTCAAATTATCAGATTAGCTAGCACAATCAAGATGAACATTCTCAAAATTTTAGTCTAATTCTTATAACCAAACTTTGCTTAATTTATCTTGGAAATTACATTTGAAATTGAAGGGGGGGGGGGGGGGTATTCTTGTGAAATTGAATTTTAACTTTAAATCTGGGGGTTAAATCTATGCTCTTCTTCTTTATACCACTAAATCTGATCTGTGCAAACAATATTCAAATGCCAAAAGTATCGGATAACATGCCGTTCTCTTGATAAACACATGTCACCTTGATCTATGCATCACATGACCTGACAATCAGTTCACCTTCTCTGATTTATAAAGCATTGACAAAAAAATGATCAAAATACCCCCTAGGAATTTATCCCCCACGTGCGAATAACATTTTATGTTTCAATTTTATACCCAATCATTGTGTATCTATGTTCTTATTCATAGTCCGATGATTTTGGCAACAATTTGTTGCATATGTCGTTAAAAGCTAATCCAACCCAGTTCTCATTCAACCATGGAGCATGTCTCAATTTTTTTTTAAAGTTGTCCACATGAACCAGCGTGATCTTGTTAAGTACAACGGCATACTTGTCATCTGTCTTTAATACGAGATAGGAGTTTGTGGGTCAGAATATTTGAATACCTATGAATGCATTATCTGTTGGATCTTATAGGCGAGGAGTAAACCTGGCTTAAACAACATACTACACAAGTGTTTATGCATGTATGCCACCTACATTATGTGGGTGGGGATAGAAATGGAAGAGAACACATTCAATGGATTACTGTAATACTCTATGTAATAGCATCTTCTGTTTTTGACAAGTGTATTTCATTTAGGAATTGACATCTGTAAAATGTCAGAGTAAAATTTCGTTCACACTTCGTTGGGTGTGTATTGGATATACCCCGAATACTTGTTGATATTCCGACATGGACATGACCTTCTATAATGTAACAGACGAATTGGAATATTTGAGAAACTTTCAGAATGGTAAGTGAGAAATTGTTGCTTGTTTCTTCCACATTCTATTCTTAGGTGTGAAATGTTTTTCATTTTAAAGTGAAAGGGAGTTGTATTTTCACACCCTTGCGAACATGTGGTTGTAAGATTTTGAATTTTTGAATAGACATGCGTCTATAAGTAGTACTGGTTGTACACTGGTGTTTGCTTACCGTGTATTCTATTATGTTGGGAGATGTCATCAAATGAAACGCCTATATGCTATACTTAAACCATTAAACACTAGAAAACAAAAAATCTTTTACAGTTATGCCCTAAATAATCGACTCCTTAACCACAGCAGAATTATGGGTAACTTTTCAGGATTTAGTCGGAAATATGGCTTGTTGCTATTCATCGGAAAGCTCTCGAGAGCTTTCCGATGAATGGCAACAAGCCATATTTCCGACTAAATCCTGAAAAGTTACCCATAATTCTGCTGTGGTTAACCTCTTCGCTGCTATGACGTCCGTATCTATTACGGACGTAAAAGTGCACGCCGTGTGCTATATGGTCCGTAGGTACTACGGACCTACTTCAGCACACTATAGCAGTAGGCCATCATACATAACTGGAACTCAGAGATTAGTGCATCAGAATAACTGTATCTCGACGTTTCAAACAGTGTATGATGTTCCACGAGTGTGAACGATAATAGCCTTTCAGCTGAGTCACTTTTATGGTTCTTTTGACATTCCCGCTATATTTTCCCATTGGAAAATAGCATTAACGTCAACAGCCCAGCACACGACGTCATAACGTCATTTAGCAGCGAAGAGGTTAAGGAGTCGATTATTTAGGGAATTACTGTACATGATACGTAACGGATCATAGAGTACAGATTCTTAGCTATATTAGGACTTCTGATAACAGTACTATCTCTCTAATTGATAAACCTCTTGCAATTTGAACCCTCTAGCCTCGTTCATGACCTTTTGTAAATTAAATCAATGTAAACACGACTAAAGTCTTCAGCTTTAGGGTATGTCTCCTGAAATACAGATGTGTTATCAGTTATCAGTCTTATTCGGCAGTTTGGGCATACCTTGATTTTCTACCTTAATTGGAAAAGGGCAGGACGATTCTCATTTGGGAAAAATAGCCCAAATTTCAAAATGATGAAAAGTCAACACTTTCTATACTGAATACTAAGTAGTTCCATTAGGAAATGTTCACATAATAATGTTGTTTGTTGAACTTATTATCTGATCATTTTCCTCCAATAAATTGAAATCCTTCTGCACTTTTATTATCTGTCGTCTGCTTATTTTTTCTGAAAACCCCTCCAGATGAGCAATAGACCACTCCAATGTATAGTTTTATAACTGATGGGAGAATCCATTTTTTAAAAAGTAAATAAACGGTTAAGTGATTTTGGTATCCATATGCTCAATATACCAATAACCTTTCTCAACATATTCATCATATATACATATGATTTGATAACTGTTGGCATATTCACTGGTGATCGATCCCATTCATTATACACCCACCTCCCGCCCCCCCACAATGAAACTGTGGGGGTATTTTTGGAATCAGCTTGTCAATCCGTCTGTCGTCCGTCCGTTGACACAAATTAGTCCGGAGTTTTTCTCTTGTCATTTTTTAATCATTTTCCATGAAACTTGGTACAGACATCAACCACCATGGGAACCTGTGCGCCTGCGATTATGACGTCTGTTGGACATTTTTGGGTGGAGTTATCACCCTTTTTCAACTTGGTCAATAGTTTTAGGATTTGGGTTTGGGGTTAGGGTTGTGCACCTGTAATGGGATTCTGTTATTTTATTTTAGTGTTTTAAAAACACGAGGGGGGATTGGTATCCTTAATAGCCTCATTGGGACAGTCACACCTCTAGTTTGTAGGGATGTTAATCTAATAAACTCAACTGACAGCCCAATACCGTTATTATCTGAACATTTTCTTCTTGTACCAATATTAGAGGTAATAGTTGTAAATTAATTGTAATAGCCTTCATTTATTAAGCTTATATTATACCACACTATTCTGGCCCACAATCAACCACAATGTCCTACCTACAATAGCCACCATGTGGTATATAGTCACAGCCACACATTCATGTTTATCAATTAACTTGTCACATTCTGTCACAAATTGTGTATATCATAAACCTAGCCAGGTATGAAGCAGAGAGCACCTGTGGAGAGGTTTGTGTAATATATGAATATAATATATAATATATGGCATCTGTCAGAATGTGGTGTGTGTTTGAGATATCCAGGAGTGCTGGACAGCCGGCCACTGGTATCGCAGCATAATACCACCCCCCCCATTTCACAACATACCATGATACAACACCCCCATATCACATCATATCACCATAATAGCCCCCATGTCACACCGGTACCATAGTGGGCTAGCATACCAAATACATCCTCTGGGGACCTCATTCTGCATGGACCCATCTGCTATGGGAGACCTAGACTCAGATTTAAGTTCCCAGATGGCGAATATTGTGATGTACACCCATTGGGCACCTCGATAATTTGGGGATAAAGAGATAATAAACAAAAAAAAGAAAAACATTCTTTGTGAAGAAGTTTCTACAGAAATTAAAAAAAAATTGTTAATTTGATAATAAAGATACTTTCCAGAGATGATGCCTAAGCAGAATGAGGCCCCCAGATGATGAATTTAAATCACCCTCTGGGTACCTCATTCTGCAAATGTCTGGTACCATAATCTCAGGCCTGCCCCCTGCAGTGCTAAATACAGTAATGCCCTGAATAATCGACTCCTTAACCACAGCAGAATTATGGGTAATTTTTCAGGATTTAGTTGGAAATATGGCTTGTTGCCATTCATCGGAAAGCGCTCGGCGAGAGCTTTCCGATGAATGGCAACAAGCCATATTTCCAACTAAATACTGAAAATTACCCATAATTTTGCTGTGGTTAAGAAGTCGATTATTTTGGGCATTACTGTATACATACAATATGATCGATCCATGCATCACTGAAATTTATACAAGGCCTGCTTCTTAAATTCAAGGGAAATCCGATTTACACATAGAATTCATAATAGATCAATAATCCACACCTCGATTTACCTCAATATTCTAAAGCTTATTGTCTGCACCTCAATACATTCTTCTCTGAATCTCAGAACTCTTCACTCCATATATACAAATACTTCTCTATTAGGGCAAATAAAACAAATGCTCGATTCCCATTTTCTCCTGATGCTCTATTTTTGTAATTTTGTTTTTTTTGGGGGGTAATTTCTTTGTAAAATTTCCCCTTAATTACCTTAACCCAGTTAAAAAGTGTACATCGGAATGGTCTATATATATTCATTTGGAGAGATGTTAAGGTGGTAAAGCAGACGAAAGATAAATAAATGTGCAAAAGGAGCCCCATTTATTGAGGGAAATATATAGACAATAAGTTCAACAAAGGACCTGTCGTTTGTTGGTCTTATTATCTGAATATTTCCTATGAGATAACTGCTCATCAATGATGCTTAAATAGTATAGAAAGGTTTAAACTTATTATCTAAATATTTCCTATGAGATAACTGCTCATCAATGATGCTTTAGTATAGACAGGATTAAACTTATTATCTGAATATTTCCTATGAGATAACTGCTCATCAATGATGCTTAAATAGTATAGAAAGGTTTAAACTTATTATCTAAATATTTCCTATGAGATAACTGCTCATCAATGATGCTTTAGTATAGACAGGGTTAAACTTATTATCTGAATATTTCCTATGAGATAACTGCTCATCAATGATGCTTAAATAGTATAGAAAGGTTTAAACTTATTATCTAAATATTTCCTATGAGATAACTGCTCATCAATGATGCTTTAGTATAGACAGGATTAAACTTATTATCTGAATATTTCCTATGAGATAACTGCTCATCAATGATGCTTAAATAGTATAGAAAGGTTTAAACTTATTATCTAAATATTTCCTATGAGATAACTGCTCATCAATGATGCTTTAGTATAGACAGGGTTAAACTTATTATCTGAATATTTCCTATGAGATAACTGCTCATCAATGATGCTTAAATAGTATAGAAAGGTTTAAACTTATTATCTAAATATTTCCTATGAGATAACTGCTCATCAATGATGCTTTAGTATAGACAGGGTTAAACTTATTATCTGAATATTTCCTATGAGATAACTGCTCATCAATGATGCTTAAATAGTATAGAAAGGTTTAAACTTATTATCTAAATATTTCCTATGAGATAACTGCTCATCAATGATGCTTTAGTATAGACAGGGTTAAACTTATTATCTAAATATTTCCTATGAGATAACTGCTCATCAATGATGCTTAAATAGTATAGAAAGGTTTAAACTTATTATCTGAATATTTCCTATGAGATAACTACTCATCAATGATGCTTTAGTATAGAAAGGGTTAAACTTATTATCTAAATATTTCCTATGAGATAACTGCTCATCAATGATGCTTAAATAGTATAGAAAGGTTTAAACTTATTATCTGAATATTTCCTATGAGATAACTGCTCATCAATGATGCTTAAATAGTATAGAAAGGTTTAAACTTATTATCTGAACATATCCTATGGGATAATTACTCATCAATTATTCTTTAGAATAGAAAGGGTTAAACTTATTATCTGAACATATCCTATGGGATAATTACTCATCAATTATACTTTAGTATACAAAGGGTTAAACTTATTATCTGAATATTTCCTATGGGATAACTACTCATCAATGATGCTTTAGTATAGAAAGTGTTAAAGTGTAAAATACATTGCAATAACCTGTTAATCATTGAATTTGATCAATTTGAACATTTTCAAACCACATAGTATGACATAAAGTAGGAAATTGCTTCAGATTCCAAAACTCGTATTGATTATTTATGTTGGAAGGAATAAAAAAAAATTCACCTACCCACCCCAATAAAAATAGTGTGATGAGAATCATATATTTTTTTCACTGTCGCCTTGTGTACTCAGAATTCCTCTAAGAATGTAGCTTTGTCTCGTCTACAGTAATGCCCTAAATAATCGACTCCTTAACCACAGCAGTATTATGGGTATTAACTTTTCAGGATTTAGTCGGAAATATGGCTTGTTGCCATTCATTCATTCCGATGAATGGCAACAAGCCATATTTCTGACTGAATCCTGAAAAGTTACCCGTAATTCTGCTGTGGTTAAGGAGTCGATTATTTAGGGCATTACTACATGTATATTTTTTTCACTGTGGCCTTGTTTACTCAGAAATTCTCTAAGAATGATGCCTGATTGCAGCTTTGTCTCGTTATTTCAAAGCATCATTAGAATCTCCTTCCATTAATAATTCCATAATAAAGTGAGATATGAAAATGCTTTATATAGAGTTCTTTTGTATGATGAAGTTATGTCTGTCATGTTTATTGTATATAAATGTAAATACGATCCACATTACTGCAGCTGTCACCGCAATTATACAGTATGACAACGATCGGATGTTTCTCTGGCATGTATTTGTGTTAGATTGTTTCCCCGTGCAGTCTTTTGATCACGTCCATTTCACGGAGGTGTATTATTTCTTTGAATTTTGCATGATGATTTCGATTGAGATATGTTCAGATCCATCAAGAGAAGAATAATGCTGCGTTCGCTTCAGCACACAATAATAAGTATGGCTATTTTAGTCCTTATCTATATTGCATCTCAATTGATCTCTCTTGTGGGAATTTTCGCAAATTAGACAAATGCGTCCGAAACAGAAATCAATATTTTGCGTTTCTGTTGAAATTCTCAAGGATAATTTTCTTTTCATTTGCTTGCTTGTTAAGTTCACATATTCATTTATTTATAAGAACTTCTGATGTTTTATTTCATTTGTGGCCATGAGATCTCTTGAATTTCAAGCTGTAAAACTTTTTGCTTATGGTAAAATAGAAGCTATACAAATTATGATAAATATAATGTGCTTCAGGAACTCCTACTGAGTCTAGCTGCTTTTATTGCTCAATAATTGATCTTCATTTAAAAGCCCACTTAATTTTCGAATCCCCAGATCACATTATATGCAACATATTCCATATTATATACCATTTGAAAGAGGAAGCTCCAAAACATAGTATTATCAACTTATTCGGTCGAATAACCTGTGAACATGTTGTTTTTGTCAAGATACAGACATGTGTTCTGTGCTTAATTTTGATCTGGTCTGTACTGCCAGTCTATTATTTAATCTCTATAGAAGGGGAATAACTCTATATCTTAGTTGTGAATTATGATGCATTCTGGGGTAAATAATGAGGGAAGTCTTCGTATGAATCTGAGAATCTTTGTCACTTGGTGGATACTCCTAGGCCACAGCTGTTCCATTATCCAGTAGAATATATATATTTTTGGTTCCTCTTTCAAATGGTATGTAATATGGAATATGTTGTATATTGTGTGATCTGGGCATTCAAAAACTAAGTGGGCCTTTAAATCTGTCAAATCATTTGACTTCCATACAGCTGTAGTATGTAGATCCTAGAACTATAAATATTGTAATGATCAAAGCAGCAGTATTTTTCTCAGTTTTTGCCTTGAATATACCCATGACTTCCAGATCAAACCAATCCATTGTTTAAAGTGCGGTTGTGTATCATTAAAATAATATTCCCTCAGTCTTTGTGGGAATTTTTGACAATTTGAGTCATAAATTGGGTGGAAACAATGAATTACTACTTTTATTATATCATCTGCTTTCAATTGAAAACCCACTGCATTGTGCTGCACCTTGGATAATTCATGCTGCAACAAGATGATGCCACTGTTGCATGAACAGTAATGCTCTAAGTAATCGACTTCTTAACCACAGCAGAATTATGGGTAACTTTTCAGGAATTAGTCGGAAATATGGCTTGTTGCCATTCATCGGAAAGCTCTCCCCGAGAAGTCGATTACTAGCGTTACTGTAGCAGATGTGGATGCAGAATCTGCTTCAGGGTATATCACATATGTCATCAAATTCCATCTCATTGTCAGCTCCTTTGTATATGATTAACCCTTTCATGACTGGGGCTTCCTGAAAATTTGCGAAAACCCTGTGCCAATGCATTCTCTTGTATATGCGAGTCTCCCATTCTCTTATATATGCGAGGCTCCCTATGGGTGACTGCATGGTATATATTTGTGAAGTAGATTATCGAGGAACAAGTTTTAACAAAGAAATATATATTCTATGGCCTTGTTTGTTTAATGTTATAATGTTATAACGTCAAAAAGTTCCCAAGTTTTATACTGGTGGAATATGATCTCTATGGGGCACTTCAGGGGTAGCCAGAGTAGAGAATAGAGATTCATGGTATGATCTAACTTTGGAGGAAATTGTTTTAAGTTTGAGTCATAAATTGGGTGGAAACAACAAGGAATTACCTCTTTTATGTTATCTGTTCTAGTTGTGCATTGCACATAACGTAAAGCAAACTGCAACAAAGCTGACAACATTGTTGCATGCAGCATGGCAGATGCAGAAATCTGCCTCAGGGTATCTGATGCATCATAAATTCTATTTGCTATCCAGGCACCCCATGTGTATAAGTCACCACATCTTGCGATCAATGTGGGGTCTGTGACCAAGGATTTCTTTGTGTAGGCTGCCGGTGTGTTCGCAGCCATATCATCTAATATTTCTCTTACACACCCACTCATATGACTGGGGATATACAATCGCAGAGACTATACAAGTGGCCTTCATGCTTCTCTCATTGATTTTTATCAGATACATTCACTGATACAAACTGATATCAACATGTTGTTTTTACATGGGTCAGAATATGTTTCATGATTTTATTTCCATCTCGCCATTTCCTAGATACCTTCAATATGTTGTTTTTTCATGGATCAGAATTAAAGATTCAGTAGAAGTTCAAGAACCATAGTTGTTTCTGTGGGTACCCAGAATACTCTATAGATGAGACAGCATCAAAATATGTGTTTGTAGACGTATCATTTAATATTTCTCTTACACACCCACTCATATGATTAGGTGATATGCAATAGCAGAGACTATACATGTGACTTTTTTTCTCCGAAAACAATCCGTTAGTAAATAGGTTTCATGTGTTTGCTCTTCGCTGATGTTCCGGTTTTTATAATGGCTTCATGTCTTTGATGTTTATCAGAAACGATTACTGATACCTTCAACATGTTGTTTTTCATTGGTTGGAATTAATCCTTTCAGTGCCAAGTCCGATTTTTGTATCAACCCATATTCTAAGAGCTCTTTCCATCAATGTATCACATTATTATAATCAATAAATTTGAAAAATGATCAAGGAAATATGGGTTGATACAAAAATCGGACTTGGCACTGAAAGGGTTAAAGATTGGTGGCGATTTTAACACATTCCCCATTCAATTACATGCAAATGGTATGAGATAACTCGTAGTTGGCACTCAACGTGTAAAACCATATTTATTCACAATTTTATTTCCATATCTCCCGGTTCCCACTAAGGCTTTGTGGTGATTTTAAATGGTATTATTGATTATTTCCATATCCCAGATACCTTCAACATGTTGGGTCAGAATTGAGGAGCGGAGCATCCAAATTTTGATCGTATGCACACCTCAAAATGCCATACTGACCACAGGCATCAAAACTTGTGTCTGCGCTTTCCCTGTGGAGTTAACGCCCAAAGATATGTGACGATGTAAATCCCTATGGGAGATTCGCATATATAACATAGCAGACTGACATAGGATCTTTAATGCTGCACCAGCGCTCCTGTCATGAACTTCATGAAAGTGTTAAATGTGCACAAATTAAGAATCCTACACCCTGATTGGTTCTCATGAGAACAATGAGAACTATCGTGTTGGCGCCCAGAATATGACCATGGTATCTGGGACATAACCACTTGCATACTCAGTCAAGATTAATATCCGACTACTCTTATTCCAAACAATGATCGGAGATCAGCTGGAACTCTCTGTCCCATACATTCTTGGCATTCATATAATAAATGCTACCCACCTAATATAACTCAGAAATGTTCCCGATCTTCCAAAACAAACACACAATATTGATGGCGCAGCCACGTTTATGGCATATCATAACCTCCGCTAAAGTACCTCGAATCATTAAATCACAAATAACACTTGGTTTATATTTATCAACATAGGCATGTTTTCCATGCGCTCTACCTAAGTGTATTTCTTACCAAGATAGCAATGTTTCGATCAGACAGGAAAAGGTTTGAAAATCAGTCGATGTTTTCTGACCAATAATCAGTTCATGTTTCTGACCAATGTTTTGAACCCAGAGCGTCTTCATCTACCACAGAATGATACATAATGACTTTGATCTAACTACACCTCACTCTCTCAGACTGCTGTTGCATCGTATCTGATAGATGTGAAATAACCACCTGCATTAATATATCTGACTGGTCTTATTCCATTCAATAATCAGAAGTCAGCTGGAATTCTCTGTCCTATGCATTCTCGGCATTCATATAATACATGCTACCCACCTAATATAACTCAGAAATGTTCCCGATCTTCCAAAACAAATACACAATATTGATGGCGCAGCCACCTTTATGGCACATCTATCCATTCTTCCGGCGGATAGTTTATTTACGATATCTAGAGAGCCATTATGGCTTAATCATAAAGGAACTGTTCCCTTATGTTATATATCTGGTTATTATACAGAAAGATTGTTTGCTGTCAATGTTGACATATCAATTCTCGACAACCCCCAGAAGGGATCGGAGACCTGGTTATCCACACAAACCTTTACCACAGACAGAAGGTCAAAACGCTCAGATGGTAACAACATGAGAAGGCCATTGATAAACTGATAGGTGGAACATTTGGTTATCATTGAAGATTCCACTTTAAAAGAATGTTTAACCCTTTCATGACTGGAGCTTCCTGAAAGATTGCGAAAACCTTTTGCCAATGCATTCTCTTATATGTGCGGGTCTCACATATGGAGCCTCGCATATATAAGAGAATGCACTGGCTTATAAGGTCAAGGTAAATACTGTTAGGCCAATGCATTCTCTTATATATGTGAGGCGACGTATGGGGTTTATGCAAATTTCAGGAATGTCCAGTGATGGAAGGGTTAAACAATTCCTGAAGTGAAGTATCCTTCATTATAGCTGTCTGTCTGTCCATGTGTTCATACATTGAAAAATGCCATTGCTGGACAGGACTGATTGTGCAACATTTGGTTGTCATTGAAGTTTCAACTTTACAAGAACATTTAATTGATTCCTGAAGTGAAGTATTCTTGATTATATAGTAAACTGTATATCCGTCCATCTGTCTGTCCATGTGTCCATTCATTGAAAAATGCCATCACTAGAGAGGACTTAATATAATGTGCAATATTTGGTTGTCATTGAAGATTCAACCTTACAAGAATATCGATCCTTGAAGTTTTATTCATTATATACATATATATTTCCAACTGCATTATACATGTCTGTCCCTGTGTCTTATCAATTGTTTTTTCTGGCCAATTTTTTTTTTTTATTTTTCAGACAACAAAAAACAAAAATTTGACAAAATTAATTATGCTATTTCTTTACGATCTCTTGACACAGCCATTATGGTTTAATCATAAGGGAACTTTTCCCTTGTGTTATATATCGGGTTATTACACAGAAAGTTGTTTGCTGTCAATGTTGACATATCAATTCTCAACAACACCCAGAAGGGATCGGAGACCTGGTTATCCACACAAACCTTTACCCGAGATAGAAGGTCAGCGTGCTCGATGGTAACAAAATGAGAAGGCCATTGATAAACTTATATGACCTTGTGTGGAACAATTGATGTCATTGGCGTTTGAATTTTACAATAGCATTTATTTCTCATTATAGTGCGCTGCTCTATATTACATCTGTCCGTCAATCTGTCCATGCTTCTATGGATAACCTTTTTCTGTTTCGGTAGTGTACACTATTATAAAATCCGGCCATTTATGGGACTGTCTACTTTTATACTCAGCAGAATATACAGTAATGCCCTAAGTAATCGACCCCTTAACTACAGCAGAACTATGGGTAACTTTTCAGGATTTAGTCAGAAATATGGCTTGTTGCCATTCATCGGAATGCTCTCACTGAGAGCTTTCCGTTGAATGGCGACAAGCCATATTCCCGACTAAATCCTGAAAAGTTACCCATAATTCTGATGTGGTTAAGGGGTCGATTATTTAGGGCATTACTGTATGCAACAAATGTATGAATTTGAGTCTTGGATTAGTGCAGAATACACTTATGTGCTCCATGAACGATACAAACAACATGATAATTATAACTAAAATGAATTTATGACTCTAGCCATTGATTCCTTTTCATAATTACCATGTTGTTTGCATCGTTCATAGAGCACAAAAAAGTGTATTTTGCACTAATCCATGGATCAAATTCATTCATTTGTTGTATATATTCTGTTGAGTATAAAAGGAGATGGTCCCATGAATAGTTTAAACATATTTTATTTGTTCATAAATTGATTTATGACAAAAGGGATTGGAGGACAAGTGCTATAATCACTTAGAATACCTTCCTCTCCGAATGAATGACCAGACTTAGTGTACAGTAGTACTCCTTTAATACCTGTCTAGGACTTATTGGATCTTTATCAAATCTTTGTCAGGAATTACTCAGTAGCCGAGGACCAAAAGAATAAAATTTTTGGAAAAATGGAATAGGTCTGAACAAATTTCTAATTCTTATGTTATTGAATGTTATTTAACCAGATTTTGCCTTTTTCTTGGATCGTGGAACATGTCAAAGACTGTCAAAATGACAGTTTGAGAAAATAACAGAAACTTTCTTCAACAACAGGATCAATTTATTTCACCAAAACAAATTGCAGTATATACCAAAATCATAGTATTATAATTCACATACTAGAGTAGATAGGATTGCCAGCTATCAATCTTACAGCTGATGGTTCAAATATAGACCATAAATCTTTTAATATCCTGCAAATGGGTGCAAATATGGAAAAAATGTGCTCAAATTACACAGAGGAATGTTTATAGCTGTCCTCCTGTGACATTTAGAATCAACAGTTCATTGTAGTTTTCCATTTATGCACTCGTTTTGTCAGCCACTGTAGTTGACATTTCATAATTTCAACAAAAATTAGGTGAACGATCCTGCAATTATATCAAGAATGTGAATTAATTTTGTAATTGTGGGACCAAAGCAAAACATTCCAGAATTTATTGTCTAAATTCATAATAAACAGAGTTGAATAGCTTATAGATTATAATTACTGGGTCCATACTATGATCTGGGGACACAAACTCAATTTGTCTCCAAAAGGTCAAAATTCCTTGTTCAATATTAATAATAGTAATGCTTGATTTTAATAGCTGCATGCCTCAGTTTGAAGGCAATGATTTCCGTTCATACTCGATCAAGGGTTTATGAGTTTTGACCACATTCAGGATCACGGGAAGCAACTAAGTGCAAGAGGGGAGCACAACTTCCAGAAACGCCACTTTTCCAGTCACAGGTATTGGCAAATTTTGGTAATCGTACAGCATTAATAGGTCTTTCCATTACCATGCAACCTCATTTTAAGCTACTTATTTGAAGAATGGATAAATATATCACAACTAGGGGATTGCCTGTCAAATATGACGGATTTGGCATCGCTATCAATAGGGGAAATTAATTGTGTCCACCTGTTCCAAGCGGCGTAACTCTAAATTTATCGTCGTACAAAGTGCTATGATTACAGGTAAAATATCACTTTCATGACCCTTAGAAAGCGTGCTACATGTAGTTTTCTCCTCTGTTCCATGTGCACCACTGATGAGCTTAATAATTAGTTCAGAAGGGTCACAATTGCACAAATATATGTATTACCAACTTGATGCTAATACATATATTTGTGCATCTCTACATGCAATTCCCCTCTCCTACCCCGCCTTCCAGTAATACTCACTACAGAGCATGATTAGAAATATAATAGCCTGCTGTTAATTACATATATTTCTGATTTGAATTGTAGTGTGTCTATAACACTAGATCAAGTTGGAAGGTGCAAATACATAATACTGATTTGCACCGAATAAGTCAGGTATTAACATATGTTCATCCCTTAGGGCAATATAGGCAGCAAAAAATTATAAACATGAGCCTTAGCAAGATTTTCAAATTTTAATTACCCTCATAAATGTCACCTGGGAGGTTTATCATGCTCTCATGGTCAAATTTCATTCCATTCATTCTCGCTGATGGATATTTGTCCTATGGTTTGTTAGTTAATTTACATACAGTAATGCTCTAAGTAATCGACTCCTTAACCACAGCAGAATTATGGGTAATTTTTCAGGATTTAGTCGGAAATATGGCTTGTTGCCATTCATCGGAAAGCTCTCGACGAGAGCTTTCCGATGAATGGCAACAAGCCATATTTCCGATTAAATCCTGAAAAGTTACCCATAATTCTGCTGTGGTTAAGGAGTCGATTACTTAGAGCATTACTGTACAATGGCCTTAACTTTAAAAATTTAAACCACAGGTGTGGCAAACTACAGTGTTGTGCAAGATGCTTTTCCTTACAATTTTGTTGTAATTTAACCCTTGACTGGAGCTGCGCTGGTGCAGTATTACTGATCCTGTGCCAGTGCATTCTTTTATATATGCAAGGCTCCCTATGGGAGACTCGCATTTATAAGAGAATCATTGGCACAGGGTTTTCGCAAAATTTTATGAAGCTCCATTCATGGAAGGTTTAATGTATCTATCTATGTATCTATATCTTTATCCACGATTACATCTTTGAATGCTTTTTGCATTATGAGCTACCAGAAGGAAATTTAGCACCTTCAAATGGATGAAAGGGCTACAGAGAGGATATTATCAACACTCAGGACTGAAGATATAGTAATGCTCTAAGTAATCGACTTCTTAACCACAGCAGAATTATGGGTAACTTTTCAGGATTTAGTCGGAAATATGGCTTGTTGCCATTCATTGGAAAGCTCTCAGTGAGAGCTTTCCGACAATGATGCTAGGCTATCTGGCTAGCATAACTAATTCACCCTCTTGGGACCTCATTCTGCTTGGGCCATCTTCTGGGAAGTATTTATAGTCTCAAATTAAGATTGTTTTTTAGTTACTTTTTCCCGTCTGTTCAGTTTCTATATCCCCTAATTTGTAAAAGATAAAATGCATAATCAAAGTGACTATAATGGGTGAAAATCACTAACTTCAACTGGGGAACGTCAATCTGATCCTAGGTCTCCCATAGCAGTTGAGGCCTCTGTAGAATGAGGTTCCCAGAGGGCGAATTTGGTGATGCTATGTCGCCATGCAGAATACCGTCGCTAAATTCACCTTCTGGGGACCTCATTCTGCAAATGACAGACACATTATTTCCAGGCTGTTTGCTGTCATTAGTTGTATGTATGAATCTGATTGTTGGGGTTTGGTTCTGATCAGGATTTATTTTTATCTTTGCAGAAATCGAGGCCAGTGAAGCATGTCGATGGCTTCGGGCGGCTGGGTTCCCACAGTATGCTCAGATGTATGACGGTGAGTTATATTCACTACTTATTACTCCATTTATCGTCAACACTTTAATTACTGTGGATTCTCCCACTCAGTTATAGGAGTATACAATGGAATGGTCTATTATTCATTTGTAGGAATATCCAGATCATATTAGCATACAGACTACTGATAGAGAAACATTCTACAGATTTATTTGTAGGGATATTTATTAAAGTCCAATAGCCTGAGGCTGTTTGTTGAACTTAATAGCTGAACATCCATACAAATGAATGAATGGGCATATAATAACTATTCATAATGAGCATCCACTTATCAAAGGCTTAACATAGAAATTTGTAATACGACTTTGCCTAAACCTGCATACAAGGCTCATCCCGATTGGTCAGTAGCCTGTATTCCCATGGATACATGAACGTCGTTTTGTGGTACAATTCTAGATATTCTGAATTGTACCACAAAACAATGTTGTACAATCAGTGCTATGCTGTATAGACTGAAGAAAGAGACATATATATAATGGCTACCTACTAATACTGACTTTCTGCAAAACGAATATGGGTCGCTGTTCAATAGTGATGTTATGTTTGACATTATGGTTTGAAGAGAAGAACTGTTTGGTGGAAAATCATACCACTCAGAAATACAAATCAGGCTATTATATAGCAGGTTGCACGTCTGTCACTACATTTTCGACCAAAACATACAGTCGAATTACAATAGGAATAAATAAACTACGCATCGGCATATATAGTCTAATTTGACCACAGAAACTGATTGTAGGACTCCGCTTTGCCTTGAACTACAATCTATTTCTTTGTGGTCAAATTCTACTATACATGACATGCACAGTGTATTTATTTCTTAAAGGTAACATAGCCTTGAAATAATTTAGTAATTATTTTTTATTACACGCTTGTTCTTAGAAGTAGGCCTACAATGTTATTGCTGTTCCATATTTACAAATCCATATCGTTCCATACGCATCACGTTGATACCAATGACAGACCCACTATTTCAAAGTCTGTCATTGTACAGTAATGCCCTAAATAATCGACTCCTTAACCACAACAGAATTATGGGTAATTTTTCAGGATTTAGTTGGAAATATGGGTTGTTGCCATTCTTTGGAAAGCTCTCAGTGAGAGCTTTCCGATGAATGGCAACAAGCCATATTTCCAACTAAATCCTGAAAAATTACCCATAATTCTGCTGTGGTTAAGGAGTCGATTATTTAGGGCATTACTGTACAGTAAGTTTACACCTACATCAGTTCACTGTCCTATAATTATGAGGAAATATATCTCGCAATTGATGAGTCAAAATGGTTCCATTAATTGAAGTCAAGATAATGGCAATATTTATATTATGACCAATTGTCATTTTCAGTTTGGTTTTAGACTAATTGATTGAATTTGTGGGTGATACTCAGGACAGTGACCTCATAATGACCCTGTGTAGTACCCATGGGGCAAAGTGACGTAATTTGCTGAAACGGAACATGCTTTTAAGAGTAATCCTATTATTGCTTGATAATAAGATATATCACCTCTGACGTGTATCGAGCTAATGGTCGCCCGCTCCGGACTATAATTATATCTCAATTGTGAGTTCATTTAAGTGAATATAGGATCACGCCTCAGCATTGTATTCAACAGCCTAGCTATATGATGCTGGTTAACCCAAAGCCTGGTAATTTTGTGTCAGACATTTTCAGAATGAGGTCCCCAGTGGTTGAATTTAGTGATGCTATATCGCTCACAGTGGGCCGGCTACACCAAATTTACCCTCTGGGAACCTCATGCTTAGATCTCAACTGCTATGGGAGACCTGGGATCAGATTGAAGTTCCCTAGTTGAAGTTGGTGATGTTCACCCATTAGGCACCTCAATTATGTACTCTGTCGTCTGCCAAATTTGGGATATAAAGAAACTAAACTAAAAAAGAAGAGTATTTTTCTGAAGAAGTTTCTAAAGAAATTAAAAATCTTGTTAATTTTATAATAAAGATGCTTTCCAGAGAAGATGAGGCCTAAGCAGAATGAGGTCCCATTAGTGATAATAGTTAGCTTCTTCTTTCTTTTTTTTGGACATGTTCTTTTGGCTTTTCATTTTCTTCTGATAGATTTAGATACTAATATGTGATATGTGATATGAAACACTCCGTAGGGTGATCAAATATAAATGGAGGATAATCTTGCTCAAAGTAGTTATTTTTACAAATCTTAAATCCAAACTGACAACACACACCCCCATTATTACATATTAATTAAATTCAGTGACTCTCGATGGCGAAATCATTTTCGTTACTTTGTCGTTGATAGTTGCGTCCTGAACCGAGAAGTAAATATTGAGCGTAGTTCAGGTGATGTTTTCTATGGAGTGATATGGTCGATTTACTTGATATTATCGGCGATGTAGTAGAATGCTGCATTCCTCCAGTTGGCACGCTGCATTAATACTAACTTAACAGTTTAACTCACCGAACAAGTCCATAATATGTCTTTAATCATAAGCTGTCAATCCACATAATACTGTAAAACCATTGGTTGTCACACATTTAGCTATTAAAGTTATTTCTTGATAACCTAAATTTCTTGATTACTTCTGCTATTGAAATGACAGCACTCATAGCAGCATCATGCTATATGACCATACCTACATACCACGTGCCTAAAATGTACATGAAAACTATTATTCGGTACTTTCTACGATATAAACGGGGATTCCGATGCTGCATGAAAAATCCTTCAGGCAGTACTGCTCTGCCATTAAATTTACTGCTAAATACCCACCAGTACTCAGTGCATACAGTAACTAGAAAATTCGACAAGACTCAAACCAGCTAACATTTTCAAAGAAATGAAGTTTCATAAACTAACAACTCGATCGTGTCACCGTATACAGGTGAAATATTTCTTGACCACCTGCTGTCACAGTGGAGTGATCAGCTGATCACTTGCGTGTACGCTGTTCGCTAGCCAATCAAAAGCGACAGTTTGAAGATAAATTTTCTATAACTGCACTATGCGCACTAGAGAATTTATCTTCAAATACTTTGGTTATAACTGCATAACCTTAATCGAAACAATATTTATTTCTTAATTAATTTTGATTTTCTTTGTATAAACATTAATAAACACAATGCTTTGGCAGAATACACTCTGTGACATTGAAAATTATTTTTTATTTTAGAAAAAATTTCAGAACAATTTCCTGATACCATGAAAAAAACTTTAGGGTGGGACGGTTTAAAATAGGGTAGGTAGGGAAACCCGAACCAGATCTATCATTTTTTTGGCCTAACAATATTTGAACTTTGGAATACACATCTGTAACAAGTGCTTCATGTTGAATTTCTGATGCATTCATTGTGTAAATATCTCTTCAGTGACAGTACAAACGTACTCCATCATTTAAATAACTCCACTTCATAGTTTACATACACTCAGAAGGTGTACATGAGTATTCAATCAAATTCACAAATTCGTTAATTACGAGTGATTGTACGGCTGTCACTCGAAATGTTTGAATTGAGTCGACATAATGCTCCCGTCCTTGTATGATACACGGAACTATGTAACGATTTATCTCACTAATTTCCCATTGGCTTGGGGCAGTATCAACACACTCGTAGTAGACCACACCTATCTTGTCAACAGAAAATAAATGGGGAAGCCACCCGAACGTGACATTGACGTAGGTCATGGTGATTTATTCAAGAGCGCCTAATTAGGTATTTTACTTCAACAATGGATTTAGAAAAATGAATTGAATCTTGAAATATTTCCCATGCTTCAGTTTTGTGACTGTTTCTCTTTCAATATAATGATGCTGATGCAGCTATAATACAGTAATGCCCTAAATAATCGACTCCTTAACCACAGCAGAATTATGGGTAACTTTTCAGGATTTAATCGGAGCTTTCCGATGAATGGCAACAAGCAATATTTCTGACTAAATCCTGAAAAATTACCCATAATTCTGCTGTGGTTAAGGAATCGATTATTTAGGGCATTACTGTAATGATGCTAATGCAGCTATAATAGTTGTAACTTGTAACACTACAAAGGAAAAATGACCTCCATGTGTGTGCTGTCTTTGATAACCACTGGGATTAAGAGGGAGTGTGCACCAAATTCAACCATTTATGGGACCAACTCATATACTCAAAAGCATATATGCAACAAATGAATGAATTTGAACTAGGGATTATTGCAAAGTCCACTCATGTGCTCTATGAACAATGCTAACAACATGGTAATTATAATGAAAATGAATTTATGGCTGGAGTCATAAAATCATTTTCATAATAATTACCATGTTGTTAGCATTGTTCACAGAGCATACAAGTGATTTTTGCGCTAATTCATGGCTCAAATTCATTCATTTGTTGCATAAATTATGGTGAATATAACATGAGATGGTCCCATAAATGGCCGGATTTAGTGTACATTACCCCTTTTATCTTGGATGACATTTATTTATTCCAAAACAATAAATTTTCTTATTAATTTTATAGCAGATTTCCCATATAAATCCTGCTATTTATATTGTTCTTCTTAATTTGCACATAAAATGTGCGAATATCAAACATATGTCTGCTTCTCATGCAAGAAGAATCTCATTGTAATTTTAGCAAGCCTGGAAATAGTCTGTCTGACATTTGCAGAATGAGGTTCCCAGAGGGTGAATTTAGTGACCCTATCCTACACGGTGGGCTAGCATCACCAAATTCACCCTCTGGGGACCTCATTCTGCAAATGTCCGACACACCATATCCAGACTTGAACTTTTGTCAGATCACGAAAACAGATAATTAATTAAATTGACAGAGGATACTTCTAAACGACCAATTTTATATAAATAAAAAGGGGTTGTAAATCACAATATGTAATATTCTTCCAAAAATATTTATAACGTAAATTGATTTCATGCATATAAGCACATTAAGTGAGAAATGTTCCCCTGGGCCTTGCTCATCTCATTATTCATTTTTTTTATTGTATGAGGACATGAAATTTCATGTGGCAAAGAATGTTCTTTTGTGGTTATACTAAAGAAATAACTTAAACATCATTATAGGATATTTAAATTTGAAAAAAATGCATTGACACACCTTGGAAATGTATTAAAAGATTTCATTTGTAACTGATATAGTAGGATGCGGAGACTCCATTGTTACGAGCATGCGGATCAACATAACGAGCATAACAACTCTATTACATCATTAAAGTCCAGACATGTGGCTCTCCAATCCCTTAACCCTTTCTATACTTAATGGACTCTCCCAGTCAGTTAAAAAGTGTTCATCAGAATGGTCTATTATTCATTTGGGGGGATGTTAAGGTGATAAAAGCAGACGACAGACAAATACAAGTGCAGAAGGAGCCCTATTTGTTGAGAGAAATTTTTATAATATGACGGGAAGTGTTAATATATGTATAATTTAAATACACAAAACTATGGGAATATTTAAAATATATCCATCGTTGTACATGATGCTGGGAGAGCTCAATCCTATTCAATGTATTGGATGACGGATTGGAATTTTATAATCTGATGGGAATTATTAATATACAGTAATGCCCTGAGTAATCGACCTCTTAACCACAGCAGAATTATGGGTAACTTTTCAGGATTTAGTCGGAAATATGGCTTGTTGCCATTCATCGGAAAGCTCTCGGCGAGAGCTTTCCGATGAATGGCAACAAGCCATATTTCCGACAAAATCCTGAAAAGTTACCCATAATTATGCTGTGGTTAAGAGGTCGATTAATTAGAGCATTACAGTATGTATAATGTATATACACAAAACTATGGGAATATTTAAAATAACCATCGTTGTACATGATGCTGGGAGAGCTCAATCCTATTCAATGTTCTAGCTGTATGACCGACTGGAATTTTATAATATGATGGGAGACAACATGTTGGCTCTATCTACCTTGATGTTAATAAATAAAATGGATTCCTTGCATAACTAGATTATTTCTATATCATTATTAAACAGCTGTGGCACCAGGTTGCTGTATAGCTCAAACAGAGTGCTTCCATATATGGTCAATTGGAATTTGTAATGTTGGTGCATTGTCAGGGATGGTGATTGCATGGGGACTGAATGAAAATGAACTCCTCAAGTTATTTCCGAAATAGAATCACTTATTTATTTAATGAATTTAATTGCATGTGAATATGTTTATGGAAAAATGAATTTAGCTAAAATTCCCAAAATAAAATGGACAAATTTCTCTAAAAAAAATGGGAAATTAAACTAAAAAATTATTTACAATGAAAAAATACAACCACAGAATCAGATATTAGTAAGAATGGGCATTTTTTTCTGACTGGGCATTTTATGGGCCAAGGTAAACCCTTCGTCTCTCCACTACCATTGGGCACTTGCTTAACTTCTTCACTGCTAAATGATGTCATGACTTTGTGCACTGAGCTGTTGACGTTATGGGCATTTTACAATGGAAAAGTATAATAGTACAGTAATGCTCTTAGTAATCGACTTCTTAACCACAGCAGAATTATGGGTAACTTTTCAGGATTTAGTCGGAAATATGGTTTGTTGCAACAAGCCATATTTCCGACTAAATCCTGAAAAGTTACCCATAATTCTGCTGTGGTTAAGAAGTCGATTACTTAGAGCATTACTGTAGTATCATGTAAACCCAAAAACTAATACATTGAAAGGCTAATATCATACACAATCCTGGAATTGTTGCAAACTTTGAGATACAGTGGTTCCAGATCAGTGGTTCCGATGCACCAATCTCCAGTTATGAATAATTGGCCGAATGATAGTCTGTTGAAGTTGGTTCATGACAATTCATACTCAGTATGGACGTATACAAGTCTTGAATTAGTGTATCTGACATTTGAAGAATGAGGTCCTCAGAGGGTGAAGTTAGTGACGCTATCCCACAAAGCTCGCTAACATCACCAAATTCACCATCTGGGGACCTCATTCTTCTTAGACCTCATCTTCTGGGAAGTATCTATAGTCTCAAATTAACATTGTTTTAGTTTCTTTTTCCCTTATTTTCAGTTTCTATATCCCCTAATTTGCAGAAGTTAAAATGCATAATTGAGGTGACGAATGGGTGAACATCACCAAATTCAATTGGAGAACTTCAATTTGATCCTAGGTATCCCATAACAGTTAAGGCCTAAGCAGAATGAGGTTCCCAGAGGGTGAATTTTAGTGACAGACAAACTATTTCAAAACTTAGTTACACATAATTTTTTTTTGTGGACATTGCAGTGCCAATATAATCATTACATTATCCCTGACTGTATGAAATACTAATTACTGCACCAATTAAACTTGCACTTTCGAGTCATACCGGTTAGTTCCTTGTTTACGCTATGATCTTGTGAACCATATCGACATTAGAGCTCGTTTAATTAACTAAGCTAACTAATCAGTCTGATCGTTCACACCTGGATAATTCATCCACATAGCATCAGCACTGCTTCGATCTCCCTAATACCACCTCAAAACCTCCCCGGGTGGCACGGTGCATTAGTTGTCTCTTGTTAGGAATTGAGTGCACAGATTTTGTAATTGGCTCTTGCATTAGTTGTACCATCTGTCGTCTTCCAACCCAGGTGACTCATTTTTATCACTCAAACACCAATTCGCTCAGGTAAGCATTGTGTGTCATGCTTCAACGAATCCTTTGATTTAATTAAATGATTCTCTCATTTGATGATTCTGTTATAGCGTTTTACGGTTGAAAATGTATTTGAGAGGATTTTAAATTCAAATCATGGATACTATGCTACACAAGAGAGAAGGTATCATGTAAAATCCACATATTTGACCACAGCTATATTATAGCCTGCTTACAAACATTTGTGCAGAGAAAAAGTAGATGCGGGAGGGGTGGGGAATAATTGTTAAAATATTCCATCACAAGTCCAATAATAGATACAAATTTTGAAATGTACATGAATTTCACAAGATCTTTGAAAACACGACTTTTATTCAAATTAGAAAATAAACTGAGGTATTTATTCCTTTAACACTTCCATGACTGGAGCTTCATGAAATTTTGCGAAAACCCTGTGCCAATGCATTATCTTATACATGCAAGTCACCCTGGGAGCCTCGCATATATATGAGAATACATTGGTCTATCAATATTTACCTTGATATTGTAAGCAGTCTCCTATGGGAGACTCACATATATAAGAGGAAGCGCTGGCACAGGATATTTAATGCTGCACAATTGCAGCTCCCATCATGAAAGGGTTAAAATTTCAAATAAAAGAAAAGGAAGAGCAATGAAAAGGAAAAGGATAATGAACTTAAACCAGTGAGTTAAAAGTTTTAATGTTTTCGACAATATGTGACCCGCCATATCAAATCCAGTCGTAAGTCGGGATTTTTTTACCCTGTGCCAATGCATTCTCTTATATATGCGAGTCGACCGTAGGTCGCCTCGCATATATAAGAGAATGCATTGGCCTAACAATTTTTTATCATTTTTTTTAAATAAATGTTTCTTACAATTTTTAGGACATAAAATAAAAAACATCCATTAATTACCCTGCAGGGAGCCCCACACATATATAGAAGCATATAGAAGAGTGTCATCTGCTCATGTTTGTCTGGGGCACTGTATGGGTGAAATTATAAAATTGTTAAAGAATACAAGAAAAAATTATAAAAATTGTAAAAAATTGTTAGGCCAATGCATTCTCTTATATATGCGAGGCGACCTTTGGTTGACTCATATATATAAGAGAATGCATTGGCACAGGGTAAAAAAATCCCGACTTACGACTGGATTTGATATGGTGGGTCACATATGTGAAAAAAAGTTGCAGGATTGGTTCGTAAACCAGGCTATTAAATTAACCCTTTAATGATGGGAGCTGCGCTGGTGCAGAATTAAAGATCATGTGCCAGTGCAATATCTTATTTATGGGAGACTTTCATATAGGGATGCCATATTATCCTTGCTACAATCTGGAATGCAGGGTCGTCCATCCATCTACCGTCCATGGACAATGGTCTTTCACTATGACTAAGTTGACAAATGGAAAGGCATTATAGTCCGTCAGCCAGGCTCCAATTCTGACTGTAACTGTCATTCTGGAGGGCTAGGTGTATCCCCTGGTCAGACATCCACTTACTTGTAATGGTTACGTACCTATAAAACAGCGATTAACTGACTTCGCTTCGAGAGGTCCTCATAAACCAAACTAGGCGATGGACAGGAATTTTTAATATATGAACCTGGGAGACGGCATGGTGGCAGTATGTCCACCTTTTTGACTCTCGTATTTTAATAAATGGATTCCTCGCATAACTGTAGTATATTTTTATCATCCGAATATTAGCGAATATGATTCTGGCACCAGGTTACTCTATAGCTGCACTAAACATCCAGCGATGGCAGATGCAATTTTGAAAGCTCGTGCTCCGTTGAACGATAGTGGTTATAACAATAACCAGCCTGTGGACACGTCAATGAAAGTTTCTTCGAAAGAACCAGCTAAATCAACAAAATCTAGTGGTAAAAATAATACAGGTGTATCGAAGGGCAAGCAAAAAGCTCATACTCCTGTACCATCTACGTCTGGAAAACCAACCAAGACTCCACATGCTGGTGGCGATATCAAGAGCAATGACATCTATGCTCTGCTCATTCAAATTCGACAGGACCAGAATCAGCAAGCAACGGACATAAAGTCTTTATCGGAGCGTGTCAATGGCATAGCATGCGGACCTGTATTTGAGAATTTCGATTGTGAGAGCCTCTCGGATTACACCAGCGACCAGCCTCAGTATGATTACCTGCCGCCAGAGACATTGGAAACAAAAGAGACTGAGAGTGCCAGCAATAAGAGCAATATGATTAAAGCCGCAGTTGAGAAAATTAAAACAAAGGAGATTTGTGACATCTCTGTCAATCTAGACCTAGCTTGCTGTGTCAATAATTGGTTCAGAAATGGTGTCGAACCCATAAAATATGCTGAGATGTCAAAGGAAGGAGCCAATTGCCGTCCAATCAATTGTGTGGCACTCACGACGGTGATAATAAATCACCTTATATGGGATTTACTTTCATCAGAAACCCGAGCGAATGATAAAAAATTGCAGGCAGCTGAACACTCCCTGCTTAGAGGGGCATCACTACTGACCCACATTGTCCACCAAATGGGAACAGACTATGAGGCAGACACTGTGGTAGACTCCCAGATTTTTGTGGACAAATCGATGCAGGCATTGGCACTATTTGGCCATGCTAATCGCCAGATCAATATGTTTCGAAGAGATCTGATCAGACCCGAACTGAAAGGCGATTATTCCCATCTTTGTTCGCACACAGCACCATTTACGACAGAATTGTTCGGTGATAATATCACAAAGTTTGTGAATCAAATTGAAGATCGCAACCTGTTGATACCTTTAAATATGCAGCCTTCTGTTGGTGGTTGTGGTGTTCAGGGTAAGCCACGTGGTCAATCCAGGGGAAGAGCTCGAGGTGGAAGTCCCATCCGTGGGAGAAGTCTAAATCGTGGCACAGGCAGAGGACTTCTACAGTATAGTCCAAGAAAGTCACCATACCCAACACTACGAGGTTCAAAAAACGGAATGCAGAGAGGAGGGCACGGGACGACTCGGAGATATCAGTAGATGCTACTCCGCTCAATCATAAGGTTAGTTTACATTCACTATATTTATAGCCAAGCCTGATTATAAGGGTCCTGTCAAGGACTGAGAGCTTTCCGATGAATGGCAACAAGCCATATTTCCGACTAAATCCTGAACAGTTACCCATAATTCTGCTGTGTTTAAGGAGTCGATTACTTAGGGCATTACTGTATATGCGTGGTTCCCTATGGGAGACTCGCATATGTAAGAGAATGATCTTTATTGCTGCACCAGTGCACCATTGACTATGGAAAAATGGCTGGAAATATTATGTTATTTATTATACCATCTGATCTATGCATATAATCATTGGTGTATTGAGTAAACCATAACCGAAACAAAAACCTGATCGTTCTACAAAGACCATACCAAACCGAAATTAAATTTCCTTAACCACAGCAGAATTATGGGTAACTTTTCAGGATTTAGTCGGAAATATGGCTTGTACATTGTCATTCATCGGAAAGCTCTCATACCCATATTTCTGCTGTGGTTAAGGAGTCGATTATTTAGGGCATTACTGTATTTGCATCATGGTTCAAGGACCAGCCTAGCTGGTTTTTTTGCTCAAGTGGGATGCGGAGGATTGTTTTTATGAGGCGCTAGCCGAGTTGAAATAATCCTCGTATCTCATGATAGGAGAAAACCCGTGCGCTACTCAGAACAGTTGTTTTAGTTATATAGGTATTTTCTATACCTGTTTTGTTACGAATCAGACAATGAAACACACGGTTAGACCAAATGCATACTTTCTTAAAGTTACAACATCACCAGCCATTTCTGTTAAAATAACATTTAAGGATACCGAATGACGCAAAAAATTATGCCATGACACAGTGCTGAGAGTAGGATAACATATTGAGAGTATGATAATACGTTCGGTCTTCTGGGAGTGGGGATATGAGTTATATTTTGAGGTAAAAGTTGAGTAAAATTTAATTAATACATATTTCCTCCTTTCAGTCTGATAGGACACTGTACAAGGAAAATCCAGATAGATATGGCGGAATTCATTGTTATAGCCCCATGCAGTCTGTCCGATGCATGGTTTTCATCAGTCGTGGAGCTGTTATTGGAGGAATCACTAATTCTTCTTCAATCTAAGATGTTATTGACGCTCACACTCAATGAGGAAGCTCATCGGCTGGGTTCAAATCTTATTCTCATGGCATGTCACGTCACCTGTGCAGCAAGGATTCATGGAGACAGGAATTTCTAATAAAACTGCCAAAATCATGATGACCTCTTGGTTACCTGTAGATCATGTCATGAATCTCTAGTCTGGCTGTGCCCACAACACTGTATATAGTGTGTCTGACATTTGCAGAATGAAATCCTCAGTGGGTGAATTTAGTGATGCTATCCCGCATGTCAGCTAGCGTCACCAAATTCACCCTCTGTGAACCTCATTCTGCTTAGGCCTCAACTGCTATGAGAGACCTAGGATCAGATTGATTTCTCCAGTTAAAGTTGGTGATGTTTGCCCAGTTAGTCACCTCGATTATGCATTTTATCTTCTGCAAATTTAATAGGGGGTTATAGAAACTGAACAGAAGGGAAAAATTAACTAACAGCAATGTTAATTTGTGACTACAGTTACTTTCCAGAAGATGAGGCCTAAGCAGAATGAGGTCCCCAGAGGGTGAATTTGGTGATGCTATCTCACTGCAGGATAGCATCACTATATTCACCCTCTGAGGACCTCATTCTGCAAATGACAGACATTGTGTGCCCATAGAGATCAAACTACCATCAGTTTAAAACCTGAGAAATTTTTGATGTTCTGACAGGGAAGTTTAAGTACAGTAATGCCATAAATAATCGACTCCTTAACAATAGCAGAATTATGGATAATTTTTTAGGATTTTGTCGGAAATATGGCTTGTTACCATTCATCGGAAAGCTCTCACTGACAGCTTTCCGATGGATGGCAACAAGCCATATTTCGTAAATCCTCAAAAATTACCCATAATTCTGCTGTGGTTAAGGAGTCGATTATTTAGGGCATTACTGTATACACATTGTCACTAAGTCGTGGCCATATTGGATCCATCCAGCCCTGTTCTCTGGTTTTAGTGCTACAGATCAAAGTTTTTGAGTAGCAATTCCATATATGGAAGTCATGAATACTCAAAAGCTCCATATAAGGAAATGCTACTCCAAAACTTTGACCCGTACCACTAAAACCATGGAACGGGGCTGGATGGATCCAATATGGCAACATGTTAGTGATTAAACTTATTTAAAATGATAGTGTCAATGAATAGAATGATAACGAAGAAGGAAAGTAAACTAGAGGTCACCCGGAAGATCCATATGAAGTTTAGTGATGAGGGATGTGTCTGTATGGTGTGCCGTAGGATTTAGTCATACAAAGAGTAAATTCCAAGATGGCCGTTGGCAGCCATGCTTTTCAACGAATTTCTGTCAAAATAGGAGACTCCCATCTGGAGTTCACCTTGAAGATCCATATGAAGTTTTGTGATCTTCAGATGTAGTCTGTATGGTTTGCTAAAGGATTTAGTCATGCAAAGATTAAAATCCAAGATGGTTGCCAGTGGCCATGTTTTTCATTGAAAATTGTTCAAATTTTATAGCTCCCATCTAGAGGTGATTCTAAACATGCCTGTAAATTTTCAAATCAATTCTCCAATAAATGCGGGCTGCAGGTTGTGCCGATGGATTCAAATTTGAAATCCAAGATGGCTACTGGCGGCCATGTTTTTTAACGATTTTTTGTCAAAATAGGAGGCTCCCATCTAGAGGTCTCTAGATCAATGTCACGATTGATGGAAACTGCCAGTTCAGGGGTCATTCACATACTTCCAATGTTTCATGTGTTCATATACCCCTAATGTTTCGCGCACATTCTATTATACCCCACTGTCAAGGGTGAAGGGGGGAACATGGTATTTTAAACGTGGCATTGTATCCAATCAGATTGCTAGTTATAACCAGATGTGGGGTCACACAGTGGGGACAAAGAAATATATTTCCTGCATTGTTTGATCAATGTTATAAAGTTCCCCATCAGAACTGGTCATAACATAAGAAAGTTCCCACTTTTGAATGCATGGAATACAGTATGATCTCTACGGATATAGTCAGAGTAGAGATTCATGGCATGATCAGGTAAGATCTTAAGCTGGTTACACATGGGCGCGGCGCGGCCGACACGGTTATCTAGCGAATAAACTTTTTGTCTTCGTCGCGTGAGTGTGTCGCTTTCACATGGCAGCGGCAGAATAATTATAAACGCCCGAAGTATTGTGTTTCATAACATGATTTCTAGAATGGAGGCAGTGTCTGATGACACACTTGTTATAATAGCGCTGGCATATTCGTATCGACAACGGAAAAAGAAGAGAAATAGAAGGTTTTGGGTACACCCAATTAATAAGAAGAGATACTTACATGGTGTATTTAATCATTTATACCGTGAACTCTATTCAGATGAGGACCAATTTACACAATACTTAGAACGTCAAGGAAACACTTCGCACGGATACTTTTCTTCGTCGAAGATGATAAAGAAAGAATACAGGGTGCGGAAGCCAATCAGCCCACAACAAAGGTTAAATTATATTATGACATTGTGCAGATGAGAGAACTGTTGTGTAAGAGCTAAATTCGCAGAACGTATTTATATTATTTTTGGGGATTTCCCTTAAAATTGAGGTTGTACTACATGACCCGATGACTATGTGTGGAATGCTTTGATCTGACAGTGATTTGTCACGCGATCGCTCTGCAAAATGACTCACGGTTCCATTGAAAATAATCGCGCCGCTCATTAAAAATGTCGCCGCGCGTAAATTGGCCGCGCCGCGCTAATGTGTAAGGTCCCGTGCTTCATGACTGCACAAACTCGATCGTCCGGCCGCGCCGCGTCGGTCCCGTCGGCCGCGCCCATGTGTAAGCGGCTTTAAACTAGTAAGGACAAAAGTTTGTTCCATGATCGATAGATACACCTCTGTCGTGAAAGGTCGTCTAATCCACATTCGCCATCTGTGATTGACGTTTTGGATTTTCTAACTAAACACTTCTTTGTATCACCTCATTTTACCCATTTCATGATTAACCTGTAATATTATAGGACATAGAAATAAATTGCACATAGTTCACTGCAGTTGTTGGTGTTTTCATTTAAAAATTGCTACCTACAATATCAATTTTATGCAGTCACTACCAAGTCTTGAAATAGTGTGTCTGTTAATTTGCAGAATGAGGTCCCCAGAGGGTGAATTTAGTGACGCTACCTCGCACATCGGCTAGTATAACTAAATTCACCCCTTAGGCCTCATCTTCTGGGAAGTATCTTTTGTCTCAAATTAACGTTGTTTTTAGTTATCCTTTTCCCTTCTGTTCACTAATTTTCAGATGATAAAATGCATAATCGATGACTAAATTCATCCTTCCGGGGACCTCATTCTGCAAATGATTGACACACTATTTCAAGGCTTGCATGATCCCAACATAAAACATCCTTGATTCCTTAACCCTTTTTGTTAACCAAGCCTTGAAATAGTGTGCCTGTCATTTGCAGAATGAGGTCCCCAGAGGGTGAATTTAGTGATGCTACCCCCGCATAGTGGGCTAGCATCACCAAATTCACCCTCTGATGACCTCATTCTGCTTGCACCTCAGCAAAATGAGGTCCCCAGAGGGTGAATTTAGTGATGCTAGCCCGCTATGCGGGGTAGCATCACTAAATTCACCCTCTGGGGACCTCATTCTGCAAATGACAGACACACTATTTCAAGGCTTGTTGTTAACATAAAAAACGCAATTACAATCCCTTGACTTTGTCTAACATATAGACCTGATTTCAACAATTCTCTGCTTACGAAAAATCATACTTCCAACAAGTTGAAATAACGCACATCTCAAAACCATGTGTTTTGTTTTATTATCTTATATTCAACAAAATGAAAAATTTGGGCAAATTTATGTATTTTTTTTTACATTTCTGTAAGATGTTCAGAATATGAGCTAAAATTAATTATAATAATGTGATACATTGATGGAAAGAGCTCTAAGAGCTCTTTCCATCAATGTATCACATAATAATCAATAAGTTTGAAAAATGATCGAAGAAATATGGGTCGATACAAAAATCGGACTTGACACTGAAAGGGTTAATAAAACCAGATATTTGCAGATGGTTGCATAGGTGAGATTCCGCCATTGGCTATAGGGGTCCTATTCCATTCAAAACTAAATACAATAATGCCCTATATAATCGACTCCTTAACCACAGCAGAATTATGAGAGCTTTCCGGTGAATGGCAACAAGCCATATTTGTCACAAAATCCTGAAAAATTACCCATAATTCTGCTGTGGTTAAGGAGTCGATTATTTAGGGCATTACTGTACTCATTGATGAGTAGTTCCCTTAGGAAATGTTCAATTAATAAGTCAACAATTTTTTGGTGAACTTATTATCTGAAAATGTTATATGACATACCAATTCAATTTTTGTCACCCTTGTTTATGTACATAGCCTCTATACTAGCTCCACACTTTATTTAGTTGCTGTGACTCAGTAGCCAAAAGGTTGGTAATAAAAAACCGACAGGTCTCTCACACTCCTGTTTTACAACATATCTCTGCTATAGAATCTTGGCATGTGGTCTGATTTCTGGTTTTATAGTCTTACTTCATGCGTTACTGCCATAGTAAATATTCATAGTTTGTTGATAATGCCATGGTCTGAGATCAGCGGTCACTGGTCCTATCCCTTGGTATAAACAATTGACCGGATTGGATCGCTCATTCAGTATTCATGACTCTATCAGGTCGTATGGATTGCTTTCCGTTATTGAGAGTGACATCAAGTCACGCAAAATAAATTTGGGTATCGAGGAATCAGATGATTACCATTTTTGACCGATTTTCCTTGAGTTCTCTTTAAGGGTAAAGTTCACTGATTACATTTGGGGGTCGCATTTGCATCTGCATTCGGATGTATTGTCAGTTTTACAATTCCCAATGATTTTTATTACCATTACCAGTAGGTCTCAGGGTTAGAGCAAGGGGCCCGCTCATGCTATGTGGGATAGCGTCACTAAATTTACCCTCGGGGACCTCATTCTGCAAATGACAGACACACTATTTCAAGTGTTAGATGTTTCAAATGCTTGCTGTGAGGTTTAGATAGCCCCGCCCCGCTGTAACAAATTGGCTCACCGACCATGATCAACTCTGTTTGTTGAGTAAATAAATCAGTGTGCAGATCTGTGATACTGTGACATTTGTTCAATCAAGAAAGTGCACTTTTTTCCACAAAATAAATTTGCACCATTTAGCTGTATCATTACAGAGGGCTTTGTGCAGATAAATGCATTAATATCCCACAGTAGAAGGAGGACATCCAATGCACACTGCACAGGTTGAAGACTATGTGGTACAGTAATGCCCTAAGTAATCGACTCCTTAACGACAACATAATAATGGGTAACTTTTCAGGATTTAGTTGGAAATATGGCTTGTTGCCATTCATCGGAAAGCTCTTGGGGAGAGCTTTACGATGAATGGCAACAAGCCATATTTCCGACTAAATCCTTAAAAGTTACCCATAATTCTGCTGTTGTTAAGGAATCGATTACTTAGGGCATGAAAGCTCTTGGGCAGAGCTTTCCGATGAATGGCAACAAGCCATATTTCCGACTAAATTCTGAAAAGTTACCCATAATTCTGCTGTTGTTAAGGAGTCGATTACTTAGGGCATTACTGTAGCTATCATGGTGTACAGGGGCGGCATTTAAAGCATGCAGTAAATGGTGGTGACTCCCTGATAGCTATCATAGTGTAGAGGGGCGGCATTTAATCCACAATGTGCATGCTTGAAAAATTGCTGTATCTTTTAAGTTAAACCTCTAATTATAACTACTGTATATCTGTCAGTTGGAGCCTTCTGATGAATGGCAACAAGCCATATTTCGGACTAAATCCTGAAAAATTACCCATAATTCTGCTGTTGTTAAGGAGTCGATTATTTAGGGTATTACTGTACATGCTATAATAAGATTGGTGTGTACAGACAGAGGATTTTGAAATTGATACAGGATTTTATTCCACTAGAATTTCAAAAGATTATTCTTCAAACAAAATCTACCTGAGTAAACACTGTATGAGGAGATCTGGTCATATCTTCCTTAGAAACGCTAGGTGTGCCGCGCCTATCCTATTAATCTGAGACCGGGGATATGGAGGTATACACTACAAAATGTATCACCACTAATCACACGAAAAACATGAGTCATTTACAAACAAAGAAATCTTCAATGTGGTTTACGGAACTCTGGGTAAAGGTCGAAATATAAGGCCGCATAAAATTTTGTTGACAGATCAAATTTAGAAAGCTTAGAGAAAGCTCTCCGGTGTTGCCATCCTCTCACAGATATTGATACTGTTCAAACCAAGTCTGAGTTTAGTGTGCCTGTCATTTGCAGAATGAGGCCCCTAGAGGGTTATTTTAGTGACGCTATCCCACATAGCGGGCTATCATCACTAAATTCACCCCCTGGAGACCTCATTCTGCTTATGCCTCATCTTCTGGGAAGTATTTATATTCTCAAATTGTCCACTGTGCAGGATAGTATCATTAAATTCCCCCTCTGGGGACCTCATTCTGCTTAGACCTCATCTTCTCTGGAAAATTTCTTTATTATCAAATTTCCATAGAAACTTCTTCACATAGATTATATATTTCTTTTTTTAGTCTAGTTTCTCTATACGCCCAAATTGGCAGACGACACATTGCATAATTGAGGTTCCCAATAGGTGTACATCACAATATTCACCATTTTGGAACTTCAATCTGAATCTATGTCTCCCATAGCAGATGAAGCCATGCAGAATGAGGTTCCCAGAGGGTGAATTTAGTGATGCTAGCACGCCATGCGGAATAGCATCACTAAATTCACCCTCTGGGGACCTCATTCTGAAAATGACGGCACACTAAACTCAGACTTGGTTCAAAACACCCAGTTTATGCAAGGTAATTCCCACACATCAAAACTGAAGTAATTCAATAGGTACAGTAATGCCCTAAGTAATCGACTTCTTAACCACAGCAGAATTATGGGTAACTTTTCAGGATTTAGTCGGAAATATGGCTTGTTGCCATTCATTGGAAAGCTCTCCCCGATAGCTTTCCGATGAATGGCAAGAAGCCATATTTCCGACTAAATCCTGAAAAGTTACCCATAATTCTGCTGTGGTTATGGATCGAGTCGATTACTTAGGGCACTAACAGACATTTGCTAACAAATCTGACAGTTTTTCAATGCCCTCTATTTAAAAATCCTATTAAAATGTTCAGTGAGTGGTGTAAATATTGTCAAAATTGAAGCCTGGAAACAGCGTGTCTGACATGGGCAGAATTCGGAGGGCCCATTCAAATTCCGTTGAGATTCCACTCAATCTAAAATCACATTTTTTTATCAGATTTCGAGATCCTGGGTGCATTTTGATACCATCGACAAGAACCAATTCAGCACCAGTAATGTCTATTCATGGCAAACATTCTCTGTTAACTTGGTTTATTTTAGGGTTAACACCCATCCCCTGACCATGACTGGACAGTAATGGATCATTCGTCTCCAGCAATCATCTTGTCATCGTGCGAAATTCCGACACTAGAATTCAATCAGATGTCGTTTAATTTGGACTTGAATACAATAACTGGGTGACTTATGTCAACACGATCTGGTTAACGTGAAACTGATATTGAAAAGTTCAAACACTCAACATGAAGCATCATCCATTATGGATAAGATATGCAGGCCTCGTCCATCGTGAGGTCAATACATAAAGTATGGGTCTGGGATCAGAAATGACAGCAAATGTTTGGGCGTCTACGAAAATGTATTGAATTATTTTTCGAACCTTTGATTTATAACTTGTATTGTCCTAATTTTTGTGATAACTGTTATCTTTTTCCAGGCAAATGGGGAAAATAGATTAACCCTTTACCCAACAGAACGGCCCTGTGCCAATGCATTCTCTTATATATGCGAGTTGACCATATGTCGCCTCGCATATATAAGAGAATGCATTGGCTTAACACATATTAAAAATTCTAAAATTGTCAAAGAATGTAGAAAAATATTATAAAAATTGTTAAAAAATGTAAGAAAAAAGTCTAAAATTGTTAAAGAATGTAAGAAAAAATGGTAAAAAGTGTTAAAAAAATATTTTTTTTAGGCCAATGCATTCTCTTATATATGCGAGGCGACCTATGGTCGACTCGCATATATAAGAGAATGCATTGGCACAGGGCATAACTGTAACCATCACAATGTGGTCAATGAACCGGTTCCAATGATATCCATATTTGTATGGTGTTATTGAGACAGACCGAAGATATTTTAGGCTGTTGAAGCTTTATTTGGGCGTTTTTGGCCGGTTTGTTGGGTAAAGGGTTAATCTGCATCTATAGTTTGAGAACAAAATTAGATTTTTTTCTGGGCAAGCAAACCAAGATTCATGTGCAAGCCTTGAAATAGTGTGCCTGTCATTTGCAGAATGAGGTCCCGAGAGGGTGAATTTAGTGATGCTACCCCGCATAGCGGGCTATCATCACCAAATTGACCCTCTGGTGACCTCATTCTGCAAATGATAGGCACACTATTTCAAGGCTTGTTCATGTGACATTCATGCCTACCAATAATTTATCCTGTCCCAAGCTGGATATAGTGTGTCTGTGTCTGACATTTGCAGAATGAGACCCCCAGAGGGTCAATTTAGTGATGCTATGCCGCATAGCTAGATGGAATTTGACTGAGTAGCACAGTGGGCTAGCATCACCAAAGTCATTATGGCCTCATCTGCTATGGGAGACCTATAGACACAGATTTAGTATTTACATACCCAGAAGGTGAAGATGGTGATGTGCATTCATTGGGCACCTTAATTATGCAATGTGTCATGTGCCAATTTTGGGATACTGAGAAACTAAACTAAAAAACAAAAAGAACTGAAGAAATTTCTAAAGAAACTAAAAAACTTAATTTGATAATAAAGATACTTTCGAGAGAAGATGAGGCCTAAGCAGAATGAGGTCCCCAGAAGGTGAATTTAGTGCTGCTATCTGGCTCTGCGCGATAGCATCACTAAATTCACCTTCTGGGGACCTCCTTCTGCAAATATCCGGCACCATATTTTCGGTCCTGCCCCTGATGCATATATTGGAACTGCACACACGTTGAAGCTGATTTTGTTAGATTGCCAGCTGGTTTCTCAGAAGGGTCAATCATAACACTGCTAACCTTTTCATAATGGGAGCTGCGCTGGGGCAGCATTGCAGACCCTGTGACAGTGCATTCTCTTATATATGTGAGTCTCCCATAGGAACCTTACATGTATAAGAGGATGCAATGGCTTTATATACAATGTCAAGGTAAATATTGTTAGGCTGATGCTTTCTCTTATACATGTGAGGCTCCCTATGGGAGACTCACATATGTAAGATAATGCATTGGCACAGGGTTTTTCGCTAAATTTCAGGAAGCTCCCATCATGGAAGGGTTGATATGTGCAAAGAGCTGCTTGATTGCTTATGAAGAATTTCTCACTGCTGAAGGGGGCCATTGTTTGCTGTCTCATCTTCAAACTAATTCTTGTTAACATGCTAAATGGCAGCCTCCTGAGAATATAATGACTTTTTGATGGTAACACACCACATCAGCCTGAGACTCTTACAACTTCCTAAATTGCTTTTTGAGTTGTAATTTGTCAGACTCCTGTAATTGCAGTGAATGGAATATCCTAGTAGTATAGTGACATGCTATAGAACAGAAGTTCAACTGCATAAATTCTCTTGGCTGCAAGGCCAGATTTCTTCAAGGAATTTTAGTTGGTACTTCATGGATTTGCCATTTTTATACTAAATGAATTCTCCCATTCAGTTATAACAGGACGCTGCTGAAAACACATTCGTCTTTGGAGAAACACATTATATCAGTCAAAATTATATTGCCTTGATAACCTTTGGGAAACGTGTTATATCTCAGGATGTTTTCTACGGATTGGCCTGACATTTTGTGTGTCTTAGTCTAAGATGTGCCACAGGACATGGTCCAAATTTGGGCACTATCAGACTTGAGCGTGCTATATTTTTAGTTGCGCGAAAATTGAGACAGAGTTAAGACGGACAGACACACACATAAACAGCTTTTATTTAGATAGATTAGGGCCCATAATTTATCAAAGAACACCCCAATAGGTGTGTCCTGTTACAGTAATGCCCTAAGTAATCGACTCCTTAACCACATCAGAATTATGGGTAACTTTTCAGGATTTAGTCGGAAATATGGCTTGTTGCCATTCATCGGAAAGCTCTCAGTGAGAGCTCTCCGATGAATGGCAACAAGCCTATTTCCAACTAAATCCTGGCTTGTTGCCATTCATCGGAAATCTCTCAGTGAGATCTTTCCGATGAATGGCAACAAGCCATATTTCCGACTAAATCCTGAAAAGTTACCCATAATTATGCTGTGGTTAAGGAGTCGATTACTTAGGGCATTACTGTACATCAATGACCTTTTTGTTGTGTATATCCTTTGACATCTCATTTCATTTCTTGGAATATTTATGCACAAAAGTTGATATGATCCATATAAAACACCACAGGACAGATTCATTAACTCAATTCTTGAGATATCATAGTACCTAAACAAGCTGATGTTACTTTTGAGTGATTTTATGGCCCAGTTGTTATATCTGTGAAAACCACAATAGGTGGGTCCTGTTACATTGATAACCCCTTCTCATATATACAACAGTGTTATCTGGCCCAAGCCTGAATTTAGTGTGTCTGACATTTGTAGAATGAGGTCCCCAGAGGGTGTATTTAGTGATGCTACCTCGCACAGTGGGCAAGCATCACTAAATTTACCCTATGGGGACCCCATTCTGCTTAGGCCTCATCTTCTGGAAAGTATCTATATTCTCAAATTAACATTATTTTTTAATTACTTTTCCCCTTCTGTTCAGTTTCTATTCCCCCTAATTTGCGGAAGATAAAATGCATAATCGAAGTGACTAATGGGTGAACATCACTAACTTCAACTGTGGAACTTCAATATGAATCTAGATCTCCCATAGCAGTTGAGGTCTAAGCAGAATGAGGTACCCAGAGGGTGAATGTGGTGATGCTAGCCCGCTATGCGGGATAGCATCACTAAATTCACCCTCTGGGGACATCATTCTGCAAATGTCAGACACACTAAATTCAGGCCTGACTCTGTAATCCACAATAGGCGTGTCCTGTTACATTGATAACCCCTTCTCATATATACCACAGCGTTATCTGGCCTGTTTGATCTGTGGGTGATGTTCACATTATATAAATCACACATAAACGCCTCTCTTACAGGACAGTAATCTTCATATTGACAGTATACTGTCCTTCAGATTGAGGTCAAGTGATAGCCGCTCGCTAGCGACCCTTCCTGTTGAGAGGACTGGTCTATAAAATATTTTTATATAGAAGTTTACATTCATGCTCTACAAACTCTTTAGCTAAATCTGGTATAAATCCAGCATCCAAATTTCAAGATTTAACCCTTCCATGACTGAAGCTTCCTGAAATATTGTGAAAACCCTGTGCAAACACATTCTCTTATATGCAAGTCTCCCACAGGGAGCCTTGCATATGTAAGATAATACATTGGCCTAACAATATTTACCTTGGATCTTCGGGGGTGGGGGGGGGGGGGGGGGGGGGGGGGAGTGGTTTGGAGGGTGGCCTCTAGTTTACATTTCTTCTTATTTAATAATTAACAATTTAACTTTTTTATGATGGGAGCTGTGCTGATGCAGCATTAAAGATCCTGTGCCAGTGCATTCTCTTGTATATGCGAGTCTCCCATAGGGAGCCTCACATATATTAGAGAATGCACTGGCTTACAAGGTCAATGCATTCTCATATATATGCGAGAATTTATGGGAGACTTGCATATACAAGAGAATGCATAAGTAACTAAAAACAATGTTAATTTGAGACAACGATACTTCCCAGAAGATGAGGCCTAGGCAGTGAGATCCCCAGAGTGCGAATTTAGTGATGCTAGCCCACTGTGCAGGGTAAAGTCACTAAATTCACCCTCCGGGGACCTCATTCTGCAAATAACAAACTATATCAAGTCTTGATGCATTTGAATTCTGTGTGATCAGAGTGTGTTATGTTTGTGTATAGGATAAAACCAGGGTTTTCGTCTAATGGTTGGGAAAAATTGAATAATAATATCAGGTCTAAAAATGATAAAGCAAATTTTAAAAAAAATAACTCATATTGACACAAGCTCTAAGAAGTTTCAACGTTTCACCTCTAGGCTCTTTATGTCAACCTTTCACCTCTAGGCTCTTTACTTTCAGATGGCGAGTACCCGATTGACATCAGTGCAGTCGAGAAAGATCATGACTTTTTGGATAAAGATCAGATTCAGTCTATTTTCAGGTGAGGGTAGATTTAGTGCTCTGGGTTAACCCTTTCATGACGGGAGCTGCGCTGGCGCAACATTAAAGACCCTGTGCCAATGCATTCTCTTATATATGTGAGTCGACCAAAGAGAATGCATTGGCCTAACATTTTTTTTTATAATTTTTTATCAATTTTCTTACAGTTATTTATCATTCTTTATCATTCTATATTACATTCTATAATTTTTTTTTATCATTTTATCTTATATTCTTTGACAATTTTATCAATTTTTTTAATTTGTTCTTAATACATTCTTTAAAAAAATTATATATTTTTTTTATAATATTTTCTTACATTCTTCATCAATTTAAAAAAAAATAGTTATCATTATTTCTTACATTCTTTACCTATTTTTGTTTACATTTTTCAACAATTATAAAAAATTATATTTGTTAGACAATGCATTCTCTTATATATGCGAGGCGACCTATGGTTGACTCACATATATAAGAGAATGCATTGGCACAGGGTTTTCACAAAAATTCAGGAAGCTCCCACCATGAAAGGGTCAAAGACATATTATGAATTTGTTCGGGTTGCGTGTAACTAATAAGTTAGTATTCAGGTGCTATATGCCAACTGGACGAGTGTAGCATTCTACTAACATCTCCGTCCAAAAAGCTCAAGTAAATCAACCATATCACTCCATAGAAAACATCATCCGAACTACGCTTAATTGTCAATATTTACTTCTCAAATCGATCGGGATGCAACTACCGGAGGTACATTAACGAAAATGATTTGAACTTTTGCGAAAACCTTGTGCCAATGCAATGGGAGACTCGCATATATAAGAGATTACATTGGCCTAACAATATTTACCTTGTCCTTGTAAGTCAGTGCATTCTCTTATACATGCGAGGCTCCCTATGGGAGACTCACATTTATTAGAAAATGCACTGGTATAGGATCTTTAATGCTGCACCAGCGCAGCTCCCATCATGAAAGTGTTATAAAATATGGGATACAACTAATAGCCACATAACATAAACCACCTACGCGGCAAAACAATTCCAACCATTAACTGGTTAGAAACGTAGGTATTTAAGGACATATACAGTAATGCCCTAATTAATCGACTGCTTAACCACAGCAAAATTATGTGTAACTTTTCAGGATTTAGTCGGAAATATGGCTTGTTGCCATTCATCAGAAAGCTCTCGGGCGAGCTTTCCGATGAATGGCAACAAGCCATATTTCCGACTAAATCCTGAACAGTTACCCATAATTCTGCTTTGGTTAAGCAGTGGATTAATTAGGGCATTACTGTAGTTCACATAGAGAGTTTTTGATGTCTAATTAAACACAGCATTTGCTAATTTTGATAGCATATCCCTGACTGGGTCTGCAGGCGCTCGTATATATGTAGCACCCACCCACCACCCCATCCCGTCACCCATAGTATCTTATGCGCCGCAGGCGTCTGCAGCATATCATGTGGTATTCAATTCTCCATGCCCTTCTATCGAAGAACCTCTCAAAAATAATATTTCGTTTATTTTTTTTCTATAATTTTGGACATTCCAACAAGCCTACGCACTTGCGGTCTTTGTGTATTCTATAAAATGGCATGTGACTAAAGCGAGGAAAATATGTATCATTTGAGACTCCACAGACCTTTAACCTTTAGGTGGATGAGTACGTCATATATGACGTCGTATCCATGGGTGAATAAAGATTTGCATAATTATCTGAGTAATATTGTAACATCAGCTTATTGCAACAAATAAATCATATGAACAACATTATTAAAAGCCTGAATCAATGTAAATAACAAAAACAATATCCATCAGTATGATGTGCATGAAAAGTTTCCTTTTTGGAGACCATTTTTCGAAGTAATGTTCACCATAACATAATATTACCCTGAAACTAGAAAAACAACATAAATGTCATTCCACCCGCTAACCGCACAGAGACATACAGTAATGCTCTAAATAATCGACTCCTTAACCACAGCAGAATTATGGGTAACTTTTCATGATTTAGTCGGAAATATGGCTTGTTGCCATTCATCGAAAAGCCATATTTCCGACTAAATCCTGAAAAGTTACCCATAATTCTGCTGGTTTATAAGGAGTCGATTATTTTGGGCATTACTGTAATTCTTCCTAACAAATGGTTAACTTGCTCTCACTGTAAAATGAAATTTGGTAAATATACATATTATGCAATTAGACGTGATGCAAAGACCAGATGAATTCACTGCAGTGATTATAGGTTTATTATATGACTTTCATGACACATGTTAAAACAACGTAACATTTGAATGACAAATCCATGTAAAATGGCGATAGATTAGAAGAACCGCAAATAAGCGATAACCGGAAACAATTGTTTAAAGCACATGCACAATCTCTAAAATAGAGAATAGCGGTATGACATCAGATCAAACTGTAGCTGATCGGATTGTCGAGAGAATCGCTGCACTGTAGTGTATCTGGGGAAGAAAAACGATACCAAGTCAAATAATAAAATACCTGACACTACATTATATCCATTATGCTGTATCACATAGCAAAATAAGGTACATTTTTTCACATATGTGCTGATATGTGGCAAAAACATTTCCAGTTATTAGCCGGCAAGAAAGGCAGGTATGTAACCCCTTCATGATGGGAGCTGCGCTTGTGCAGTATTAAAGATCCTGTGACAGTGCATTCTCTTATATATTCCAGTCTCCCATCGGGAGCCTCACATAAATAAGAGAGTGCACTGGATCACAAGGTCGAGGTAAATCCTGTTAGGCCAATGTATTCTCTTATATATGTGAGGCTCCCCATGGGAGAATCGAATAAATAAGAGAATGCATTGATGGCACAGGGTAATCGCATAATTTCAGGAAGCTCAAGTCACGGAAGGGTTAAGGACATATAGTTCACATATATAGTCTAATTTAACCCTTTCTATAAAATGGATTCTCCCAACAAGTTTAAAAAGTGTAAATGGAATGGTCTATTTTTTATTTTGAGGGATATAAACAGGAATGGTCTATTTTTTATTTTGAGGGTAAAATAAACAGAGAGAAAAACAGTGCAGAAGGAATCCTGTTTATATAGGGAAATGTTCAGATAATAAGTTCAACAAATGTAATCGTTTGTTGAACTTATTATCTGAATATTTCCTACGGGATAACTACTCATCAAGGAGTGTTTAGTATATTTTATAACATTTTATAACCTATTCCTTTCCCCGTTCTGCAGAATTTAATTTGTTATTTTTCTGGAACCTTTCCAACAAGCCTAGGCATTTGCGATCTTTGTGTATCCTATAAAATGGCATGTGACAAAAGAGAAGAATATATGTATCATTTGAAACTCTAAGCTGCACGGACCTTTAACCTTTGGGCAGATGAGTATGTCATAAATAACGTCACATCTATGGGTTAAAAATATTTGCAAATTATCTGAGTATTGTAACATCGGCATATTGCAACAAATAAATAATACAAATGATACGATTTGCATATTGAAACGGTTCTGTTCTTATTATTATCTGAGGTACAGTAATGCTCTAAGTAATCGACTCCTTAACCACAGCAGAATTATGGGTAACTTTTCAGGATTTTGTCAGAAATATGGCTTGTTGCCAGTGAGAGCTTTCTGATGAATGGCAACAAGCCATATTTCCGACTAAATCCTGAAAAGTTACCCATAATTCTGCTGTGGTTAAGGAGTTGATTACTGTAGCTGTTATCAGTAAGTAACATGGTTATTTAGGGGCACATCCAGTTTTACATCTGGTGTTTTCCAATGTATTGTAAAATCGTGAAAAGTTCCTGGATTGCTTGTTATTCATCCAAAATGGTGAGTCATCTTAGTAATAAATCTGGTCAGAATCATTAAAAATATTTAATGCAGTGTCACACAGCAAGACAATGTCAGCACTCTTAATTAAGTTTGTTTGGCTTCGGCAATCGGCTATGGTAATCCTTTGTCATGGCCCAGTTTGCTTCAGCTTTGCCGATTGCCGTAGCCAATTATGAGGGCTGCAATGTACAGTAATGCTCTAATTAATCGACTTAATCGACTCCATAACCACGGCAGAATTATGGGTAACTTTTCAGGATTTTGTCGGAAATATGGCTTGTTGCCATTCATCGGAAAGCTCTCAGGGAGAGCTTTCCGGTGATTGGCAATAAGCCATATTTCCGACTAAATCCTGAAAAGTTACCCATAATTCTGCTGTGGTTATGGAGTCGATTACTTTAGGGCATTACTGTACACCACCTATGTGGCAAAAAAATGTCAGTCATTAACTGGCAGGAAGGCAGGTATTTAAGGACCTATAGCTCACATAGTGAGTCTTTGATGTCTAATTTAACACAGCATTCACCCAATTGATAGCATATCCCTGACTCTGTTCTGTTGCATAGCATGCGGTATTCAATTCTCCATGCCCTGGTATCAAAGCACCTTACAAAAAAGATTAATAACTATCTATTTCCCAGTTGAACTAGCATGTTGCATTCATGTGTTGCTAAAAACGACTTGTTTGTATTCGGGGTGGTAAACGATGATTTGTTGATAATAATGACATAATATATTTCCGCGGTTGAAGGCACGGATTAACAACGAACCCATTTAACACCAGATTTGATGAACTTAATACATAAATCCCTTCATTATAATTGCTATTGCATCCACCATGGCTATCGTTAGTTCCATTCTGTGGCCATCATAGTCAGGGTCCAGTGAATGGGGGTATTATTTTACTGTAATAAATTGGTGTCATGTTATTACACCTGTGTAGACTCACCTCCAATCAGGAAACGAGGCGTCCAGGTAAAAATGATACAACTAATTATAGTGGCTTGATTCATCGGCCATAATACAGAGTCATAGAGTGTGTATCATAATATAATATTTCTATTGTGGAGGACTTTTATCATTCTTTCATTGTGTAAATCTTTTTAAACATTAGTTCATATGGAACATAAGTCAGTAGTCCATGAAACTCAGAGTAATTCTGTCACATGTATTGGTCGGTTCTTTTGACTTTCTATGAAGATGACACAAATTCGCAAACGTTATGGAAATAGGGGAATATTAGAAAATAAGGCTTTGGGCTGGATGAAGAATTTAATGCTCAGGTGCTTTAGGTAGGTTAAATTATCTTATTATTAATTAGATCATGCCATGGATCTCTACTCTGGCTAACGCCTGCCCATAGAGATCATATTCCACCATTACAAAACCTGGGAACTTTTTGAAGCTTAGACAGGGAACCTTATGAAGTTGAACAAATAATGCGGGGAATATATTTCTTTGTTAAATAGTCGCTTAATAGTTTATTCATCGGTAGGCAAAGGTCCCATCTCAAGATTACATTATTTAAAGGACTTTTGAGCAATTTTGCTTTGCGCTACTTACAATCATGGAATTTCTCCAGGGAACTTAATTCAATGTTTTTTGCGATATCGGCTCACTAAAGTTACTAAAAACTAAAGTTCCACTCTATACTTTGAAGTAGATTATTGAGGAATGAATATAAACAAAGAAATATATTCCCTGCCTTGTTGGTTCAATGTTATAAATTTTCCATTCAGAACGAGTCAGAACATCAAAAAGTTCCCAGGTTTTGTACTGTTGGAATATGATCTCTATGGGGCATGATCTTATTATTACTTAGTATAATTTGCTTGTTTTCAACTAGCTTTATTATTCAGTATGCTCAGTTTCAAGAATGATATACACTCTTATTCTGGAAAGATATTTAACTTGTAATTTAGAATGTACAACTATAATGAAACCATTCAGATTATAAACTTGTATCATCACATCCACTTAATTGATCAAGTTTGCATCAAAATCTACAAAGTATACAGTAATGCCATAAATAATCGACACATTAACCACAGCAGAATTATGGGTAACTTTTCAGATTTAGTCGGAAATATGGCTTGTTGCCATTCATCGGAAAGCTCTCAGTGAGAGCTTTCTGGTGAATGGCAACAAGCCATATTTCCGACTAAATCCTGAAAAGTTACCCATAATACTGCTGTGGTTAAGGAGTCGATTATTTATGGCATTACTTACACTTTATTAATAGAGCATAGTATTCTACACATTTATAACAATATTTGTCATACACGCATCCCTTTACAAAAAGGATAATATTTGTAGTATGCAGAGTATAGCGTCACCATATGTCGTGTATGCATTCTAGAATTAGAAAACTGTTGTGTAAATGTCACTGTTGAATGTCGAGGTGTGACGTCCTGCAGCTTTATGATAATTATAAATAACGACTTCTTAAAAGACATCCTGGGGTGGCGATGACAATTTGAAAAATGGCTTTTGCGAGTTTTAACGTTTTCCTGTTGATTGGGTAAAAATTATCAGGGAAATAATCACCGGGACTGACTCATAACCAAGCCTTGAAATAGTGTGTCTGGCATTTGCAGAATGAGGTCCCCAGAGGGTGAATTTAGTGATGCTACCCCGCATAGCGGGCTATCATCACCAAATTCACCCTCTGGGAACCTCATTCTGCTGAGGTGTAAGCAGAATGAGGTCTCCAGAGGGTGAATTTGGTGGTGCTAGCCCGCTATGCGGGGTAGCATCACTAAATTCACCCTCTGGGGACCTCATTCTGCAAATGACAGGCACACTATTTCAAGGCTTGATAACAGGTCAGGTCAGTGCAATCTAAGGAATTGGTTTTCTGCTGGATTTTGTTTTAATGGCTTCGAATGATTGACAGATATTCGCTAAACTTTGCTAAGTGCTGTCGGTAAATTATGGATTGCGACTGAGATAACATGCCCTAATTCCGCCCATATATCATCACATCGGAGACTATAATCGGTGACAAAAATAGATGGGATATAAAACCGCCAGTCATTTGTCAGAGGGGTCCTTATAACCTAAATTACCTTCTCTCTTCCTGTGGTGTTATTATCAACTTTCTTGTAACTTGGTTGTCCATAGTAACTGAAGTGCAAAGGGGCATAACCTCCAGTATCCTGAATGTAAAAACAGGTGTCAGTCTAGGGAAAACGGTGGATGCACCTCCCCCGTGAGACCGGGGTCTAACTTACGTGGTCTTTTTTTCAACATTCAGTTGTGACAGTGGGGGCAACTGCCAGTAATGATTTGAAATGGAGTTTCATAGTTAGCAATAAGATGTCTTGATATATTGCCAAATAATGCAAAAATTAGTGACCCCCCCCCCCCCCCACCCCCCCCCCCCCCCCCCCCCCCACCTCCAATCCACAAAATTAACCACAATGAGTTTTAACATGAAACGTTATAAATATTTTGCTGAATCTGTATTTATTTAACACTTTTAAGTTTTAATAGTGATTGGAATATATTATTCAACTCTAAAAGGTACTATACATAGGAATTGATGCATTCATTGCTGTGCACCCTACAAAGGAATCATTTGGAATCAAGTAACTACTCATCATGCAACAGAATGGAACCATCTTTGAGATGATTATACCTCTGTCCAGAAACTGAACTACATGAGTCTGAAAATAGTGTGTCTGACATTTGCAGAATGAGGTCATCAGAGGATGAATTTAGTGACTTTATCCTGCATGGCTGGCTAGCATCACCAAAATCACCCTCTGGTAACTTCATTCTGCTTAGGCCTCAACTGCTATGGGAGACCTCGGATCAGATTGAAGTTCTCCAGTTGAAGTTGATGATGTTCACCCATTATTCGCCCTCAATTTATATGCAATTTATCTTCTGCAAAATAGAGGATATAGAAACTCAACTGAAGGAAAAAATTACTAAAAACAGTGTTAATTTGAGACTATAGATAGTTCCCAAGAGATGAGACATAAGCAGAATGAGGTCCCCAGAGGGTAAATTTGGTGATATTAGACAACTGCGGGGTAGCTTCACTGAGTTCACCCTCTGGGGACCTCATTCTGCAAGTGTCAAGACACTATTTCCAGAACTGGGTGGTTAACCCTTTACCCAACAAACCGGCCAAAACCGGCCAAATAAAGCTTCAACAGCCTAAAATATCTTCGGTCTGTCTCAATAGAACCATACAAATATGGATATCATTGGAACCGGCTCCTTGAACACATTGTGATAGTTACAGTTATGCCCTGTGCCAATGCATTCTCTTATATATGCGAGTCGACCATAGGTCGCCTCGCATATATAAGAGAATGCATTGGCCTAAAAAAAAAAAAATTTAACACTTTTTACCATTTTTTCTTACAATCTTTAACAATTTTATAATTTTTAATGTGTTAAGCCAATGCATTCTCTTATATATGCGAGGCGACCTATGGTCGACTCGCATATATAAGAGAATGCATTGGCACAGGGCCCTTCTGTTGGGTAAAGGGTTAAATATAATAAACTGTAATATGTAATGTGATTAATTCAACAGGACTTCATATCCATATGTCTTTGTAAACCAGATATACCATATCTAATTACTCAATTTTTTGTCTTTTTCTATTGAATATATCTGTGATTCTTTGAATATGTGGCTGCCTTGATGTTTACAATCAGCTATTTGATGAGTCAATTTAATGTTTTAACACGCCAAGCTTAACTAATCAACCACAACAACATATCATAAAGCAAACTTAACCAGTCATCAAAGATTACTCGACAGTCAGAGGAAAACCACTATGAATAAGTGTTTCCTTGTGGTCTTTGTTTACGAGATATTACAATTACTAATAGTGCAGCCTGTAACCTAAACTAAATGTGTGTCCCGCTAAAATGTCCTGGCTTGTCCTCACAAATGAATTCCGTCAGTATTACGGTGTGTCAGTTACACAACCCATCTGTCAATCATTGTACCCACGTTGGGTGGATACTTATCCTATATTTGTTTTGCTTGGCGCGCACATTGATTTCTTCATTAGCATTCTATGCCTAGTTCCTTACACAGTACTGAACTAATGACATTATTAGGCTCCGTCCATTGCCTAACAAGGTAGTCTTGTACAGAAGATGTTAATAGCTTTCATGACAATGTATCATTGTGGGGGGGTCTGTTGTGTATTAAAACCATTCTGTTATTGGAATTATTTTCTGTGGTAGCTGTAACTAGGATATTTAGAGGTGCATTCTGTCTTCTATTTGCTGCATTGAAATTTGTACAATTGTAAAAAGTTTGTGATTAGAGGATATTCTTCCAAAATGGTGAGTTACCCTTGTGAATTATTTGGTCATCACTCGATAAAATACTGGTCTGAATCTTTGAACATGTTTATTCATGATTACCTTCAAGATGTGGTCCTTCTTCCGGATAGCATTTCCAACAAACAGCAGAGCTTTCACAAAAATCATTTTGACAATAATTTTTTTTTTAATATTCCTGAAAAACATGGCAACATTTGATTGGTGTCACCCATTTTATTAGAAAATTTAAAAAGGGAGAAAAATCAGAATTTTCAGTCTTTTTTGCAGATTATTTTTATGATATTTGAAAGTTATTCAATCGTTTTCAAATTTGATATGTTGATTAATCACATGACAGTGCTTATCAAGTTTTAAATCGGGTCAGATCCAACAATTGCTGATGGAGCTACTTATTCATATTACAAATTAAGCCATCTATCTACCAGCTGCTCTCTCTTTAACCCTTTACCCAACAGAACGGCCCTGTGCCAATGCATTCTCTTATATATGCGAGTCGACCATAGGTCGTCTCGCATATATAAGAGAATGCATTGGCTTAACACATTACAAATTATAAAATTGTTAAAGAATGTAAGTAAAAAGTATTTAAAAAAGATTTGTTTAGGCCAATGCATTCTCTTATATATGCGAGGCGACCTATGGTCGACTCGCATATATAAGAGAATGCATTGGCACAGGGCATAACTGTAACCATCACAATGTGGTCAATGAACCGGTTCCAATGATATCCATATGTGTATGGTGTTATTGAGACAGACCGAAGATATTTTAGGCTGTTGAAGCTTTATTTGGCCGGTTTTGGCCGGTTTGTTGGGTAAAGGGTTAATATGTTACATCACCGCTGTCTGTTTGCACTTGCGTTATGACAGTTTATGACCCTGAGCACCTGTCGGCAGAATTTAAACTATTTGTCCAGAATATGCAGGTTATCATCCGGTGGATGCATATAAATTGCAGCTACGTGCTGTCCAGTAAGTTACCAACATCTGAACCCAGGTACAGTATTGCCCTAAAGAATCAACTCCTTTACCACAGCAGAATTATGGGTAACTTTTCAGGAATTAGTCAGAAATATGGCTTGTTGCCATGAAAACAAATTGGTTCATATGGTTTTGAAGGATGACCATAGGATTATGCAGATTGCCACCCTGGGTGCAGTACAGCTATGTGCTGTGCAGCATTTCCCTACCCCTCAACTCAGGTACAGGTCTTAATAAAGCAAGTTCCCTACCCCTCAACTCAGGTACAGGTCTTAACAAAACAAGTTCCTACCCAACAACTCACTGAGGTACAGGTCAGAACAAAATAATTTATCTACCCCTCAACTCAGGTACAGGTAACACCAAAACATATTGGTTTTTATGGCTTTTGAAGGATTACCACCAGAATATTCAGGTTGCCAATAAGGTGTAGTGCTATGTGCTGCACAGCAAGTTATACCTACCCCTCAAACGCAGTTACAACTCACAATTTCATATGGCTTTGATGGATGAAAGACCTAATAGAATGGATAACACCACAAGTGACTGAGGGCCATTCTAAATGCTGGGGAAAAGATTCCACTGTGAGAGCTTTCCGATGAATGGCAACAAGCCATATTTCCGATTAAATCCTGAAAAAATTTCCCATAATTTTGCTGTGGTTAAAGGCTCATATACTTCTGGCATTACTGTATACTGTTTTACTAACATTCACACTCTTTGGTAATTAATTTGTCGGCTTTCAAAGAAACGTGCACAGAGAATTGTATCTGTGGGTGCATGTTTGCCAGATCTCGATAGAAAAGTGAATTGGAAGAAGGAAGGCATTGTGATGTCACTACAGTGAGTTGTTTGATTAAGATTAGCACCTAGTTGCTGGAATTTTCTGTAGACAAATTAGGCAATAATTATCTCGAGTTCAAGGGACTGACATTTACTGGAGGCAATCTGAATTCCATACTGTCCTTGGATGAAGTCATTACTTGATCAGTTTGTTTATATAGTCAAAGTAATTAATCATCAGGATTTGCTGCATTCAAATTGTGTTACTGCTGTGGTTCACAATTAAGGTCTGGGTGAAATTTTTATGTTAAATTTCTTCAGTTCAGAGAAATAAAAAAAACAATTGTCTATATAGAAGTAAGCAGTTACTGATTTGTTTTGGATTTGGAGATGAATGTTGATAGAGCAACTAAAAACTTAAAAAAGATGAATTTTTCCAATCCATTTTGATGGGAATTTATTTTTAATTTTATTTATATTGGCCTAAATATTCATCCTTTAACCCTTCCATGAAGGGAGCTTCCTGATTATTATTTTTTGCGAAAACCCTGTGCCAGTTCATTCTCTTATTTATGTGAGTCTCCCATAGGGAGCCTTGCATATATATAAGAGAATACATTGGCCTAACAATATTTACATTGAAAGTGTAAGCCAGTGCATTCTCTTATATATGTGTATTTTTTCTGTATATTTTCAAGGTTATTATACAGAAACTGTGTTACAACCAATATATCGTGTAAAAAAAATTGAGTAAAAATTCTCAACCCCCCCCCCCCCCCAGGGCACCTGTACGGCTATGCTTTCCTCACAACACTCCATGAGATATTTTTTTTGGTCTCTGATGTCCCTGTTGAATTTAGCAGCTGCACCCCACCACCATGATGATCTCATACTGGGGGCAGATTTCATTGGTGTTATTAATTAGCTACCACTGGCTAATCAGCAAAGAATCCTGCAGTGTTTTATAGTGCTTGGGGTATAATCACTCTGATTGGGAGATTAAAAGAGGTTGGATCCTAATGAACACAAGCAAAAGAATTGGGCTGCTAATACTAACAAGCCTCCAATGTGCAAGCCTGCAAATAGTGTGTCTTTCATTTGCAGAATGAGGTTCCCAGAGGGTGAATTTGATGATGCTAGCCCATTGTGCGTGCTAGCATCACAAAATTCACCCTCTGGGAACCTTATTCTGCTTTAGATCTCAACTGCAATGGGAGACCTAGGATCACATTGAATTTCCCCAGTTGAAGTTGGTGATGTTCACCCATTAGTCACCTCGATTATGCAATTTATCTTCTGAAAATTAGGGGATATAGAAACTGAACTGAAGGGAAAAAGTAACAAAAAAACAATGTTAATTTGAGTCTACAGATACTTCCAAGAAGATGAGGCCTAAGCAGAATGTGGTCCCCAGAGGGTGAATATAGTGATGCTAGCCTGCTAAGTGGGAGAGCATCACTAAATTTAACCTCTGAGGACCTCATTCTGCAAATCACAGATACACTATTTGCAGGCTTGCCAATTTGACCATGGGATATAAAAAGGTCAATATAATTAGTACACACCCAATAACACCTCTGACCAGGCAGTAAATTCTGATGAGTTAGGATGGATTCATCTGCATGACATTACAGTAATGCCCTAAGTAATCGACTCAGGGAGAGCTTTCCGATGAATGGCAACAAGCCATATTTCCGACCAAATCCTGAAAAGTTACCCATAATTCTGCTGTGTTTAATGAGTCGATTACTTAGGGCATTACATTAGCTCTAACTTCTTATCAGTTATTCCAGCAATTCTTCTATATTCCATCCATGTGATTTAAACATATTTAATTGGATTTAACAAATATGACAGTGACATGTGGGATAGGAGGACAAATTCTTAACTTGAACCTACCTCCGTGTTCTTTCTTGGGAATACAGAACAATTTTGGATTTGTAACTAAGCAGCATAGTTATGAAGCGTAAGTGATTAATGTGAGCTACCCTGTAACCATAGCAGATATTTATGGTACGATCTGGTGGAGTATGACCTGAACAGGAGATTTGTAGCATTATCTACATTTAAAGATACATGTAATGCCCTAATTAATCGACTCCATAACCACAGCAGAATTATGGGTAACTTTTCAGGATTTAGTCGGAAATTTCCGACTAAATCCTGAAAAGTTACCCATAATTCTGCTGTGGTTAAGGGGTCGATTACTTAGGACATTACTGTATTATAGAGACCACAGTTACAACAAAATCATATCCACATCACTTTTAGTTAAAAAAAAGACTTTAAAACAAGTCAAAACTGACTTGTTAAGGCTTATCGTGCAACCAGGTTTATATATCCCCAAAAAGTTCAATCTAGTTATCTCATACAACATAGAATGTAAATTGAATGGAAAATAGGATTGGTAATAGCAAGCATAGAACTCTGAATACATCTTTAATCGCATAGTAAATAGAGGTTTTTTATGCTCTTGTTTATATATGGAGCTGTAGGACCTCTTGTTTTTATTTAAATTATTGATGTGACAGCGCGCTTTCATTATTTGATGAACATCGTCTAATCTCTTTGTGCACATCCAGGTGTGTGAGTCATAAACAAGTTACAACACATGTCCGACTTAATTGGTTGTCAATAAAGCAGTTCATCCAGACCAAATTAAAGACTGAAACACACAAACAAGTCTTGTCACCTGGTCCTGGTATTATGCTATGATGTTGGTTGGTCCTTCCTGTCCAGGGACTAGTATAGAGGTTTCAAATTGGGAGAAGTCACATCTCCCTGTTTGGTTATTAGGGAGAAGTGGACTGTTATCAAGGAGAAGTAACAATGGCTGAAGTTCAATTTACACCCCAAAATCACCCTTCTATGATCCAATAAGTATTATGCAACACAAGATCTCAATTATCATTATAGTGAGTAAGAACACCATTATAATCAGTAAATACAGTAATGCCCTAAATAATCGACCTATTAAACACAGCAGAATTATGGCTAACTTTTCAGGATTTAGTCGGAAATATGGCTTGTTGCCATTCATAGGAAAGCTCTCACTGAACCTAGATCTCCCATAGCTGTTGAGGCCTAAGCAGAATGAGGCTCTCGGAGGGTGAATTTGGTGATGCTAGCCCACCGTGCGGAATAGCATCACTAAATTCACTCTCTGGGGACCTCATTCTGCAATTGTCAAACACACTATATCCAGATTCTAAAGCTATATTTACTAAGAACTTCATTTTCTCATATCTAAACATCACAGGACTGTCTTTCCAGTTGCCATATTTTAACCCTTTCAGTGCCAAGTCTGATTTTTGTATCAACCCATATTTCCTTGATCATTTTTAAAATTTATTGATTATAATAATGTGATACATTGATGGAAAGAGCTCTTAGAGCTTTATTATAATCAATAAATTTGAAAAATGATCAAGGAAATATGGGTTGATACAAATATCGGACTTGGCACTGAAAGGGTTAAAAATAATGACAACACAAATCATAATTCTCAAACAAAAAATTGTCTTTCATATCCCAAAGTGCTTAAAAATCCTCTAAAACATGCTGCCATCAAACACATTTCAATCATATCTTGCAGCCCAAAATATGACACATCGCCTTCAGTCTCGAACGATATGTTGCTGTCTTCCATCATTCTCAGTGAAATTCCATTATTTCGGAATGACATTCTCTCGTAGAACAAATTACTAACGCATGATTACCAGCGCGATCGTTAATTGTCCTATCTCTATTTGCTATTCGCTAATGTCATTTAGCCTAACCTCCAAATCTAATTTTCCCCAGCACACATATATCCCCAGAATGACGTGAATTGCCATCCACATACCTCTGAAGTGAAGCAGAATGCAAGCCATGTTTTGATTTTCGATTTCGCCTGTCAGAAGTGAATTCTCTTAAGGACGAACAAGTGTTTCTGATTATCGGCTAACATAAAGCCACTATTTCGCACCACTGTACACTTCCTTACATGGGATACATGGGATAGCTGTACTCAAGCACTACAAGCTACTTATGGTGAAACAGAAATGGAAATATTAGTGTTTAAAGAAGTAGGGCAGTAACTATAGATTGTTCTCAGTTCAGCAATGTGAAACAATGGACTAATTGGAAATATCCTCAGGCCTGTTCTTTTGATATGATTTTCACAGAGAATTATTTCTAAGATTTAACCCTTGAAATGCCGGTTAAGTTCCAATCTACCGGATAATTTTCACAGAATTATATCTAGGATTTTAACCCTTGTGATAGAATATTCACATAGAATTCTTTGTAGGATTTTTTAACCCTTGAAATTCCATTATGTTCCAATCTACCGAAGAGTTTTCACATGGTTTATCTAGGATTTAACGCTTGAAGCACCGGTTAAGTTCCAAACTACTGGATATAACCCTTGTGATACAGTAATGCCCTAAATAATCGACTCCTTAACCACAGCAGAATTATGGGTAATTTTTCAGGATTTAGTCGGAAATACGGCTTGTTGCCTTTCATCGGAAAGCCATATTTCCGACTAAATCCTGATAAATTACCCATAATTCTGCTGTGGTTAAGGAGTCAATTATTTAGGGCATTATTACTGTAGGATGTTAACATAGAATTCTTGGTGGGATTTAACCCTTGAAGTGTCATTTATGTTCCGATCATTCAAGGACCTCTCATCATCAAGCAAAAGCATTGAACAAACTATTTCTACTGGATTTAACCCAAGTCAAATTGGCTTCAAGCAATTGGTTTTCAGAGTGAATTCTTTTTAAGATTTAACCCTTGATATCAAGGCTTGAAAATAGTGTGTCGGTCATTTGCAGAATTAGGTCCCCAGTGAGTGAATTTAGTGATGCTATCCCACAATGGGCTAGCATCACCAAATTCACCCTCTGGGAACCTCATTCTGCTGAGGCCTCAAATGCTGTGGGAGACCTAGACAGATTGAAGTTCTCCAGTTGAAGATGGTGACATTCACTCATTAGTCACCTCGATTATACATCTTATCTTCTGTAAATTATGGGATGCAGAAACTGAACAGGAGGGAAAAAGTAACTAAAAACACTTAATTTGAGACTAGATACTTCCCAGAACATGAGACCTAAGAAGAATGGTGTCCCCAGAGGGAGAATTTGGTGATGCTATCCTGCTGTGTGGTGATAGCATAAGTAAATTCACTCTCGGAGGACCTCATTCTGAAAATGACAGACACACTATTACTATTATACTGGATAAATTTTAATCCACTGAGACTTTGTGGCGTCATACAATACAATGCTACAGACTTGCTTTTTAAAAATGGTTTGAACTTTTCACAGAGAATTCTTAACGGAATTTAACCCTTGACATGTTTTTAATCCACCAATGACTTTGACGTCATCCAATACCATGCATCTTTTTAAAAATGGTTTGAACTTTTCACAGATAATTCATAACGTAATTTAACCCTTGACATGTCAAAGCAATTTGCTATGCAACTTATAGACTTGGTCTTTCAATATGATCTTCACAGGGAATTGTTTGTATGATTATCTGATTTACCCATTGATGGTAAAGTTCCAATCCACTAAAGATTTTATATTCGACAACCAAATGCTATCTGCAGACATAATTTGATGTGCAGTATTTAACGTCTGTTCACTATTTGAGATGATCGTCATGTGCTGGTTCAGTTCCACCCAAGACCGCACGAACAATCAAAAGGATATTCGTATTGAATAAAATCTGCTCAGTTTCGCAGCCTTAAGCGCCAATGCCGAAGTGGAACCCGAATCGGTGAATAGATCAATGGGGTCTCTGGCCATTAACTTTGAACTGATGGACGGCATTTTTTTGGCATCTGTTTCTGCAGTGAAACATTCTGCAGTTATTTGTGTGGTACATACTGGAAAATGCCATTCGACATGAGACATTGACCTTGGATAGTTGTGACAATAAATGGGCTGACCTCCATGCACTTGGCAGTGTTTCTTCAATAAATGTGATTCGTTGATTATTAATGGACCAACTTTGATTGGGTGACCATAAATCAATCAACTTTTGATGTACCGAATTCCAAACATGTGCCAGTGTTTCTTCTTTGAACTTGATTGCTTGTGACTATAAATGGACCAATCGCCATGCACGTGCTAGTGTTTTTTCTGTGAACTTGATTGGTTGTGACAATAAATGGACAGTTTTTGATTGGTTGTGACTTTAAATGGACCAATCACCATGCACGTGCCAGTGCTGTATGACTTTATCTTCCTCTCCTTTCAGGAGGCTAAACACGCTGAACAAATGTGCCATTATGAAAATAGAGGCTCCGTCTCGCAAGCTGGTGAGTATAGTAAACCTACAGTAATGCCCGGAGTATATGACCCTTTAACCAAAGCAGAATTATGGGAAACTTTTTAGGATTTAGTTGGAAATATGGCTTGTTGCCATTAGGAAAGCTCAAGCTCTCACTGAGAGCTTTCAGATGTAAATGGCAGCAAGCCATATTTCCGACTATATCCTGAAAAAAAATTCCATAATTCTGCTGTGTGGTTTAGGAGTCGATTATTTAGGACATTACTATAACAGTGGATACAACATGGTGTATATTCTGCCCGTTTCCAAGCCAGATTGGTCTACACTCAGATACATATTTGGTCGATTCATTGTTGAAAAAGCTTCTATGAAATACATACCCTTACTATAGGAGCCATGTTAGCTCTGAAAATTGTCGACCGTGATTTTGATATTAAATTTCTAGCTTTTTTATTGTTAACACAATTTTTGCTTGGAAAGTGCGCACAATTTACACCATTTAGTGGAAACTCTTAAGGACTATGGGTATATACAGTAATGCCCTAAGTAATCGACTCCTTAACCACAGCATAATTATGGGTAACTTTTCAGGATTTAGTCGGAAATATGGCTTGTTGCCATTCATCGGAAAGCTCTCAGGCATTACTGTACTCAATGTTTTGGGCATTACTGTACTCAATGTTTTGGGAAATACTGGACAAATGTTTATAAAGAAGACTGAAACTTTATGCATACATTTGATTTTCTCTGATTTCAAGTTTCCTATCTCTAAGGTAAACAACATTCACCCAAGAAACCACTTTGAATATTGACAAAATTGTTTTTCCACTACATATACTGTATATGTAAGAAATATTTTGTCATTCCAATAAACCTTCAATTATTATGAACTAGAATGAAAAAATACACTTTTCATTTATTTAAAGGGGTACTGTACACGAAATGAAGCCATTACCATCTCCTTTTATACTCAACAGAATATATGCAACAAATTAATGAATTTGAGCCATGGATTAGTGCAAAATACACTTGTGTGCAAAACGAACGATGCAAACAACATGGTAGTTATAATGAAAATGAATATTTGGCTGGAGTCATAAATTAATTTTCATGTGGCATTAGGCGAGAAAGATTATAATATTTATGTTGTTAAAAAAAAAAATTTAAGCCTTGTTTCCGCTACTAAGTGTCAAGACTAAACTATCATATTGAAGCAGCAATTGACCATCTTATCACATATTATCCATATCACATACAGTGACCAAGCTGCCACTTCTCACCAAGGAGTTAACCACCATAAACCTAGCCCACATCTCCATTGTCAAATACTCTCAGATCATAATCTGCTTATCATAAACCTCTTAATTACTGTGAGGCTCCATCTAAACATCCACACCCACAACACCTGCCTTTAGCACTTCAGCTGAAAATTTTACAGGCGTACAAGCGTTGAAATAGTGTGTCTGTCATTTGCAGAATGAGGTCCCCAAAGGGTGAATTTAGTGATGCTACCCCGCATAGCGGGCTAGCATCACCAAATTCACCCTCTGGGGAGCTCATTCTGCTTACAACTCGGCAGAATGATGTTCCCAGAGGGTGAATTTGGTGATGTTAGCCCGCTATGCGGGGTAGCATCACTAAATTCTCCCTCTGGGGACCTCATTCTGTAAATGACAGGCTCACTATTTCAAGGCTTGCAGGCATACTGCACCATAGTGTACATATTATTTGTATCTTGAGTGTCACTTGTTAGATATTTTGCATTGGGAAAATGTTGTTTGTGTTCATAGTTCACAGCTAACATGAGTATAACTTAATCCTGTTTTGATCTGTGATAATGTGTAGTTTATTTTCAATCTTCATCGATTCAAAGCATAATTTTATGATGTGAAGTTTCCTGGATTTAAAATTCGCTTGTATTTTGACCGATAATTCTAAAACTGGTATTTTTTGTTACTATAACTTCTTGTTTTAGGTGAGTTTAAAGATCCTCCGTTGTAACATTCATATTTGGGTTCCACCCTGCAATTTTCACCAGAGTTATGGCCCTTCGTTGGAATTACCACAGGCGTATTTTGCGATGTTTTTTTTCCAAATTTCTCCCTCCTCTATCTTGAGATTCCCCTTGAGATTGGCTATCACAACGATACTATCATAGTCAAGCACAATGTCCCAAGGTGGGGGTTAAACTTAATATCAATGTCTCTGTTTACCGTCTCAGCTGATCGTAATTGTTCAGCTTTCAAACATCGTCCCCTTGATATCTAACAAACGGCGTCCTCTTGATATCTAAGCCCTTTTCATCATATCTAGATCCCCCTGTTGGGATAATCTCACGTAACTTGAGCCCCTAATATCCCCATAATAATCCTCGCGATGAACAAGTGGGTTGGCCTCCATCGCTATGCGACATCAGGTCCTTGTTGACACAGATAAGTCTACACACCCCGTGAGTTATTCTCATAATATCTCACCGCGTATGGGCATCTAGTCGTCAATTATGCAAGAAGCCCAACACTGGCTTTAAATTTTTCCTGGTCTTTGATTTTATAAGATCAAATAGAATATTTTATAGTGAGGGCTGTGGCTGCTAGGGAAGATAATTCTTAAAATGTTGAGGTTAAAATGGCAGGATAATCTCAGACATTCATGGACTCAAGGTAAATTAACCCATTCTATACTAAATGGATTCAGAGTCCCACTCATTCTTAAAAACAAGCCTTGAAATAGTGTGTCTGTCATTTGCATAATGAGGTCCCCTGAGGGTGAATTTAGCATAGCAGGTTAGCATCACCTAATTACCCTCTGGGAACCTCATTCTGATGAGGCCTCAACTCCTATGGGAAACCTAGGATCAGGTTGAAGGTCCCCGGTTGAAGTTGGTGATGTTCACTCATTAGTCACCTCGATTGTGTATTTTATCTTCAGCAAATCAGGGGATATAGAAACTGATCAGAAGGGAAAAAGTAACTAAAATAAATGTTAATTTGAGACTGTAGATACTTCCCAGAAGATGAGACCTAAGCATAATTAGGTCTCGAGAGGGTGAAGTTGGTGATGCTAACCCATCAGACACACTATTTCCAGACTTGAATGTATTAACTGATTATAATGGTGTTCTTACTCACTATAATTCATCCTCTGGGGACCTCATTCTGCAAATGACAAACACACTATTTTTCAAGGCTTGTGGTGTGGTCTGTTATTCATCTGGAGGTTCAGAGAATAAAAGCAGACGACAGTTAATAGAATTAGACAACAAATAATAGAAAGTTCAAAAGGAATCCTAGTCATTGTTGGAAAATGTTCAGATAATATGTTCAACAAATATGTTAGTTTGTTGAAGTTCTTATCTGAACATTTACTAAGAGAACTAAACTCGTCGATGAGTATTTAGTGTAGAAAGGGGTAATAGGGTGGGAATTTCTATTTTCTTGTTGTTGTCCCTTGCTCCTGAATTTACATGGGAATCTCATGTTTGTTGGATTGGGATATCCATCTTCCAGCTGCCTTAGATTTCTGGGGGTGAAGGTTGTCACCGATTCAATAGGTAAATACCACATTGTTCGTCGAGAGTGGGTGGATATAGGACATTTATAGACCAGGAAGTAGGAATCTAATAAAGAGAGGAGATCCAGGAAATGTCAAACGGTCAACACAGCCATTTTACGATCCCAGAATCCTACCTAGTTATCTAATTACAAACTTCGGAGAAATGTCATCTAGCCAGGATTGTCATATAGACTCTTGTCCATCCTTAGGCTGACGAAAATGTCATCGTTTTTCATCAAAACAAGCTGCGTCTCACAAACAGGTATTATTTTACCATCTGATGTTGGATGGGAGTGAGAGTATTATTTTACATTCCTCGGTAAGAATAGGAGTGAGGATGTTATCCTGTTCGAGATGTTTAAAATTCCGTGATTTTAGCCTCAACTCTTTCATTGTTGTCGGTTTCATGATATAGGCGTTTAGCTTTCGAGCGGTCATTGTTGTGGGTTGGTATGAAATATGGACTAATTTAAAGGAGGGTTTATTTTTTCATGAATGAAATTATTCTCACTAAATTGCACAAGCCATTGAGAGTTTTATTTGTGTGTCTTTATGTGATTATAATTTCGGACTGCTGCAGGCAGACTTCTGCCTGGGTATCAGTGTTGTCAGACAATGGACTGATTTGATTGGGCGTTGTGTGACAAACCAGGTGGTACCACAGAACCATTGTGCAGATGTTACCCTGTTACTGGGGGTGATTCATTTTTAAAAAATAACAAAGAAAGTGTTAAATGGGATCATACTCTGCGAGGATTATGAAACATCTGATATTTGTGTTTTTACTGGATTTTGGAGATGTGGAAATTATGGAACATTTAGATGGCTGTTTTGGTAACATTTTATATTATGCTAATTATTAATATTAATAATTAACTAATTCTGTCACTGAATTATTAGCACAAGATTGTTCATGCTTTGAAATAAGATCTTTTCCCATCAGTCCCATCAAAGGAAATCAAACTTCAATCACTGTCAACTTTTTCACATGATTATAATAGCTCTTAATAATTTTGTAAAGGCCTACATACATTACTGGTTCAGAGTAGTACATTTTAAAACTATCATTTAAAGACGTCCTGCTCAATGTATGTATTAATAAAGTTGAGGTTTATTCTAATTTAAAGATGGTCTATCTCTTCTGGGCCAAAATTACAACAACAACATCATTTTTATAAAACCCGATTTCAAGACTGCAATTAACTTTTTAGTGGATAAAACACTGACTATAATTGAAGATTGTGTATATTATTTGCCCTTAAAGGTGCAATAAAGTGGTTTATTCATGAGGTAATAGAGCAACATATCTGACATTTTACCTTGGTGAAGAGTGCTAACAAGATAGAGTTCTCCCACTTGCTATGCTCCGAACGTTTCCCGCAAGCCTTTTGGAAATGATCATAGCGTGGCAAGTGACACAACTGTATCAGAGACCGCCTGAAGTTTCATGGCTGCTCTGTTCTAAAAATAGCCCCTTAAAATGATTAAAATTGATTGTATGTAATATGCCATAATATTTTAAATAAAATCAACATTAATTGATAGAACCGATTCCGGACAAGCATCTTCAATTCATATTTATTATTTTATACGCAGGAAACTATATGAAACTTGTTAGGTAGAAATAGACAATCTTGAATAGCCTTTTGTTTAGCCTATAGACAGATTTAGAATGATAAAAGTTTAGAGACATCAATAAAAAGTGTGATGATTTTATAACTAGAGACCCAGAAATGTTAGTGAAGAATTAGCTTAATTTGTTCATTACTATTTTCCCTGATTTACCTAATTAATAAAAATTGTTGATATTTTTATGATTAAACCAGCTGATTAAAGACGTATTATGGACTTCCTCGAGTGCATGAAATTGATAATATAGTATTCTGGCACAATGCAACTGAAGAATGCAGCATTCTATTAAAATCGCTGAAATCTCAAACAAATCGAGCATACAACTCCACAGAAAACATCGCCTGAACTATGCTCAATTGTCAATATTTACTTGTCGATTTGGGACGCAACTATCAGCGTTAAACTAACGAAAACAGTTTCGCCATCAAGAGACACTGCTGTTAATTGATATATAAGAATGATGGCTGTGTGTTGTCAATTTGGATATATTATTTGTAAAAATAACTACTTTGAGCAAGATTGTTCTCCATTTCTATTTGATTACCCAACCGGAGTGTTTCATATCACTTTAACCCCCAACACCAATATCATGTCTGATGCTTCATTATCATAAATTAAAACTTTTATTACTATGTTCTTTTAAAAGCTTGTATTGAAATGCACTTTCATAATAATTTCTACGTCTATCAGCGGTCAATACGAAACAATCTACACCGTAGTAATGTGACACTATAAAGTTAAATATCACTATTTACGCTCCTATTTTGAGCTCATTTGACTGCACGGCCTTTAAATTTACTCCCGATAACGTTGTGTGACATACTTGGTTAGTTCTCAGAATTTGTTTTGAAATCATTCATCCCTTTGATGTATGTAAAGTAAATAAGGCATACATAAGAAAGTTTGCAAGCCCTTTGATGATCAAATGAGGTGCTTTTCTGATAGTGAAACACATATTTCAGCATGGCTCAGGTTATCTTAGCTTTCTTAACTGTGTCAAGCAGGCTATATGTGGAAAGTGAAGTCCTGGTGGCTATTTTTAACTAGCTGAAACAGGCTCCAGGCCCATGCACAAAGGGGTCTGTAGCCCATTTATGTGTTGGGGACCTGCATCCCCTAAAGCGCACATTTTGATCTTTGGCATAGCTTTTATTCAGCGATACATTTTGATTGTTTAATTATTTCGATTTAAAAAAATAAATACCAAAAATAAATTGTTTTTAGATTGAGCTTTTTGCTCAATTAAATTTTTTTTTTTAATTTATAAAATTAAATTTTTTAAAATAAAAAATATGAAAAACCAATGCCGTTATAACATCTGCCAAGGTACCCCGAGTCACCATACCAAATTTGGTTGAAATCAGTCCAGGGGATAAAAATACGAACAGACAGACAGATCCTACTCTTTTAGATATATAGATACAAGGATATTGATGAGTTTTCAAATTTAAATTTTAAAATTGTGTGAGATACTACTGAGTTGCAACTTTAAGCCTTTCTTTACTAAATGGAGTCTCCCATTCAGCTATTAAAGAATACATTGGAATGGTCTATTATTCACCTGGAGGGATGGTCATGTAATAAAAGCAGATGACAGACAGAAAAACACATAATACAAGAGCAGAATGATTCATATTCATTGGAGGGAAATGTTCAGATAATAAGTTCAACCAACGACCTATGATATCATATCCTATTTATTCCAGACTTTGTATGCTCAGTTTCGGCTTTAGTCAGGCTACCAGCAATGAGCAATACTAATTAACATATTGATGAGTAATCGTAATAATATAACGATTGAATGCATGTAATTAAGTAATTAAATGTAGCAGTGTGTTATTTGAGTACAATATAGTCTGGACATAATGAATCTATATAAAGGTGGATGAGTCAAAAAGTTTAGAAAGGTCTTGAAGTACACTATATATAATCATGTATCGAAAATCAATGAAAATATGTCTAGTGGTGAATGTAACGGATATCGGAAGAGATAGTCATCTTCCGTTAATTTCTCAAATTTAATAGCTTAACATTGATTCATGTTTATAAGAATGCATATACTTAGATAATCCTCAAAAGTTGGTCATTGTGAAAGAAAACTGAGCCCAGCTTTGTAAAGGTTTGTTTACTGTGGTCTATACTTTGATATAAACTGTGTCATAGAGTCAATTCATGGACAAGCAATGGCTCCAAGTAGTCATATATAGTCAATGCAATCTAGATTCAAAGTTCTCTGTGTGGATTCCAGTAGCTCTAATTGGCTGTGACACATGCCCCAATCCAAAGCAACACAGAATGGTAATAGAAAATAGAAATATATTATATAGTAATAATCAGGCCTTTTATTTGTACACAACTACAACTCTCTGTCTAATAGACATGAAAGGAAGTGTTAAATGTATAGGTCCCATTGTGGGCGCTGTTCCTGTATAATATGTGTATATCACGCACTGCATGTCCAGAGCTTTCCGTCAAGAAGTGTTTGATTATATTTTTTGCCACTCTATGTCTTGATTTGGTGGGCCTGTAAAATGATTATAAGGATATTACATATCGTATGGATGACCAAAAGGAGTTCATGATGGAAACTGACCAGGCGGTTGTGTAAAATATATAAAGTTGTATTTTTATGTCAGATTTATGGATAGACGGACTCGGTATCTGTGTTCTTTGGTTGTGAAGGATCTTTTAATTCTATTTAAGGATATTAGAGATGAACGTAAGGAGTTCATGATGGCAGCTGAACAGGAGGTTGTGTAAAATATATATAGTTGTGTTTGTAAATCATATTTATGGAAGCACAGATTCTGCTCATTTCTTATCGGAATAGGATACTGCATTTTAACCCTTGTTATACTAAATACTCATTGGCGAGTAGTTCCCTTTAAAGTGATGTGAAACGTAAATTGAACCTCACAATTGAGTTCCCTGCGTTATTCTGTGGAAAGACTGAATAAAATAACCCCCATACACGAAATGCCCTAACCAGATATCAGTTTGTACTAATTATACGGCCACGTAACTAACTATTTACTTTCCCTCAATCGGGACGAATAATTCCACTGTAAACGCGAAATAAATACACAAACGAGTTGTCGTGTGCAGTCGCGGAAACACCCGAACACTTCCGACTTGGTCGGGATTGAGTCGGCTTTCGTTCTCAGAAAATAGCTTCCGTGGAGGGAGGCCGTTTGCTGGAATAGCGTAACATCAGCTTAATAAAACGAAAAACAAGCGGTATAGTCAATTCGAATGGGAGGGATATAAAAGGAATTATTGCCTGAAATCACCAACGGAAGAACATTGACCGAGTTATGAAAGAATTATAATCAAAGTGGTCATGATCGAGCAATGAACAACGGTAACAGTTGAAAATGTTACTATTTATAGAAATTTGTAATCGTTGCAGATCGTTGACCGATTTTATTATCGAACTACAGCAGGTACAGTCTCGTGCAGAAAGAGTTGTCTTACATGTGTATTTTAAACTGTTTAATTACCTGTGCAATGCTACATGTGTGCCATATTGCTATTCACTATTCTAGTACAGACCGTATTTGTTTGGGACAGCGATAGTGATATAGATATCCATATGGAATTATGTTTTCTTCAATTTTTGAGTTTATATAGGCTCAAATAAATATACCATAAGATGGACTCAATCATTGACAGTTAAAATTGTATAAAATTGGATAAAGGGAGTAGGCCTACTATAAATTGTTCTTTTAAGTGAAATAGGCCTCCCATACATAAAACGCCTTATCTATATCCTATAGTGCGCATATCCTACAGGTCTGGGTGAACCACCGATCAATCAATAATAGCCCGATCGGGCTAAAATATACCGATCGGGCTAAAATAATCCCATCGGTCTTTCACAGCCAGCATGAATCTTGGATAAAGGGAGTAGGCCTACTCTAAATTGTCCTTTCAAGTTACAACCATTTTTTTGTAAAAAAATTATTCTTATTCATTTTGAAACTAATGAAAGACAATTTTGAAACTAATGAAAGACAATGTATAATTTTTTGCTGGTATATTCATCATAAATTTGAACAAATCTTCAAGCAAACAAAATTTCAATATTCAAGAAATCTCTTACAACAGTGTCAGGAAGACCAATCGATCTAGCTCAGCACGATTGGTCTATTGTGATGTCAAATATTATTGAAATATTGCTTATAATTTACATTTACAGAAGTCAATAATTCGCATGCAGATAACTTCACCTTGTATTCGGCCAAATATGTTGACGTTAGATTAGAAGGCAGAATTCCCAGATTTGTTTATTTTTGGTCACATGAACCTGGATAATTTCCGAGGTGTGCCAATCGTCTTTTGCACACTGTGAATACGTACTCATTCTCTCCTAAATTTGCAAAAATTCCATATATATATAAATATATATACAGAGTGTGAAAACTTTGTTAGTTGCCAAATAATTGTCGACATTTTACTTAGAAAACTTGAATGCAAAAACTATGATAGGCCCCCTATTATTTTTTATTTTTTTTCTCTTTTTGTTGAATCTACTTTCGTTATCGACATGCCGGCCTTTGTTTTGGCTGTTCAACCAGTCGTGCGTGCCAGCCGATCGTCGTTATTCGGGTGGTTCCGATTTCCTCCGAATATAATTCCATGAGACTCCGCGCGCTGATTCGCTCCGAAAATGTGTTAGTATCTGAGAAGATTTCTTACTCTGATCGCAGTTTTCAACAATTTAATACAGGGCGAGTACCGCAATAATAATATGCCACATTGGGGTTTTCTTTCTAGTTTTTTATGACCTTTCTTGTGGTATATCGGGCACAGTTCTGTCTGACATCAAATATATGCCCACCGGGAGTGAAGCTAATGACTTTAACCTCTTCGCTGCTAAATGATGTTATGACATCGTGTCCCATTTTCCAGTGGGAAAATATAATGGGAATATCACAAGAATCATAAAACTGACTCAGTTGAAAGGTTGTTATCGTTCACAATCATGGAACATCATACACATTTGAACCTTTGAGATAGTTATTCTGATGCGCCAATCTCTGAGTTCCAGTTATGTATAATGGCCTACTGCTAGTGTGCTGAAGTAGGTCCGTAGGTACTACAGACCATATGGCACATGACATGCACTTTAATGTCCGTAATAGTTACGGACGTCATAGCAGCAAAGAGGTTAATAGGAAATGTTTAGATAATAAGTTCAACTTATCCTGACATATCTAAACATTTCCCACCAAAGAATATGAATACTTCTGAATTTGTATTATCTTTTCGTCATACTGTTGTCTGTTTATTTTTCAAGAACACCCCTTCAAATGATTCATAGACCATTCCAATATTAACTCTTATAACTGAATTGGAGAATCCATTTAGTATAGAAAGGGTTATAGTGGTATTCTCTTTATTTAGAATGTATGGTCCTCTACTTCTTGCTAGTAGACATGCTGATTCGTCATGGTGTACAGTAATGCTCTAAGTAATCGACTTCTTAACCACAGCAGAATTATGGGTAACTTTTCAGGATTTAGTCGGAAATATGGCTTGTTGCCATCCATCGGAAAGCTCTCGGGGAGAGCTTTCCAATGAATGGCAACAAGCCATATTTCCGAATAAATCCTGAAAAGTGGAGAGCTTTCCGATGAATGGCAACAAGCCATATTTCCGACTAAATCCTGAAAAGTTACCCATAATTCTGCTGTGGTTAAGAAGTTGATTAATTAGAGCATTACTGTACCTGAGTGTGAAGGATCTCTTGACCCTTCCATGACTGGAACTTGTTTGCAAACACTCTGTGCCAATGCATGCTCTTATATATGTGAGCCTCTCATATATAAGAGAATACATTGGCCTAACAATATTTACCTTGACATTTTAAGCCAGTGCATTCTCTTATATATGCAAGCTTTCCTATGGGTCTTTGATCTTTGATGCTGCACCAGCACAGCTCCCATCATTGAAGTCAATATATAAGGAGTTTATATGATGGAGGCTGAACACGACGCTACATTCATGTAATACTAACTTCATGTTTTTTGGTTATTTGTGTGAAGATATTGCTTTTTAGATTGGCTCACTCTTTATTTTTTACCATTATAGACACCTGATTGTCATGTTGTTGTTGTATGTGAAGAATCTTGAAAGCTATTTAAGGACAATACAGTTATGAGGAGTTATGCTGAATACTGTGTGGGGATTTTATTTCACATGGGCAGACATACTGATTTCTGATGCTATGCTTGTGTAAATGCTCTTCAAGGATATCATAGATGATAAGGTGTTAACAGGATGGAAGCTGAGCCCAATATTATGTAATACATGTAGAAACAGTTGTGTTTGTTTTCTCAGGATTGTAATAAGTAAAACTCTCTTTGTGTGTGTTTGGTTCTCTTTAGTTTTGTTTCTAAACTTCCTGATTTGTAATGGCGGAATTGTGTATGATGATTATATAAGGATTATATTATATAATAGAAGACCATACATAGCTAACATGGAAGATGACCTGGAGGTTATGTAATATATAAAGTTGTATTTATATAGTCAAGATACTACATTTTAAATTTAAGTGATATACTCTTTATTTAGGATGTTTGGTCCTTCGTTAATTGGCATACTCTTCATTTCTTGCCATCAGACACCTGATTGTCATGTTGGGCTTGCACATACATGTGACGAATATTTTAGGTAATTACATTTACAGTTATAAGGATTTATGCTGAATACTGTGTTGGCATTTTCTTCCATGTAGGTAGACATACTGATATGTGATGGTGCATGTGCTTGTGTAAATGTCCTTTAAGTATATTATAGTAATACCTTATTCTACAAAGCAGAGAATATAGAATTACCAACAACAACATTTTAGTACAGTACCCCTTTAAGGATAGTACAGTAATGCTCTAAATAATCGACTCCTTAACCACAGCAGAATTATGGGTAATTTTTCAGGATTTATTCGGAAATATGGCTTGTTGCCATTCATCGGAAAGCTCTCACCGAGTTGATTATTTAGAGCATTAGTGTATAAAACATAAGGAGATGACCTCTGAACCAGAGATTATGTAATAGGTACAGTTGTGTTTGTTTTCTCAGGATAATTACCCATGGATTAAGGAAGGATTGCAACTCATTAATCCCTTCTGATGATAAACATACCAGCCTGATCAGCATGTGTTGAGGAGATCTGTGTTTGTTTTTGTTCTACCCTTGGTGGCTTGTGAATGAGTTTAGCTGTCAGGATCCCTATGTATTTCCACATAAGTGCTGGGATTTATTTCAATGAATATCTTGCTGAATTTTCCCCAACCATGGTCTCTGTCGCATCTTTGGTTAGTAGATCTTTACTTCTTATATGAATATTCTTTTGTGAGTTCATTTTGAAGGATTTATTTTTATGGGATGCCTGTGTCTAGAATTTCCTATAGAATTCCTATAGGGTTCCTATAGGGTTTTTTGTATGCAAATTAGTAATGTCTTATAGGAAAATTATAAGAAATCATAGGACCAGTGATATTGTTTCCTATAGTTTCATATAGGGCCTACTTTTGGAACCTATAGCTGTAGCTTGTAGGGTTTCCTTTTGGAACTTATAGCTATAGCTTGTATCAATATTCTCCAAAAGGATTCTGCATATGGTTTCATATAGGAACCCATTGGATCCCCTGCATAGTTCCACTTGGGTTTCTATGAGTATAATGCACTGTACTTTTATGCTAACAGTATCTTCCTCTGAAATTGATGTACATAACCATACTCATATTCATAAAGATAGGATATCCTTAAATTATAAGCTGACACTATGTTCATTTCTCATATATAAATTAGACATAGTTGCAATGTTTCTGAGAAAATTTGCCCATGCTCCATAAGAGGATCATCTCTGTTCCACATTGTATATCATTACGTGCCAAGTATTCCTTTCTCAGAATCCTGTACTTTATGCCTGCATGTTGAGATTAAGTTTCATGGCGTTAAATAAGCACTCTGTATACCAGGTTCAACCTCATTAACGTGTCTTTAAGTTTCGCACTTGTGACAAATGTTATTGTGGTTAGTAGCAGGAAAAATGTTCGTCTACACAGTGACCTGATTAAATGTCCCGGGTGACATTTATTCCTTAGTCCTGTCCTAATACTTTACAGATGTCGCCTATGTAAGCTGTTGAATAACACTACACAACCCACACGGAATGTTGGGAGTTTGAATTTTTTTATGAAGCAATAGCTTTCACAGGATTGAAAAAGAATTTTACGAATCTGCAGCTATGTTAATGATGGGAGTTTTTGCACACTTGTTTGAAATTTTACCATTGGTGCAGGATTGAAAGAATGTGGTGTTTTTAATTCTTCAGTTCCTTAAGTGTTTTACCATGCGAAGGATTCCGTATGCTCTTTTTTGCAGACATGGGAATTTTCACATGGAATGTTTTTCTTTTATGACAATATCATGCACTTATTCAAAACCTTGCATTGAGCCCGCCAATTCTTCAGTCAGTTCTGTTTTAATGTTTAGGATGTTTTGTTTATTGTTGAACACATATCCCTTGACTATGAATGCTGTAATAAGTTGATGTCTTTCTGAATACTTTATGGACTTAACACTCAGGTTTGGACTTCTGTTCTCTCTTTATTATACATGTATTATGCCGAGCAGGGATATTCCCAGGCTTGTTTTGATACTTGAGTAATCATGTGTGGCATGCAGAAAATTGTACATTACATCGGATATTAACCAATAAAAACCAACAATTAGTAATAATAAATGAAGAGGTAGTTTGCCTTTTAATAGCCGTAGTTTTGTAGTTGAAAGGTTCGATCTCCTCAAAATCCTCGCTAGAACTTTCTTGTTTTCTTGAAGTCAAAATCACTTAGTTTTGTTTTGTTAACACATTATTATATATCCTAGTCCTTAAGCACTTAAGGCTGGACTGATGTGGCTGTTGTACCATGACACAAAATTTAAATTCTGATAAATTTTATTTAGGCCAAAATAATAATATTGCCTGGTTTACGAACATTTGGGTTGAAAAAAAATAGATGCAGGCGTGGAAAAAATTTATTTAAAATTAAGCATCACCACCACAATAATTGACAAATAGCAGAATTGTCTAGAAAATTCACAAGATTTTTGAATATGAAAGTTTTATTTAATTATAAAAAACAATGCGGGTATTCTTCCCATAAAACTGTATAAATAATGAAAAAGAAGGTGAAAGCAAAAAAGAGACTCTGTCATGAAATATTTTCTTCCACACTATTGCCCAACCAAGCCCACCCATCTGGCCTTAGTCCTCAGGATATGCCTCCAGGCTCCAATATCATGCCAAGACCCCCAACATATGGCTAGGCCACCCTCCTACTTATGGGACCCTAGCTATGCCCCTGAATCAGTATTCTGTGAAGTTCTGTTTCCAGCACCCATGTTTGTTTCACTTTGTTGTAATTTGCTCTCTTTACCGTTACAGCATCATGACGATTCCGATGATGAAGATCAATGTGCATTGAGCGACAAATGGAAATATCAGCGAACAAGTCGACGATGGTCACGCAAGGACTTAGATTTAAGCCAATTGGAGAATGGAAAATTAAAAACGAGTACGAGTCAAGACAGTCTTCTTACTGATCAAGACAGTAGCAGCCCGTCTGGAGATAGTCCGCTTCTCAATCAAAGAATGCCACATATTCATGAAGATATGAGTCCGAAAAGTAACGACGATTCGGGGCCCCTCGTTAGTCCTAAACTGCGACGTTCTGCGAGTGATCGGATTAAAAGTGCCAAAAACATTCTTAAAAAAGTCGATAGCTTTCGGAGTAAAAGGTCGAAGAGTGCGAGACGATATCCGAAAAATATTCTGGATATTAGTCAACCTGTTATCGAAAACTCTGAAAATATGCAGGCAAAAATACAGCATCTGAATTGTGTGGATATAAGTCCGATGTCAGAACATTCGTCATTTAATATGTCATCAGATTCCGTTCTACGTGACATGTCATTGGATAATTCCCAGTGCTCCCCAGGATACGGTGATGTCACTCCTGTCCCGGATAAAGACTTTGCAATGTCATATTCTCATAGTATGCCGTTGTCATCATCATCATCATATACACATTATCATCCAAAAACTCCGAATACAGACGATCCACATTTATATGGTGCTACTACATTCAACTCGCTGCCGTCTAGGACGGGTGTGCGGCGTAACCAAAGTGAAAATGATTTACAACAGGAGGTGTTCGTTTTACCTGGCGATCACAAACCTGGTAGCTTTCCTAAAGTTCTTTCTAACGGATATTTAGAAACTCCGACGGGGCGCGGTGTGAATTATCGGACAGGAAGTTTTAACCTCGGCAAAGATAGTGATACCTATCGGACAGAAGTGAAACGACGGACGAGTTTGGATCGACATGATTCGCATGACTCTTCGCTTGATTCTAATCGGACTAGTGTGTACGATAACGTTCAGATGGAGGAGGACTTAGCTGCCGCTCATAGGGAGTTGGATTTAATTCTACACGATCTGTTCAAAGATATCAACGGACTGAATCAAGCCTTAAGCGGTGAATCTAGTGCAGGTTGGTATCATCTTGTAATTTTTTTCTCACCTAAACTCAGTCTTTTCAAGAAGCTACAGTATAATGCCCTATTGCTAAGTAATCGACTACTTAACCACAGCAGAATTATGGGTAAATTTTCAGGATTTATTCGGAAATATGGCTTGTTGCCATTCATCGGAAAGCTCTCCCCGAGAGCTTTCCGATGAATGGCAACAAGCCATATTTTCGACTAAATCCTGAAAAGTTACCCATAATTCTGCTGTGGATAAGGAGTCGATTACTTAGGGCATTACTGTAATTAGGCCACAACTGTAAATTAGCCTGGTTTACGAACATTTGGGCTGAAAAAAAGTAGATGCAGGAGGGGGCAAAAATAAAATAAAAATTAAGCATCACCACCGCAACAACTTGTCGACAAACAGCAGTATTGTCCATGACTTTTTTTAATACAATAAGTTTTACTCAAATTATAAGAATTTCTTCCCAAAAAACTTTCTTCTTTTTTTTGGAAAGAAGGTGAAAGCAAAGAAGAGACTATGCCATCACATAATTATGTTATTCACCACTGTGACCACATGTTTCATATTTTAATAAGTATGAACATAAACAAATCATATAAAAAGTTTTATTTTTTTTTACAATATTGAGGAAAATGTTGGAGGAGTTCATAAACCTGGCTATTAAAATACTGTTGCCATACAATCTTATTTCACATATATGTTTCATGTGAAAGCCATTTTTGTAGTACTGATTTTCCCATCTAAAATCATAAATGCTTCAATTAAGGTACTCATTCAGGTATATGAAACCCTCAGTTGAGGTTTTCAAAAGATAGCTTAATGTAAATATTAAAAAATATAAAGTAAATTTCATTTTTGAAAATGTTCATTCATTCATATGCAGCCTTTGACTATTTTTTTCACACATGTCTCAAATTCGTTAGATTAATTGGACCCAATGAAAAAAAGGAACTACTGTACTTTAAAGATTGAAAAAAAAAAATTCTGAAAAGGTTGACCTTGTTCCACTTGACTATAACATGTTTCACTTGGGAATGTCTCAAAATCATTTACATGATAATAACCATGAAATTGAGTTGCATTATAACATGTTTGCACAAATATTGGTGAACGACCTTAAAAAATGTTTAATTATTGGATCAATAAAAAAAACTTGAAAGATTTTTTACTAACAAACAGCGCCTTTATTTCATAAGCCTTATTAGAGACAAAGTTCTTTTCTACTGTGTGCCACACCTGGCAATCTGGCTTCTTGAATTGGCTAATTATTTTACAAATCTTATCGACTTAGTTTTGTGCAACAATATGTAAATTATAGGGGGTGTTTTAGGTAGAGAGAAAGGCAGCTGTGCACACCCTGGTGGTTAGTAGCTGTGATCTCAATGCATTGAACGCGATGTGCCGCCATACTACAGTAATGCCCTAAATAATCGACTTCTTAACCACTCAATATTAGTATTAGACTTTATTATCACGAGAATTCAGTAAATAATCTTGAATAACACTCTCTATACTAAATGGATCCCACTCAGTTATAAAAGTATACTTTGGAATGGTCAATATTCATCTGGAGGGGTATGCAGGAAATATAAGCAGATGATAACTGGTTACACTGGTGTAAATATTTCCCATAGGCTTCAATGTTAACGTTTGTTGATCTGCATCAGAGGTCAAATGGAAACTGTTCAAACTGCCTTCGGATTATGTGAGCTTGACATCTGTGGAAACTTTCCCAATAAAAAAATCAACACCGTCTAGCAGGGAATCCACTTCAAATTTTCGTTTTTTCATGACTAGGGTCAGTTCCGCACTAAAAAAATATTGTCATTTTTTCAATCACACTTAAAATTTCTAAACAGCCACAACAGACTTCACCTTTAATGAATGGGCCTCTTGGCAAATGAAGTTTGTGGGAGAATGATTCCTTGAATTTTTGTCAACAGTTTACATTTAATTCATGCAACCAATCACAGCCCAGAGTGTTTTAACTGTGAAACTCTATACTCCTCCCGCAACCGCAGGGGGAGCTGCCTATAGTATTTACACCAGTGTAACCTAAAGCGATAGCCCGCTTTTTCGCGGAATAATTGTAACTCCCTACATTTCTTCAGAATTGCCCATCAATGGAAAAAATGTGTTCAAAAACAATATCACCCCTATGGTTCTTTATTTATCACACACAATTTAACCCCACCCCCTTTAACAAATTATTCATCAAAAAGGCACAATTTTCCACCACCAGTCATGTTCAGGCCCCATTTTCACTCAGTTTTAGGGGTCTGGTGTTGCAAACTTGGATCAGCTATGGAAGACTGTACAATATTCTTTCCATGAGAGAACTTCTGGTGATGTGAGGTCATTGAGTCCAGATCTGATCAGCTGAGCATCAAGCGCATGACTTTATCAGCACATTGAAGAATAAAATATGACATTTTCAGGTCTGCAAGGGTGATCCAAGATAACTGGATGTGGGTGTATATTGAATTAGTTGAATAAAGATATGCTCTCTTTGAATTGCTGAAGCATTTTCTTAAATGTGTCCAAGTTTTAGTGCTATTAACCTTCAAATGACCATACCCACCAGTGGAAATGACACACTTTTATGATATATATCTGTATATCACTGGCTATAAAATCCAAAATACTTGTTAGATTAGGTTCTTATAACAATTGATATATGTGTCGTTGACATGCTCATGTTATGGGTCATTTGCATTATCATGTGACTATTACCACCTTGAATTTTTTTGAAAATACCTTGAAAAATTGGCATTTTTTATGAAAAATCTTACTATTTTTTTGGCTGATGTAAGTGAAAGAAGACATCAGCAGCAAGAATAGCCACACCAAGCATGAGATATTCATTGGACTGAAAGACCAGGCTCTGTAAAATGCATTAAAAAGCTTTAAAGTGACTCCCAGGAATCAAAAATGATAAAAAGCTATTTTTTCCCTTTAGGTTACACTGGTGTAAATATTTCCCATAGGCTTCAATGTTAACGTTTGTTGATCTGCATCAGAGGTCAAATGGAAACTGTTCAAACTGCCTTCGGATTATGTGAGCTTGACATCTGTGGAAACTTTCCCAATAAAAAAATCAACACCGTCTAGCAGGGAATCCACTTCAAATTTTCGTTTTTTCATGACTAGGGTCAGTTCCGCACTAAAAAAATATTGTCATTTTTTCAATCACACTTAAAATTTCTAAACAGCCACAACAGACTTCACCTTTAATGAATGGGCCTCTTGGCAAATGAAGTTTGTGGGAGAATGATTCCTTGAATTTTTGTCAACAGTTTACATTTAATTCATGCAACCAATCACAGCCCAGAGTGTTTTAACTGTGAAACTCTATACTCCTCCCGCAACCGCAGGGGGAGCTGCCTATAGTATTTACACCAGTGTAACCTAAAGCGATAGCCCGCTTTTTCGCGGAATAATTGTAACTCCCTACATTTCTTCAGAATTGCCCATCAATGGAAAAAATGTGTTCAAAAACAATATCACCCCTATGGTTCTTTATTTATCACACACAATTTAACCCCACCCCCTTTAACAAATTATTCATCAAAAAGGCACAATTTTCCACCACCAGTCATGTTCAGGCCCCATTTTCACTCAGTTTTAGGGGTCTGGTGTTGCAAACTTGGATCAGCTATGGAAGACTGTACAATATTCTTTCCATGAGAGAACTTCTGGTGATGTGAGGTCATTGAGTCCAGATCTGATCAGCTGAGCATCAAGCGCATGACTTTATCAGCACATTGAAGAATAAAATATGACATTTTCAGGTCTGCAAGGGTGATCCAAGATAACTGGATGTGGGTGTATATTGAATTAGTTGAATAAAGATATGCTCTCTTTGAATTGCTGAAGCATTTTCTTAAATGTGTCCAAGTTTTAGTGCTATTAACCTTCAAATGACCATACCCACCAGTGGAAATGACACACTTTTATGATATATATCTGTATATCACTGGCTATAAAATCCAAAATACTTGTTAGATTAGGTTCTTATAACAATTGATATATGTGTCGTTGACATGCTCATGTTATGGGTCATTTGCATTATCATGTGACTATTACCACCTTGAATTTTTTTGAAAATACCTTGAAAAATTGGCATTTTTTATGAAAAATCTTACTATTTTTTTGGCTGATGTAAGTGAAAGAAGACATCAGCAGCAAGAATAGCCACACCAAGCATGAGATATTCATTGGACTGAAAGACCAGGCTCTGTAAAATGCATTAAAAAGCTTTAAAGTGACTCCCAGGAATCAAAAATGATAAAAAGCTATTTTTTCCCTTTAGGTTACACTGGTGTAAATATTTCCCATAGGCTTCAATGTTAACGTTTGTTGATCTGCATCAGAGGTCAAATGGAAACTGTTCAAACTGCCTTCGGATTATGTGAGCTTGACATCTGTGGAAACTTTCCCAATAAAAAAATCAACACCGTCTAGCAGGGAATCCACTTCAAATTTTCGTTTTTTCATGACTAGGGTCAGTTCCGCACTAAAAAAATATTGTCATTTTTTCAATCACACTTAAAATTTCTAAACAGCCACAACAGACTTCACCTTTAATGAATGGGCCTCTTGGCAAATGAAGTTTGTGGGAGAATGATTCCTTGAATTTTTGTCAACAGTTTACATTTAATTCATGCAACCAATCACAGCCCAGAGTGTTTTAACTGTGAAACTCTATACTCCTCCCGCAACCGCAGGGGGAGCTGCCTATAGTATTTACACCAGTGTAACCAACTAAAACAAACACAGAAGGTTTCCCATTCATTTTTGGGAAATGTTCAGATAATAAGTTCACAAACAGCCTACTCGTGTTTAGTAAAGAAAGGGCTAAATAATAATTTTCATTGTTGTATTTTTATTTTGAGATCAAAGTAGGAAGAAAAATATATACTTCATCCCAAGAGTTCTGTTGTTTGTATATATCAGCCATCAGAATTAGCCATGGCAATAGCAGCCCATTCGAGAGTCTAATTTTAATCAGAAGTGATGAAGGTCCAATCAGGATCCATAGATGCATCTTTAACCCTTCCATGGCTGGAGCTTCCTGAAATTTTGCGAAAACTCTGTGCCTATGCACTCTCTTATATATGCGAGTTTCATAGGGAGCCTAGCATATATAAGGGAATACATTGGCCTAACATTAGGGAGACTTGCATATATAAGAGAATGAACTGGCACAGAATCTTTAATGCTGCACCAGCGCAGTTCCCATCATGGAAGTGTTAAAGCAAGGAAGCAACCAAGCAAGGAACCGCCCAAACAATGCTTCCCCGTTTCATTTACTGCACCCACCATTTGGTGGCTGATTTCCTGTATGAAAACAACAAGAAATATTCCTCACAAATGTTGTCAGATCATATTCCATATCCGAGCCCCATTTGAGTATCAAAACAAATAGCAAGGGAGTCATAAAAACCTAGAATTAATAGGTTATAATGATTTATTTATTCATCGAGATGCCACCATGTTGACCTCCCGGCAAGCTAAAGTCATTAGCACCTCTACTTGGCAGTTATCTCCATAATTCATAATTTGAGAATTTTCACTCACTATTGGCAATTGACTTAGCAGTTTGACTCAAATTTCCACAGCCAGACATTTCAAGGTCGGGTTGTCAGGGTAGCTTTAGCACCTTTAACCCTTTACCCAACAAACCGGCCAAAACCGGCCAAATAAAGCTTCAACAGCCTAAAATATCTTCGGTCTGTCTCAATAGAACCATACACATATGGATATCATTGGAACCGGCTCCTTGACCATATTGTGATAGTTACAGTTATGCCCTGTGCCAATGCATTCTCTTATATATGCGAGTCGACCATAGGTCGCCTCGCATATATAAGAGAATGCATTGGCCTAAAAAAAATCTTTTTTTAACACTTTTTACCATTTGTTTTACCATTCTTTAACAATTTTATAATTTTTAATGTGTTAAGCCAATGCATTCTCTTATATATGCGAGGCGACCTATGGTCGACTCGCATATATAAGAGAATGCATTGGCACAGGGCCCTTCTGTTGGGTAAAGGGTTAAATGCTGATATATAACATCATTCTGTATCATATAGGGTATTGATACTGATATATGAAAATGAAATAAAAATTAAATATTACTTTTTTATACAAATAAGACGGTGAAGTAATTGAATTATTAAGTTATTATATTCTGCTATGATATTTGCACATTAAAACCGTATTGCTGAAAGAATGTTTTCCCACATTTGGTGCAAAAAAAGGAAAGAATTTAGCTACCTACTAGCCCATTTTATTTGCTGCCCTACTCAAAATATAATATTCGTCTGATTTTTTAAATAAATTTTTTTGACCATCAGCCAGTTTATAAAAAAGGAAATAATTTAGCCCATTTTTGTTGCTGCCCTGCTCAAAATATAAAATTCGTCTGATTTTTTAAATAAATTTTTTTGACCATCAGCCAGTTTATAAAAAAGGAAATAATTTAGCTACCTATACTTACCCAGCCCATTGTTTTTGGCTGCCTACTCAAAATATAATATTCGTCTGATTTTTTAAATAAATTTTTTTGACCATCAGCCAGTTTTTATTTATAATAAAATAAAAAAATTATTTAATAAACAGTAATTCCTAAGGACTGTGTTTGGAATTATTATATGCAAATGAATTATTATATGCAAATGAATTATTACATGCAAATGTTGAGGACAAGATTGACTGTTTGGATCAAAGGAATGTCAAACTGCAGAAGAAATACTGGATACATGTGGTCCCTTCAGAATTTTATAATTTGAGTTGGCAGCATAAAAATTGTTTGGCTGGGAGAGGGGAAACAAACAATCATTTAATTATGTCCCAACTGTTGTGCCACAGAGCTCTTCAGGCATGAAGTTTTAACTGTTGAAAATTTAATCCAGAATACATATTCCGGATGTCATTATAATGTCATACTTCGACCTTTTAATTGTGTGATATTTCAAAGTCACTTACTATAAATTATGCTTGTTTAAAGCAAATCAGATATAAAACCAAGTGTAAAGCAAATCAGATATAAAAATCATACCATGCACATGATCAAAGAAAATAACTTTGTCAGACATGTGAAGCGTAGGTGGTCAAATTGATGAAAGCCGAATGCTTCAATATGAGCGATCACACAATCCATAACAAAACATTCATTCATGTTATAATTGGTTTGTCGATTCGAAATGCCTTCAATATAATTGCAATCCAAATTACTCTCAACATAATGTTCCTTTCATTTTAACTGGTCTTCGTGTGGGTCCTCAGGTTATCAATTTGTGTCAAGCAATTTCCTTGTTTACGTCTGAAGCTCTATAAAAGCCATGTTTATAGAAAGATCCCCAGGAGGGGCATCTGGGCGGGGCATCTGGTGCAAGGAGAGGCACACTGGGCAAGGAGAGACTTCTGGGGCAGGGGACATGCCAGGGATAGAGGGACATCCATGGTAAGGAGTGGCATTGGGGGCAAGGAGGGAAATCTGGGTGGGGCACAAAGGGAAATATGGGACACAGAGGGACATCCATGGCAAGGAGTGGCATCTGGGACAAGGCGGGGAATCTGAGGCGGGGCAATGGAGGCGCTCTGGAAAGCCTTGAAGCGATGGGAACACGGAATCGAGTAGTTATTTTCATAAATTTTAAGTCCAACTTTGTAGCACAGAACCATAATCTTACGTATAAATTATAGACAGAGACTCTCATTTGAGGAATCATTGTCATTTGTTTATCGGCAATTAGTCAATTGTTTATCGGCAATTATTATGGCAAATATTCACCCCGAACTGAAATGTTTGTTTACAATCGTGCGTATTTGCAGGCATTTTGTTTATTATTCATTTGGTGTGGCTGGAATTTTTGGATATATTAAGTGAATGCTACATGATGTGCCCAAAATATGGAAAAATTTGCCCAAAATAGAAATGAGTGGAATTTTGCCATTGTATAGTAATGTTTATATATCTGTTAGTATTGAGAAACACTAAAACGTATCAATGAAAAATTATTCTGGAATAATCAAATTAATGCAACAATTTCAAGTTTTTTCGTCTATATTTGGAATTTTATCATCCGACCAGGATGCATTTATTGCATTACAATTAATACATTCAGACAAAATTTGGATATGCTGGAAAGAAGTGGGCTCCCAATATTGTCCAATACTGTGAATGGCTTTAAATTCGTTGGTATAAATTTTTGTGGTTAAGCTCTTTATGACTTTTTCGTGGGTTCGTAAATTCGTGGGTCCGCCGGTACTAAATTTCATCTCTAAACCCTCAATAATAACAACAACCAAATCCAACTTATTGAAGTGCAGTCGGAAATTGCGCATCCACACTGCAGGCGTAATTAGCCTGTCGGGTGTCCAGGCTTTTGTTGCCGTCTATCGAGAATGTTAATGACGGGATTGTATTAAGCATATATAAGCTAGGTGAAAGTACTCTTTTCTCAAAACAATCAATGCATGAATGGGGATTATTTACCGAATCCAACATATATTAATCTGCACCATATAAAATACAACCCCAAACTATCAACTGTGTAATTCAAATCTGTCTCTCAAAATCTGGTTAAAAAGTGGATAAAATTGATTTTCGGCCTCGAACAACTGGATTAGCTAACGAATCTATTGACACTGAACTCGGCTCCAATTCCTGTCATCAATCTCGGAAAATAAAACGTGGCGAGTACGTGACATACGATGAGGAAACCCGTGCGAAAATTGCGAAACATTCTACAGACAGTGGTGTTGCCAGCGTATCTCGTAAATATTCTGAATCATTGAAGCGGAAGGTTAGTAAAACAACTGAGTAGTATACGCGACCAGTATCGGAAACTAAAAAAAGAGCCAAAGTCACCACGTGAAAACCCACTCATGCTCGGTAATTTAGATGTTAAAGTTAGAAACTGGACCGTAGCTGCTCTTCCATTAATATACTCCCAGATTGATAGAGTTACCTAGGCTTTGAATGTACATTGGGTCAACAGAGTTAACCTCCCGCATGACATTTCTTATTTCTCAAAATCGATCTGGTTTCGAAAACTATTTTTTCGTGGGGTTTTTAATTTCGTGGTTATCAGCAACCACGAAAACCACGAAAATTGAACCACCACGAATAAATGTACTTTTACAGTATATGGTATCAGGTACTTATATTTTTGCATGTATTGTGATTAAATGAATATGTTTAAATGAATATTTGCAAGTTAAAACTCTCTTTCATCATTTCAGAAACGTCCACAGATAAGTTTCCAACAGACAAAGATATTCTGGATGATTCTTTCATTCCCGATAGTCCAGAAAGTGCTCATAGAGATGATCCATCACTGGATATTGACAATCTCAGTGGCTCCGCCCTGTCACATGACTCAAGTGAACATGACGAGATGTTAGCGCATGATGAGGATATGGCTGTATGGAAGGAGCGACGGGATTCCGGTGTTGGTTCCTCGCTAACAAGAACTACCTGGTATGTTTCTTTCACCAATAGACGTAGAAAATTCATCTACATATTATACAGTAATTCCCTATGAATGGCAACAAGCTTTCCGATGAATGGCAACAAGCCATATTTTCGACTAAATCCTGAAAAAATTTCAAATTCCCATTGATATTTAATACCTCGATGTTGATTTTGAACCACTAGCCAGAGCCGAGGGTTTCAAATAGAGACATGCATGTATTAAATCTCCATGTACCCCTGATGTGACCAGAGTCCAGAGATAATGATTTTGTCACCACAGCAATAGGCATACGGGCTCGAGTCATTAAAGGGTTAAAGATCCTGTGCTAGTGAATTCTCTTATATATGCGAGTCTCCCACAGGGAGCCTCGCATATATAAGAGATTGCACTGGCTTACAAGGTTAAGGTAAATATTGTTAGGTCAATGTATTATCTTATATATGGGAGGCTCCCTATGGGAGACTTGCAAATATAACTTGCATATATATTGGCACATAGTTTTCGCAAAAATTCAGGAAGCTCCAGTCATGAAAGGATTAAAGTGACACCAATTTAATTCCTTGTTTAACGAACCCGCCAACAACTTATTAGCCAAATTTCCCAGAATTGCCACAACAAAATAAAAAAAAAAAACCTTTCTGCACTGATGGAATCTCACACTCAGTTATAAAAGTATACATTGGAACTATTATTCATTTAGAGGGATGTGTAGGTAATAAAGCAGATGAAACACACACGAAAATATATTACAAGTGCAGAAGGATTCATATTCATTGGTGGGAAATGCATTATCTTAATTATCCCTATGGGAGACTCGCATATATAAGAGAATGCATGGCATAGGGTTTTCACAAAATTTCCGGAATCTCAAGTGCTGGAAGTGTGAACCGTTATGTGTCCAAGCCTTTTCACCTTTCAGAATGAACATGATTCATATATATATTAAATATATCTTTGCAGTGATTTGGTTGGTGGCGCCTCCAATAATTTTTCTCTTCACTTTCAGTGGTAGAAAAAGAATTCGGTGGCATAGTTTTCAGACATCTCATCGACCGAGCGTCAGCTCAAAGGAAAATGCATTATATCACCTCTCGGTAGGACAATACATGCTCGTGCGGAAACTATCCTTGCTAAAACTCACTGCATTGTTGGAAAAATACTCTCTGACCAATCGGACGGGCTGGAACTGGTCTGTGCCTCGATTCATGAAACGGACTAAGCACCCTGTGTACAGTGAAAGTGCGTTGTTCGGTGTTCCACTGTCGGTGATATTACAGAGGACGGGACAACCGTTGCCCCAGTGTATTCTTTATGCCATGAGGTATCTACGCAGGACGTCTAATGACGCAATTGGAATATTCAGGAAGTCTGGTGTAAGGTCTCGCATTCAGAAACTACGGGAAGATTTACAGAGTAATCCATGTAAGTGCTAGTCACATATTCTGCATTATTATATTTGTTGAGTTCATAGAGGTCATACTGTCTTTTTATTGATCGAAATGCGATCACATGTCAGGTAGTAGTTTTGACCATTGCCCAGCAGGCGACAAGTTGGGACAAATTTTAAATGGCGTAACTATTAGCGCCAAAACCTGAGAGTTACGATTATGGAAAAAGGGGACTATGGCTTTCAAAAACCGTCAAAATGAAATACATATATAAACTGTTGAAATGAAATACATATATAAACCGTCGAAATGAAATACATATATAAACTGTTGAAATTAAATACATATATAAACCGTCGAAATGAAATACATGTACAAACCGTCGAAATGAAATACATATATAAACTGTTGAAATGAAAAACATATATAAACCGTCGAAATGAAATACATGTACAAACCGTCGAAATGAAATACATATATAAACTGAATGTATTGAAGAGTCAGCTAGCATCACCAAATTCATCCTCTGGGGACCTCATTCTGCATGGCCTTATCTACTATGGGAGACATAGACTCAGATTTAAGTTTCCAGATGGTTATGTGTGCCCATTGGGCACCTCAATTATGCATTGTGTCGTCTGCCAAATTTTGGGATATAGAGAAACTAAAACAGAAATAGAAACTTTCTTTAGAAGTTTCTAAAGAAACTAAAAAACTTGTTAATTTGATAATAAAGATACTTTCCAGAGAAGATGAGACCTTAGCAGAATGAGGTCCCCAGAGGATGAATATAGTGATGCTAGCCCACTGTCTAGAGTAGCGTCACTAAATTCGCAAATGTCAATGACCAGCACCATATTTAGAGGCTTGGCAGAGACAAATGAGAGACAAATGTTAAATCAATCTGTGACAGCATATAATTATTTGCCATGTGCCACTGTCTTGTCTATCCCTGTACTCGTGTGACAAATAGCTAACCACATTTTATTTTTTTTCAGACCATGTGAATTTCGAGGACATGCAGCCATATGATATTGCCGATTCGTTCAAACAGTATTTCCGTGAACTACCCGAATGCTTACTAACCTCAAAGCTGTCGGAAACCCTTACATGCATATTCACTCGTAAGTATTCTACACGTGATCAGTGTGGAGTTTGTACCACATTTTTCAATGACTCGATACCTACTTGTCCTATTATCAGCAATTATGTGCACTTTATGTTCAAACGAAATGTCCCATGTGTATTGGTCACGCAGTGAATGATAAGAATGAATACAGGTGGTTGTATAATAGGCGACATGAAGTTGGTTTATGATATTTAATAAATCAAAAATCCGCTGTTATGTCAACAACCAACTGAACCTCCACTTAAAAATCAGGTCCTAAGATTTCTATTTTCAGCAGGATATAAATTACAGTTACTTAGGATTCCCGCAAGGCCTTGAAACCTGGAATAGCTTTAAGGCGACACCAATTTAAATCATTGGTTTATGAACCCGCCAACAATTTAAAAACCAAATTGCCCAGAATTGCCACCAAAATTTTAAATAAAAAAAAACCTTCTATACTCAATGGAATCTCCCGTTCAGTTATAACAGTATACATTGGAACATTCTATTATTCATTTGGAGGGATCTGCAAATAATAAAATCAGACAAGACACACACGAAAAGATATTACAAGTTCAGAAGGATTCATATTCAGTGGTGGGAAAAAATCAGATAATAAGTTCAGCAATATCTGAACATTTCCTATGGGAACTACTCTTCAATGAGTATTTAGTTTACAAATGGTTAATAATTAGAAGGTTCCAACATCGATGGCCAACTGTCGAAATCTTTTAGAAATAGTTGTGTTTTAGCCTCAATTCTGAACAGATAAATAACCCAAGTTTTTAATTTTGAAATTTCAAAACAGTTAGCAATATAGTGGGACATTTCAGATGTCAAGTACAGGTGTCATTTCTCATCCCCCACCCAATTACCTTGTAGCCCTATTGCGTGGAGTATTTACCAAAACCCCATGTGCTACAAACAGTTTAACATTAGCCAAAAGCTGGCAAACATTTAATTTAAAAATTTGAAGATACAAAGCATTGTGTGTCTTTAAAATTGAAATTTACTAACAGTTTGCATTTTAATGGGACAGTCATGTCAAGGTGCCCCTTCAAGAGGTTGCCTCCATTTTTTCTCTACTTTGGGTAGTTTTTACCAAAACATGAACTGGTTAACATGAACGGGTTAAAAGTAGCCCTATAGCTGGAAAACATTTAATTTCATGCCTTTCTCTTCTCTAAACAGACTAAAATTCCCCTATAGCTGACAAACAGTAATTTCAAGCCTCTGTGTTCACTGCCAAAAAGTTTTTAAAAGCTCGGGAAGAATAGCACTGTAAGAATGTGATACAGGTCATCGAGACAATCGTCAGGTGGCGTGTCTGTTTGTTCGTAATTCTATTCCGTGTCAGGATCAGCAAAAAGTACACACATGAGGACATTGCTGAATTGGAAGCTAGTGGATCATAAAATTAAAAACGTCAGGCGTGAATAGACTTCGTAATTGCATCATTGTATGACACTCCACTACAAAGCTATGGAGGTATTTTGTGTAAGGTGAAAGCTTGTATCTGGCTCGCTATTGGTTGAGTAGGTTCACATCATGTTGTAAAAACTGTTGAAGTGAAAAGCAGAAATATTTCATTCATTTTTATATATTTCTTCGTGCATTGCTAAACGATTTTAACATACATTTGTTGTGCCAACTTGAACACTGTTTAGCATGTATACAGTAATGCCTGAAGTATATGACCCTTTAGCCACAGCAGAATTATGGGAAATTTTTCAGGATTTAGCAGGAAATATGACTTGTTGCCATTCATCAGAGCTTTCCAATGAATGGCAGCAAGCCATATTTCCGACTAAATCCTGAAAAAATTTCCCATAATTCTGCTGTGTTTTAGGGGTCGATTATTTAGGACATTACTGTACTTAATTTACTGCAGTCGAATATGTTCAGCATTCAGTCAGGCTTTTCAATTAAATCAGCTATTTAATCTTCTTCTTTTCTTTTCCTTTTTTGGCCAATATTTATCTTGAATGTTTTTAAATATTTGATGGTGGTTTCAATGAAAGTTGTGTTTTCCTTGGATGGTGTCCTTAGTAACCATTTTATGACGAGAGCTGTGCTGGTGCAGCATTAAAGATCCTGTGCCAGTGAATTTTATTTAATAGGGAGCCTCGCATATAAGAATGCACTGGCTTACACATGGTCAATGTAAATATTGTTGGGCCAATGTATTCTCTTATATATGCGAGGCTCCCAATGGGAGAATGCATTGGCACAGGGTTTTTGCAAAATTTCAGGAAGCTCCAGTCATCGAAGGGTTAACTAACACATGATTCTAAATAAATGTCTTCAAGTGTACAAGTTTTTCTCAACCCAAGAAATAGTTATATCACATACCGGACTTTCCGGTATGGTCCTACTTTTAACAGATGTGCCATGCGATCATATGTTTGAGATATTTTCTAGCATGGGTGTGTTCCTTCTTACAGCATGTGCCATGCAACTTGAGAAACTATTCTCTGACATGACCAGTTACCCTATTTTTCATGGGAGTGTTCCATCTTTTTAACAGATGTAGCTGGATGTTGTGGGCGATCAGAACTTTGAAGAAATATTCTCAAAGAGAATCCCTCCTGTCACCTTATTTTTCATGGGTGCGTTTTTTCTTTCTTCACAGGTGTAGCTGGATTTAGTGGGCGATCAGAACTTTGAAGAAATCCCTCCCATCACACTATTTTTCAGGGGTGCGTTCTTTGCTTTTCACAGATGTGTCGGCCGATCAGAGTTTTGATGCTATCTTTTCTAACACACCCCTTTGTTTTTTAAAAGATGTGCCTGCCAATCTGACATTTGAGGCTATCTTTTCTAACATGACCTGTCACACTATTTTATATGGGTGCGTTCTTTTGTTTTTAACAGATGTGCCGGCTGATCAGAGATTTGAGGCCATGCAGGCTGCCATCATACTAATGCCTGATGAAAACAGAGAAGTCTTACAGAGTCTGCTGCTCTTCCTCAGCGACATCGCTCAAAACGCCTCACAACATCAGGTACGCCATGACTACAGTATGGTACAGTAATGCCCTAAGTAATCAACTCCTTAACCACAGCAGAATTATGGGTAACTTTTCAGGATTTAGTCGGAAATATGGCTTGTTGCCATTCATCGGAAAGCTCTCAGTGAGAGCTTTCCGATGAATTGCAGTGAGAGCTTTCCAATGAAAAGCAACAAGCCATATTTCCGACTAAATCCTGAAAAGTTACCCATAATTCACCTGTGGTTAAGGAGTCGATTACTTAGGGCATTACTGTACACTGAATCGGGGATTGGTCAATTTACCCAAATTAATTCATTTCAGTTACAATTAATTTGACATTATGACATATATCGGACCATCCAATATGAGAAAGACATCACCATATTATATATTTATATGGCAGCACATTCGTACCAATCATGGCTAAATTGGTCAATATTTTGACTTCTACTTTACAAAAGGTCTGGGTCTAGTTATATTATTTGGGGTGTGAGTACTCTCCCAGACATAATAATACATGTACAAATGTCACAATTTTAGAAAAGAAATCAATTTCTTGAGAAGCTATTTATGCTATTAAATTGTCAGTTAATATAAAAATGTAGTGCTTGTTTTGTTGCGTTAATATTATTCCTAATATTTCATTCTAATATTTCAGATGACAGCAAGTAATTTAGCAGTGTGTTTCTGCCCATCTCTGTTTAGCTTGGGAACCTCGAAGATATCTCAGACAGCCAGTCCCAAGAGAAACAGGAAATCGCCTGGCGTCCCCGATGCGAAGGACATGGCGGAACAGAAAGCAGCTCACGAATGTCTCATGACTATGATCATCGAGTGCAAGAAATTATTCATGGTGAGCTTCAGG